>JBBMJY010000015.1:1364543-1374543 GCA_037833715.1 Toxotes lorentzi | reverse complement strand
ATTCACACTGAGATGCTAAAAGTGGACACAAGGTTTTATATCTGTGTGTGTGTGTGTGGGGCATGAATTACTACATTGGTTACAGTTAAGCTGCTTTCACACATGCTCTGCTACCCCGAACTTTTATCCAGAGGAGCTGAATCTGAGAACGTAAACATTAAACGGACTTTAGCAGCTCCTGGTTCAGAGTCCGTGTTATGTCCGACTGAGCAGCACTGACTGAAAGTTTGCTTTAGATTCATCAGGTGAACACAAACACCAGATGAATGATTGTGTTGCTTTGTAACAGCTCAGGAACACAACACCTTGTTTTCACACTGAATTTATTTAGGAATTCCTTCATAATTAATTCTGTCTTTTAACAAACCAAAAAAAGAAAGAGAGTCTTTTCTAAAACTAGGCTTCGTTAATGAGCTGGGGGCGGGGGTGGAGGTGGAGGTGGGGGTCTAACCTGATTCAGTGATGCAGAGTGTATTCAGTGTGTATTCATATCTTTATGGTCCGGCCCTGTTCACCTGTTCACTAACGTCATGGAGAAGTGTTTTATTACTTTAGTGTTTCTGGTGAAAAAAAATAAAAATTCATTGACTGTAGTGAAGCGGTTACCATGGTAACCGTGGATTATACTTGTTATCAGAAAATGAATTACAGTTTTCCCTCGCCCTCTCTCTCTGTCTTCCTGTCCTCCATTAAACTGTGTGTGTGTGTGTGTCTTTGTGTTATCTAAAATGGGATTCCTCTGTACAGACAGAAGACATTTAGAATAATAACAGCCTACACACTGCTGCTGTTATTCTGCCTCCTTCTTTACCTCCTCCTTCTGCCTCTTCCGTTTCTTTCTTTCTTTCTCATCCATTGTTTCCTTTATTCTCTTTCTTCCTTCCTGTCTTTATTTTTCTCTCTTTACCCCTTCCCATATTTTTTCTTCCTTTATTATTCCCCTATTCTTCGCCCCTCACCTTCATTGTGTTACCTTCCTCTTCTTTTTAACCTCCATTTCCAGCTCTTGGTTATAAACTCACCACTTTGCCTGAGAGAAAAACAACAGATTCAATTTGGTTGTGGAGTAAACTGACAGACGGTCTCTTTTCCATTCATAAAACACCAAAGTACTCCTCTATCTCCCTCTTTCTCTCTCTCTATCATCTGTTTAGCTCATTTCTCTCTGTCACATCCTTTCCGGGTCCCATTAATCTCAGTGCACGCACACACACACACACACACACACACACACGAATTGTAAACTTGCAGTGTGTACCCCCTGTGTGATTTCCCATGATGCCGTGGGAAAAACAGTGGAGTCATTCATCACTGGGGATGAAGTTTAGAGAGATGTCAGCCACACACACACACACACGCTGAGCGAGCTGTGGAGGTCGCTGGTTTGATTCCCATTCCTGACGCTGACTCCGTGCCACAGTTTCCTTACTGGAGTTGAATAATGAAAACTCTCCGCCAGCTGCAATTTATCCTGATATATTTTGGAAAACTGGGCCACCGCATGTTCACTTCGTTTCCATGGCAACCAGCTACCATCAACACCACTGATATGAGACACATAGAAATTACTACTACCAGCTTTACTACCACTACTATTATTTTTGACACAGTTAATACTTCAGGGTTTACAAACACTGATGAGTCTCAGTGAGAGTGTCAGAGTGAAGTGCAGCCAAGTACCTGAAAAACTGTGTGCAGGTGTACCGAGGAGAACTGGTGCTGTTTTAAAGGAGAAGGGGGGGTCACAGCAAATACGGATGTGATTTATGTTTTTTCTCTTTACTGCCCTTTGGATGAAGTTCACCGAGAAAAAAAAAAAACAACAACTTTTCTTGGCTTTACTTTTTGTGCCACAGCTCGATGGAAACCTTCTCATAACTTGTCCCCTGATTCAGTTCTAAGTTTTGAACAGAAACAGACTGAATCACACACACAAGGTTAACCATTTTAATATTGTCCAATCAGAAAACACAGGATACCACAGCAGGGTAAACAGGAAGTAGGATTAAACTCTTCTGTGCAACTTCCTGTTTCTGTCATATTTTTGGTCCCAAGTTGCCATCATCATTACTTCATCATCACAATCATCATTATGATCATAATCATTGTAAACATCATTTTCATCTACTTCAACATTTTAATTTGAAATGCCAGATGTGTGTAATTTAAAGTGTTTATTTGTACATGGGGCAGATCTATTGTGTGGTTTATGTCTGTAAACCAAATTTCCCTGACAGAACAATAAAGGTTTAACAAAGTTTTTAAAATTAGCATAATAATTATAATAATACTGACTCGCTTTTCACATCATCAACACTTATTACTGACTTCACCATCATCATTAGATCCACCATCAGCCTCAGTCCTGATCATAATCATTTTAATTATCATAATTTTAATCATGACTGGCAAAGCAATCATCATCGCCACCACTGCTGCTGTCCATCATCATCATCTTCATCACACACACACACGCACACACACACACATCACTGGACACACAGTGTATAGAAGCAGGCACGCCCATTAATTCATATATGGCTCAGTTATTAACATCAAAGCCGGATCCAACAGAGGAGGGACAACTTTAAAAAGTCTGCTCAACAGGATGGAGGTTCAACGCACTGGACTTTCCAAAAGTTCATTACGAGTCATTTTATTCATTTTCCAAAACGCTTAAAGGTCTTGTCTTTGGAGTTGGACCCAAAAAAAAAATCATACGGGTAGATTTTTCCGGTGCTTTTTGTGTTTAAAACTCCGAGGGGGAAAGAAGACATCCATCCATCCATCCATCCATCCATTGTGGAATAAAACTGATCACACTAGACTCTGGTCCCGTTCTGCCTTCCATTATACTGTACAATCCATGCTGCTGTGGCTCTTTAGAATCCATCACATCATCCCCACAAAACCATCACAGAATCTGAAGCGTTGTATATTCCATCACGTAACAGAATCCGTTGCACTGTAGAGATCATGCAGCCAAATCCGTCCAACTGCGGAGTTTACAGTCTGTTTGGTTATAAAGCCATCTCACTGCACAGGTCAAGCTGTAATTTCCAACCCGCCATAAAAACTGTCACACCAAATTTATCACTCTGCAAACAATATTGTCCACTGAAGAATCTGTTGCACTTAGAAGCCATCATGCTGTGAAATTCATAGTCACATAAGGTCTGCAAGGCTGTGAATTTCATTAATCTGTCACACGTATAATTCATCAGACTTCAGAAGAATTTGTCTCAATGTAAAGTCTATCAATCAATCTTTCAATCAAGCTGTAGAAGTCCACTGTTGATGAGCTTGAGTCTGTCATGTCTTAAATGGGAATATTCTCAATGAATATTCCCATTTAAAAGGCCACATCATCTGCATATAATCACACTCAACATATTTCCTTAAGCCAGATAGTCTCAGTTGTCTTGTCGGCCATTTTCTTGTCCCAGTTTTATTGTTGTCCAATTTAAGTCCACTCATGTATTCTTCCATCTGGGGACAGGGAAGCAGGTTGATTGAAACAAACCATTACTCTGCTTAAAAGAAAAAAAAAAACAAAATCTCAGTGTTTGTTGTTGTGACTTTAGTTTGTAACCAGCAGCTGAGGCCGACCTGCTTCATCCAACCTTTCTGGGTTTGTGCTTCATGAAACCACAAGATTTTTTGAATTTTTTTTTATTTGGTCAAGGTTTTAATCTCCAAAGTTGCCTTCAGTCATAAAAGTTGTCATGTCATTTGTAGTCCCCTGACTCCTCTCAGTTTTCCGCAGTCTCATCCGTCAGGTCCTTTATTAAATGAGTCTCTACTTGTCAGGTTTTACAAGGTAACTAAATAAAGAGAAACTTACGTTACTGACAGATTGTGTGTGTGTGGAGTATATCCAAAATCATTCCCTATTTCTTTTTAATTCCATGTTGGTTTGCTACCATTTATGTCTGAATTTAAAATATGTTCTCATCAGGGTAAAAGTTCACATGTACAGTACTGTGCTAAAATCCCACCTAGCCTCTGTTGACAGTTGTGCATATTAGCCGTTCAACATAAAACCATGACGCAGTAATGCTAAATGGTTTTGGCTGATGAGTGAAATCTTCATTTACAAGTAAATTTACAAGTAAAAAATAAAAGTGAACAAGGGAATGGTTTCTGACAGTTAAGTTTGATGTTGAAATAAAGCACAGGCAAAGCTCAGTGCCCTGGATCATGTGACCAATGCTTTTTAATTTATGGAATATTCTTTCTGTTTAGTTTCTCTTATAGAAAAATCAGCAAAACATAAAGAGAAAACACCAGTCAGAAGAAACTAGGAAGAAATTTGACAAGAAACATCTTGTTCTTGTTCTAATTAAGTTTTCTGAGATGTAAAATTGACAATAACAACATTTTAATTATTTTTTTTGATTGATTGATTTGGTAGATTTTTTTGTGGTTTTAATCATTTGGTTTTACAAAACGTTTGTTTTTATTTTCTGTTTCACTGTTCTGTTTGTTCTGACTATGATGCACTTTCTACATTTGTTTTCAAAAGTGAATTACTACTTTGTACTTCAATAATCATTTGGTCTTTCCACTTAATACAAGGTAAAATGTATATATGGCACAGAAGGAACAGTTGTACACTTCTCACTAGACACTAGAAAAGAAAAATTGAAGCTTTTATTTGTTCAATTTATGGGGTGATTTTTGTAACGCCTGACAAAATTTTCCATTTCAACTTTATTGATCTAACTACAAGCGAATTGAAAAGTCATGTCAGGTTCAATTTCCATTTCACCTTTGCTTCATCTTATGTGAGAACATTGTTTTACCTCATTAATTTGTTTCACTTCAAAATCCGCTCAAATGTTTTCCAGCTGTTTGATGAAAAAAAAAAAAGAACAAACCACAGCATCACTGCTCTTCAGTGGAAAATTGTGGTGTTCTCTGTGGTGTAGAGCTGAATTCTGAAGTTATTATACGCTTTTATATTCAAACTACATTTCTGAAGCAAGGCTCCAACAAAGCCCACCCAAACCCGCTGATATTTCCCAAACTGCTGGAGTTTTGATCATGAAAAAACATAAAGCTGCTCTTTAAATTCAAGCTGAAGCAGTCTGAATGTTGTGGAGAGTTAATGAGTCTGAATGAGTCCTCTGAGAGCTGCGATCAGAGGACAATGACTCCATGTAGTGTTAATTACAGCTCTGTTCATGATCAACATGCAGCTGTCAGCTGGTTTAATGGAGTGAACATGGTAAGGCCGGAGTTAAACTTTTGTGGGTCTGTGGTTAGTGAGGAATCTGGATTGGAGCAGAGAGGGGCTGAAAACACAGGCTTCATCTTTGGTTAGCCGATACAGAAAATCAAAGATATGAATATGTCTTTGTTGTGGTAGAGACTGTGCTTGTGCTTTAAGAGCGATACATTCTAGTCTGGATATTTTGTCTTATCTGATTTTAGGTCAACTTCGGGTACAAATTAGACAGCCAGAGGTTCTGTTCTGATTCGGTTCTGACTTTCAGACACGTGAAGACCTTTAGCTCAGACACGAGAAGCTGTCAGGCAGAGACCTGGACTGGTCACTGCCTTGCTCGAGGGTATTTTGGCTGAATGCGCAGCAGTTAAAAGCTCTGGCCTGTAACATCTGTGTTATATTTGTTTTGCTTGTTCTTTTGAGTTTTATAAAATTCTGTCTTTCAGCAAGGTTCAACTGAGAACAGATCTGACCATAGACAGAAGTCAATAAGCAACCGTAGCAACCACCACCTATTGATCTAATGTTTCAAGGATTTTTGACATCATAATCCTAATCTATTGATGACAAAATGTTTGCAGATAAACATTTTGAATGATGCATCGCTTTGTGCATTGGCATTTCACAGAGTTTATATTTTGTTTGTGCAACTACTGAAATAAAAATGCTTAGTGTTAAAAGTTTGAAAAGTTCATCAGTTTTGATTCAAATTCACAAGTTCGTACTGTTGTTGGACATTTGTGATTTTGTCTCTGGGGAGTTCTGAGGCTAGCTGCTAGCTAGAGATGACCAATCCAGTGACTGCTAGCTAGCTACGAGCTCTAGTACTTTAAATTAGTCTGAGACAGTTTTTCACAGCACAGAAACCAGTTTAACCACATCAGCCACTTGTTGAAGAAGTAACAAATAATCCATCTGAAATAAAAAGTCTGAAATCAAATTTCTTTAAAATAAAAAACAACCAGTAGAGAAACCAGCTGAATAACCAGTCAGGTCCGTCCTTCTCTTTGTTCAGTCTTTTTCATTCTATCTGACTGCATCTGTAAGC
This sequence comes from Toxotes lorentzi, assembly GCA_037833715.1. Taxonomy (NCBI): domain Eukaryota; kingdom Metazoa; phylum Chordata; class Actinopteri; family Toxotidae; genus Toxotes; species Toxotes lorentzi. Next base: position 1,368,265 of record JBBMJY010000015.1, on the reverse strand, counting down.
TAGCAGTGCGTTAGCATGAGCTTAGCAGTCAGTTTGCAGTCGCTTCACTCGTGCTAGCTGGTGTAGAGGCTAGCCGAGGGCGGGGCTCGGAGGTTTGCGCAGCCACTGGTAGAACTGCCGCCGGTGGAGGCGGTGCCAGCGCACGTTGCCCTCAACGATTTCCAGCGCCCGCGGCAAAGCAGGCCCCGCCCCCACACCGCTGGATTGGATGAACTCCTTTAACTGAGAAGACAAAGGACGGGAAAAAGAGAGAACGACGAAGGAAGGAAGGAAGGGAGGAAAAGGAGATGACAGAAAGCAATAAGAATATTAGAATTCTGAAAAACCTTCAGGTGATAGGAAGAGAAAGACAGAAATATTGCAGCTCCACAGAAGCCAGAGTTCATTACAACCCATAATGAGAAGGATTTCACTGAAGCAACAATAAGCTGATGATTCACTTATTGTTGGGGCTTCAGTGCTGTAGCTAAAGGTGCTGAAGGTGACGCAGATAAACCTCCACATTTCCACATCACAGGAGATTAGACAGTTACTTTCCTGCAAGTGTTTACATGGCTGTATACACCTGTTCACCATGAATATTACAGAGGAAGCTCAACCCAATAATTTGGAGTGTCCACATACTTTTGTCTATACAGTATGTTCCATTTTCTAGCCCAAAGTGCTGGAAATATCTAATCCTCAGGCAGCTGCAAAAACAACAGGTTTTTATTTTTTATTCGTTTTTAATGAGAGTTTTAAAAAAAAGTGAATTATTGAAGCTAAACTGTCTTTTAAAATGTTGGTAATTAAAGAAAAACTAGTTTCAAAGGTTCATAATTAGATTACATTTCAGCATTAAAGTAAAGGAATCAAAGTGAAACTTCGCTTTAAAGGACAATAATTAAACGGAAAGTTTCCAGCGTGAGAGGAGAGGTGCGACAGAGAAACTTTGAGGAAGGAGGAGAATTAATTTTCTTTTTTTTCAAAGTTAAGAACTGAAGAGGAATCTTAGTGTTGCTCAGAATTTGACAGATTCAGTGGAGCACAGGAGAAAATCCATCCCTTCAACTCACTTTAATACAGTTTATATTGTTAACTCTGAATTCCTCTGCTCCTGCCCTCCTCTCCTCTGTCCTACAATCTGAGTTTCTATTTTCTTGACACTTTCTAACTTTTAACTCTCCTCCTTCCTCTTCTCCCCTCTTCTCCCCTCTGTGAGTCACCCTGAGACTCATCTTCACGTTTGCTTAGTGGGCGGAATCAGACTTTACTTTTCTCTGAGAACATTTTCAGGAAAAAAAAGGCACCTCATTCTTTTCATTTGATGCAGTTTTCATATTCTGCGTTTCCATTTTAATTCATAGAGATTTTGTTCTGAGGCCTCACTGAAGCCCACGCTGAGGCTGTTTCTGTTACCATATCAACAGGAGTAACAGATCTCAAACAAAATGTTCTTTACAGAAAGTATTCATCACAAAAATAAATAAATAAGAGAGACAGCTTATTATTCAGAAACACCCACAGGCCTTTATGTTTGTGGAAAAGTGAGGTTGTGAACGTTGGAAGTTGGATTCAAAACAACAATTTTTCTGTCAGTCCTCTGTAGTGTCTGACCACTGCATTCATTTTATTTATGATTTCTACTTTCTCCTTTTGGTAAAACATCTTTGAGTTTCATGAAATTCATTATACCAAACAGAACGTGTACTAGTCTCAGCCTATAACTGCCAACATAATGACAGGCAGAAAGCATGATTCTCCCAGATCTGCTGGAAGACAGACGCATTCATGCTGATCGCTGAGGTTTCCCACACTTGAATTTCACTGCACTTCTTTCAGTTAACATCACGGAGCTTTGCAGAAACTGTGTGAGCAACTAAAAGGTCAGTGGTGGTATATAGATACTACGCTGCTGCCTTTTCGTCCATGTCTGCTCAGACTCATATGTGTAGAGGAGAATTCAAAGGAATTTAATAGAAGGTATTAAGCATTTTTTTGGAGAATTGGAAGTTGTCCCTCCAGATGTTTCTGAGATATTGGGACAGGCGTGAGGTCACAGCGACCTTGGCCTTTGACCACCAAACAAGTCCAAGTGAACATTTGTACCAAATTTGAAGACGTTCCTTCACAGCAGTCCTCAGATGTCGCGCTTACAAGAACTGGACAAACACGTCAGTACGGAGCCAGACCTCATACTGACATGGACGAGAGGTGGACGCAAGACAACAGCAACTCGATGTATCTGTGATTTAGTTTTATGTCCTTTTTATTGCCTCAGCGTGGGAAGGATTGTTGTACAGATCTTTGGGTCCAGATATTTTAGGCTGAGCTGGCTAAAGAAGTTCATGGTAACACACACACCAACCTCTCCAACCTCACTAATGTGTGTGTGTGTGTGTGTGTGTGTGTGTGTGTGTGTGTCTTTACCTCAGTGAGTTCTCTGTCAGTGTTCAGGAACTCTGTGACTCCACTGATGAGCTTTGAATTCATGAACAGCGCCTCACCATAGCTGAACAGAGACAGTGAGACAGACAGTTAGTTTTTTGGTTTGTTTGTTTGTTTGTTTGTTTGTTTGTTTGTTTGTTTCTCCACAGTTCAGCCGTAAACATACAGATCGTCCACGTGCACTGACTGACTGACACCCTCGGCCTCTCACCGTGCGTTCAGGACGTCCCACTTCTCTCTGAAGTATTTCCAGGCCAGGTTACGACCCTGAGGGTTTCTGCCCACGTGGATGATGACGTCGATCACATCCTGCTCTGGTACCAGGTCTGAGGTCAGAGACAGGTTCAGCAACCTGGGAGACGCAGACAAGCTCAGTTACAATGGCACCAGTAATTAAAGAGGTCAGAGGTCAGGATGTGATGGTCGGACGGTGCAGCCTTTAACCGTGGTCTAAATGAGACACTCCCCTGCATGTTAGCATGCTAATATCTGTTAGCATGCTATAAATCAGTGAACCAAACGTTGCTTAAGGTTTAGTCACAAGCTGTGTGTGTGTGTGTGTGTGTGTGTGTGTGTGTGTGTGTGTGTGATTTAGACAGAAAAGGTCATGCTGTCTGACATGTTGTAGTTTTTGTGTGGTTGTTAGCTCACACAGGCTGCAGTAATGTGATTACTCCCAGCTGCTCTGTCTTACAGAACCCTGGTGATCACACAAAGAGTTTGGCTGCAGACTCCTGATAATTCACACGCGTAAACACATTAATCCGAGTTTCTAAAGTGGTTTTTACGACGTGAGACTGAACGAGACAAAGAAACAGAACAAAGACAGTTTCACAAAAAACTGATGCAACATCCAACATTTACACAACTTTACCTTCATCTTTCTTTACTCTCTGTTTTTCTGTCACTCCACTCTGTGTGTGTGTGTGTGTGTGTGTGTGTGTGTGTGTGTGTGTGTGTGTGTGTGTGTGTGTGTGTGTTAGCTGGTCTTTTCATTAAACCCCAAAATCAATTTTCTCTCTCTTTTCCCACAATCCCTCTGTGCTGAAACCATTTCCTGTGTGACCAATCAGTGTGTGTCGGTGTTGTGGTTTTAGATTTTTAGTGTGTGTGTGTTTGTGTGTGTGTGTGCATGCGCGAGTGTGTGTGATAGCTGATATCTGAACATGCAGTACTAGTTCTCTGATTGCAGAGCAGTTCACTGTGCCTGGAAAATCAATACCTGACACACACACACACACACACACACACACACACACACACACACACACACACACACACACACACACACACAC
>JBBMJY010000015.1:1352034-1364538 GCA_037833715.1 Toxotes lorentzi | reverse complement strand
AATATGAGCAGCAAAACAAAAAGTTTTGATCAGGACACCTGTTTGTGTTTCTGAATATGAGTGTGTGTGTGTGTAAGATCCATCCTCCTTATTTTTCTCAACAAGAGATTGCGGCAGTTAGCTCCTGATAAATTACAATACTGTTCACACACACACACACACACACACACACACACACACACACACACACACTGTGTGTGTGGAATTTATATGCATGTGAGGCCTCGGGCAGATTTTCACTGCACCTTTTGTTCTATGTGAAATCTGGTTTCTCTTTTAGTCTGAAAATCAACTTTCAGACTGGAAAATTGCTGCCGTTAAAAAAAAATCCTTCAGAGTAAACATTTAGTCGTCGTCACCCGATGGTGATTTTGTTTTGTTATCATATGAATAATGAGGCTGAGAACAGGGACTGTTTGGAAACTTCTCAGATTTTAAATCAGCTGCCAGAAACAAACATAATTAAGCAAAAATGAGCAAATGATGTTTGAGGTGTTCTTGCTTTTAAAGCTGCAGTGGTCCAACAAAAGGCAAAATGTGTGGCTCACAGTGACGAAGTATCACCCCACTCAGTGAAGTATTTAGCAGCTAAAGAGCCTGATGTTTGACTCAGGAGCTGGTGGAGACCAAACACAGAGCTAAAAGAGAGGGAGCACTGGACTGAGACTCATCCTGTGGACACTAACACGGCTCCAGAGGAAGTATCATGTTGCCATGTAACTGCTGCAGGTCAGTTAGCAGCTGTGGACAGCTTGTTCAGCTAATAGTGCAGATGTCCTTTAATCCTCCTGGTACATACAAAGTGCTTGTCTACGTCTGTATGTTTATAAAAAGCGAGTGGATCGCAAACCTTAAGAAAATATGGTGAAAATGCTAATTCGTTTTTTTTTCTTGCAGCTGCAGGAGATTCTGACGCGAGCCACACAGAGTGCAGCTGAAAGCTGCATAATTAGATTCTCAGTGGGACGAGTGGCACTGGCAGCTCTTCAAAAGTTCAGAGATGTTTCTAACTCAGTGTTCAGATCAATGAAATTGATTAGTGGAGCTTTAAAGGCAAGCACTTGTAAAAACAGGCTTTTTATACATCATTCTTGTTGTTAAACAAGATTAAACAATGCAGAGTCCTTTTCTAACACCAGAGACACATGCTAACAGAAACAGCTGTGTCATCTGTACCTGTTGAGGAGGAAGGTGTTGTCCGAGCAGGTCAGAGCCTCCAGCAGGATCTTCTTCTCTGAGACGGCGTTGGACGAGTGAAACTTCATCCAGATGAACTCCCACACGTCCTCGTCCATCAGACTGACCCCGGTGCAGTAAACTATGTCTCTGATGTTGGGAGGAATCCTACAAACATCAGAGACATCAGAAGCATCGGACTGATGAAGACAATCGGCCACGATGCAAAACATTTCCAACACGTCTAAAGTGAACTGTGTCACATTTAAAGCTCATTAAACAGTCTGAGAAACAGCAGCAGAGGCAGGATGTGAGAATGAGAGTGGACCAGGAAAGGTAATAAAACTAAAAACCCTGATAAGACACGTCCACCGGATGCAGAGCGAGAAATTCTTATTCCATTAGGGAGCTCCTTTAAAAACATCCCCTCACTTCTCCTGTGGACTCTGGTCATAAAGTGCAGAGGCAAAGACTCATTTTAAGACACTTTCTCACCAACTAAGACTCCAAAAAGCATCAGTACCCAATTATCCTCGAGTGTGGGGCCAGAATTCATCTTAACAACAACAATCTGGATGTGTCCCCTCAGCCTGCGGTGGAGGACGAGTGATGGAGCTACAGCTCGCAGTATCAAGCCTCAGCCTCAGTGGAGTTCATGAACAGGAGGGGGCCGACAGCGCTGGAGTTACTACAGGTAACTACTGTATCTGTTGTTTTCTACACTGACTGTGGCTCTGACGCACACACACACACACACACACACACACACACACACACACACACACACACACACACACACACTCCATGGCCCAGCTGGTCACTGGCCTAAATCATCAGTAAAGCAAAAAAGGTGAACATTTCCTTCATACCATAATGTGTGTGTGTGTGTGTGTGTGTGTGTGTGAGTGTGTGTCTGTGTGTGTGTGTGTGTGTACTTGACCTAAATTGTCAGTAAACCAAAATTAAAAAACTTTCATCACAATACAGTGAGCTCAGCTGGCAGCAAAACGATATACTGAATTACCGCACCATGTGACAGTGTGTGTGTTTATATATTCTGTGTAAGTGTATTTATTATGTATGTGTGCGTGAGTGTGTGTGTGTGTTCTGGCTGTGTGTGTATTCTGTGTGAGTCCAGAGTGAGTGATGCAGTGACAATTACATCATTCACCGACCTGGGAAATCATTTTAGAGATGCTCCACTTAAGAGCAAGCTTCCACACACACACACACACACACACACACACACACACACAGACACACACACACACACACACACACACACACACACACACACACACACATTACTGCTGAATGTGGCATTAAAGTCCTTCTCAGATGAGATCTGCCAAACACTGTGTACTGAAGCGTGTGTGTTTATGAATGTAAGCGAGTTCAACCAGACAACATGATGTCTGAGCCACTTCCACATTATTTATCATGTAAAACATGAAGTACTGCTGCTACTGTTCCTATTACTGCTTCTATTACCGTTTTATCACTCGTGCTTCTGCAGGCACTGTGGTTATTTCTAATAGAAATAAAAGTAATAATGCAGAGTTGTTCTCTGCAGAATATAAAATGGAGGAACAGAGTCTCTGGAAACCTCCAGATGGCTCTGATCCCATTAACTAACACACTCACTACGAGTGTGTGTGAGTGTGTGTGTGTTTTAACAGTCTGTAGAGGATGCTTTATGTCCTGAAGCTCTATCTTTCTCCTGAAATATCTCTCCCTCCCTCTCATTCTTCCTCGGCATCAAACTCCCACTCTGACAGTAAACACGTCTCTCCACCATCTGCTCTGTCTGTCTGTCCATATGTCTGCCTGCCTGTCTGTCTGACTCTGCAGTCTAAATGTCACTTTGAATTTTGAGAATCGCTCTGCCAGGCCGACAGAACATTTAAAGCACTCGACAGAGCAGCATGAGCTCGGTCAGGTAGTTAAAGCCTGACTAAAGATGCCTGTGGTGCTGCTGTGTGACCACTGCATATGCTGCTAAATCCCAAATCATCCCAGACATGAGACCTGCTACTGAAGCGCCTATACTTTTAATCCACACTGACGGCGACCTTTTTTATGCCGTCACTATCCTCACAAACCAGCTGTCCTGTCAGCAGCACAGCCCCTGAAGCTACTGAGAGCAGCTGGCCAAACTTATTTTACAAGACAGACAGACTGCGGCTCTGTGGGCTCATAGTGAGACTGGGGAAGTTCACCCTGCAGCAGACAGAGGCTGTAAAAACCAGAGGCTTACGGATGAGTGTGTGGACATATGTTCTTTAACTGCACCGTACAGTTAAAGGACATTTACCACTGAGTGTCCACTGCTTTGTCTTTAGACATCTTCAGGGTCCCATTGGTTCCTATTAACTAAGAGTCAACCTGGGACCTGAGTTGATCTGGGTCCAGATGAAATTCAGTCCAACTCAGTCTTACATCTGTTTATCGTTTTTTTTTTTTTTTTTTAATACTCTAGTGGATCAGAGTAACTCTCTATAAGCTCTGACCATATGGTGTGTCATCGCCACAACAAGAGAAAAATGTGCTTTTAAGCCACATGAAGAGAATGAATATTTTATTATCCTTTGGGGGTTTCCACTCAACTTCTGTATTTTATTTTGTCACGTGTTTGTGTTTCCTGTTTATTCCACTCAGGTGCTTCTCGACTGATGATTCCAGTCTCCGATCCTACTGTGAACTATGAGTTCATGAATACACACTCTGTGTGCTGGTCTTCAGTGGGTTGGCTTCAGATTGGGTCCAAACTGTAGGACTTGTGAAAGTCCAGTCCTGTAATCCCAGGACGTTCAGAGCTTTAGACCATGCTACACAGTTTATGTCCAGCAGGTGAGTTCATTACCAGTGAGGGAAGGTGTTCGCCGTACACGCAGCGAAGCAGTTATGGTGAAACTGAAATCAGACTGAAAGTCAGAGGATCTTAAAGTGACTGCAGTTAATCCTGAGGGGAACATGAATGTGTGAATTAAATTTCACTGTGAGTCATTTAATAGGAGCAGAAATCTTTTACTGGAACCACAAATGTCAAGTTAGAGGATCATCAAACACGGTCGCATATCGTCTGGAAACCATGAACGTCTGCGTCTAACTAAAGGGATGAGACGGATGAGGTGGACTAACAGACCCACACGGCCATCCTCAGAACCGCGTCACTTACATGGTTAAAAATCTAGTCTCAGGACCTTCAGCAGGTCAGCATTGTGCTTATATGTTGACTACACAGCAAACCTGGGCCCAGATAGTGTTCCAGCATACAAATACTGAACACAATGAACAGAGAGTGGATGGAACAGGGGGTTAATGGAGGCCCAGCAGCTCATTGTTCAAACCCCCTACCAGGTTAATCCAGCCATGGCTGCAGCCGCAGTAAGATACATTTGAAAGCTGATCTTTTTTTCATCCATTTAGAAGGTTCGTTTACAATAAAACCCCAGTGGGACATGATTAATATTCCAGGGGGATGTAGGCGCTAAAATATTAGCTGCTCTCCTCAGTAATTACACTCATTGTTCTGGAGGGGATTTTAGCCAGAGTTACATTACAGCAGGTGGTTTCTAACACCCTGCTTATGCAGCAGGTGCAGGTGTGACGCAGGTCTGAGGTATGACTCACTTCAATCAAACATACAGAGTTAATGTACAGAGAATTACACAGGAGCTAAAGAACGCTCACTTTCCTGTTCTCTCTCTTTTTTTCAGGGAATTGTGACGTCAGGTCAGACGAAGCCTCTCCCGACAAGACTTCTAATTATTGTGGCATTTTGATAAAAAGCAGATCTGTAATTAATACCTAGGATGAAACTCACATACATGTGCTCTTCAGATGGGATTAAAATCACTGAATAGAGCACGCGATATTAAAACCCCCCTGGGGAGACTAATCCTGCGTGAATGTGGATTTATCTGGCCCTTTTCCAGCACTGAAAATGGACCATCTCCAAACTGCTTCACATATTTAAAGATGGCAGACTCAGCGTTGTAGTGAGGATGGAAGAATGCAGCTCCATGTGAGCTGCTCACTTGGCGCTCGCTCTGTAAACAACAGCTAAACTTTCGGAAGGACTGAAAAAGCGGGATGGTGGGAAAGACGTATATGGTAACGACTCCAGAAATACTCTGCTGTGAACAGTGACAGGAAATGACACGTACACGTGTATCTGACTTCCTCCTCAGAGCTCCTTCTCTCAGACTCCATTCATAAAATCTGCTGGACGGAGCCTGAAACACTGTTCAGTTTAGTGTTTTTTAATTTAAGTGTGCCTCTTATCATCAGCTCCCTGCTGTCCTGTACACAACACCAGCATCTGCTCCTATTTAACTTGCTGTTTGAAATCAAATTTTGCAGATCTCGTTAAGGACCCAGAGGGAGCGAACAAGCTAGCAGCACATGAGAGAGAGAAGAAGTTAGAGGCAGATGGGAGGAGAGAGAGAAAGCGGAAGAATGGATTGCAGGAAGAAACAAATGGATCGATGTGGAAGGAGGGTGAGAGGCTGCTGCTCTCTGTCTCTGGATGTCAGACGTGGTTTACTCCACTTCAGATTCTGAGACACGAGGATTTTTACAGAATTTGTTCTGATACAAGTTTTTCTACACTGCCGGTTCCAACACTTTGTTGAAGGTATATGATGATTAAACCTTGTAAAATATTTATACCTGAAGCTGTTCAGGCAGAAAGCAAAGCAAATTTTCAGCTTGCGTCATTCACACGATTTTCAGCGCCGGGAAGTTTGTGTGTATTCGCCCCAGACAGCAATACACCAACTGTATGGACGTTAGCTGTAAGTTAACTAGCACTGACTGTGTGTGTGTGTGTGTGTGTGTGTGTTCAGCTCAGCCTCTGGCTGAACTCAGCAGTTACTCCACTCCTCTCTGTCATGTCCCTCTGGCCTCTCTCCTTTTTCCTCTCACCTCTGAACATTTATGACTCACAAAACCCCGGGATGCATGTTCATTTTTTTTTTTCTCAATTTTTGAGCAAATTCACATCCAGTGGCGTCTTTTCGTCGACTTACCGTCCAATAGCGCCGCCTTGGAAATTCACCCTGTGTGTGTGTGTGTGTTTTCGTACCTGTTCTTGTTGCTGGAGATCCAGTCAGAGATGTAGGCTACAGCCTGACGGTGGCACTGCTTGTTCCCGAAGCTACAAGCCAACATGATGAGCTCCCTCTGTAACTCCCTGCAGAGACGGAGACAAAACTTCGTATTCTAACAAACTTGGAGGAACGTTTTTGTTTTCATTTCACCCAGAGTCAGATGAGAAGAGTAATCAGTTTAAGTACAGAGAAACTGTAGGTCCAGGACTGGGAGCATGAGGAAACAGCGTGCATCATCTGTATTGTTTAGTCCATGTTTTCAGTTTGTGTGCGTGTGTATATTTGTGTATATGTGTATATATGTATGTGTGTGTGAGTTGCGTACTCAGTCTGGTACGACGCCTGCAGGACGTTGCCCTCGTTGCCAGGGCCATTTGTCGGCCAACCCATCTGATGGTACCGCGATGCGACCTGCTTCAACACGTAGTCCTGTTTTAACACACACACACACACACACACACACACACACACACACACACACACACCAATAAGCGCTAATTAACAGACAGACAGCTGTCAGCGCTGAAGGGACAGTTTACTGACTGACTGACTGATTGATTGACTGAAGGGCTGATTGAGATAGTGATTGATTGATCGGTGGTTTACACTGAACAGGCTGTATTCTTCTGTGCGGTCCAGCAGCTTGTCCAGCTGGTAGAGCGCTCGGCTGGCAGCGTGCCACGGCAGGAAGGACGTCTCCTCAGGCAGATAGCCAATCAGCTGCAAGGGGACACCCTGGGGGAGGTACCCGGCCCTGAGAGAGAGATACAAAAAGGAGAGAGTCACATTTTGAAACCACCTCCTCTCCACCCACTGAATAAGAACCAGCCCAAGAATGAACATTTTTACACAACACATAAGAGAACATGATGAAAATGATTATATCAACTTCGAAAAATAACAAATCCAAACTTTTCAAACATTTAAACGTCATCAGTCACTTCAGGACTCATCTGAACAAGATAAAGATGTAGGTGCGACGCACAGCGGCCACAAGGATGAGAGTCAGCTGATGTACATCACTGTACACAGCTGACGCCTCAAGCAGCCAGGAGCAGCTGTCAGGAAGTGCTGACATGAGGAGGCTTTTCTGGGGGGCTGATGGATGCTGGGAAATAGGACATCGCTGTATCCTGACAGGTTTATGCAAATTAACATGCATCAGGACGCCGACAGTGTGAAGGTTTACACGGAAAACAAAGTGTCGCTACTGAAACAGGTTTCCATAGAATCCAGAGAGTGGAAGACAGAAATGTGAATACTGGAGAAATGTTGAATTTCCTGTACGAGTAACCTCTGCTTGGCGAACGTGTCAGGAGTCCATTGAGCTACTTCCTGTAAAGCATGACACGTTTAGTTTTTTAACTTTTAAACAGAAGTTTTCATTAGCTAACTTTAGCCACCATGAGCTGGTCAGACCAGACTAACTCAGCCTGTAGCAGCCCAACCCCTCTGTAATTCATCTTGTATTGTTTACTGATTTAAGAGAGTGTGTTTTGACCCATCTGACATCCCGTAGTGCAATCTTTCATTACACATTTTCTCTTTCTGTACTTTGTTAGAGCAGAGGACATGAGACACAGAAGTGCATTCTGGGGCATGAATCCAATTTGGAGCCTGATCCTGATGTGGATTTGACCTTTAACCCTCAGATTTAAGACCCTGAGTGTCTGCGGTGTGTGTGTGTCTGGGGTGTGTGTGTGTGAATAAACTACTTTATGAACACATTAAGAAAAACTTGGCCTGTAAATGTCACCTGAGTTATTTAGCAGCCCAGGTTTCAGCCACGGCCTCATGAATATTAACAAGCTTCCTCTGAGCATTCATTAACATTCATGATGTTTTGGGGAGGGGAGGGGGTGGGGGGGTCACTCACCACCTTCCTGCTTCGACCTTCAGCCCCGCCCACAGCTCATGAATAATAATGAGGCGAGGCAGCCGAGGACAGAAAGTGAACTTGGAGAGGTGATGTTGGTTTTATTGGTTTTTGTTCTGATTATTGGTGTTCAGCAGAGAGAGGTGACCTCACATCGACTGAGGCCGAGCGCCGACCTTTACTCAAGAGCCGTCAATCAAAGTGACTGACACATACACACAGAGAAGAGGTGAAAGAATTTAATGTTCTTTTTAAGGATGTCCTGATCCTGATCCTGATTTTGATCCGTGTCCGGGTCTGAACCGATACGTTACTTAAATCTGATTAAACACTGTGGACCGCTTCATCTCACACATCTCATTTCTATGAGCTTCTTGATCCAGATATTGGAGGTCACAGCTGAAAAATATAAAGTTTATGAGTTTAAATTATTGATAGGATGTGAATGAAAGTTCAGTCGGGAGGGCTGCAGCCCGGACAGTGATGGGACAACAATCCACCTGACAGAAGACGTCTCACTCTGTGGGATTTGTTGGAACTGGAAAAACAAAACAAACAAACAAAAAAACACTTTACACAAACCTTTGATAAGTGCTGACAACAGAGCAGAAAGCACAGAAACAAACAACAACAACAACCCTTTAACCTAGGCCTGTCATCAAGTTACTGACAGAATTAAGATGAATTGGTGAAGCGCCGCTCTGTAAGTGTTTAACTTACAGAGACGAACAGACAGGTCGACAGAGAGACGGGTGGACAGAGAGACGGGTGGACAGAGAGACGGGTGGACAGAGAGACGGGTCGACAGAGAGACGGGTTGACAGAGAGACGGGTCGATAGAGAGACGGGTGGACAGAGAGACGGGTTGACAGAGAGACGGGTCGATAGAGAGACGGGTGGACAGAGAGACGAGTCGATAGAGAGACGGGTGGACAGAGAGACGGGTGGACAGAGAGACGGGTGGACAGAGAGACGGGTCGACAGAGAGACGAGTGGACAGAGAGACGAGTCGACAGAGAGACAGACGTCCACAGAAAGTTAATACGCTTGAGATAAGACTCTCTAAGTCTTTGAGCAGCCAGCGGAGAAACTCTGAATTCCAGACCATCCTATTTCCATAATCTGCCTCATATCCAACCTGACCAACCTCCACGCATTCATCTCCATTCCCATCATGCACCTGGGCTCTGGCATATTACCATAATCCATCCAGCCTGCAGAGACTTCCTGTTTACAGCTCTCTGAACGACTGATGGGACTGAACACGAAGGCAGAGAGAGGGAGAGATGACGGTTACCATGGCAACAGCATCCTGCCATTGATCTGTTTGTCTGTGTTTTTTGTTTTTTTTTTTGTTTTTCACTTTTCCAAACGTCATTCATCAGCTGATCATCCATCATCCATCCCGCCACATAAACCTGTGGCATAAACATCACACGTCACCATCAGAACAACAGCTGAGCTTTTATCTCTGTCTCTCTGTGCTCACACATTCTATATATGATATGTATGACTTATCTAAAAGGACGTGTTTATCAGCATGTAAACACAGTGCTCCCCTTGTTTTCTGTTTCTCTGCATCACATTCATGCATCACAACAAATTCCATTAAAATGCCTTTTAAATATTCTTATATATAAAACCCTTTAACTGTACAGTATGAATATCTTTGATATCAAATTTTATATTAAACATATTCATACTGTGTGAATAAGTACCAACAATAAACGTTTGAACCAAACACTGGACTTTATCTATATCTGTAATATTCAAACTTTACTGATGAACTTTCCTCTTTCAGTCTCGAGCCCCAAGAACAGCCACATCACCAGTGTGTGGGTTTATCGCTTTAACTTTCGCACTGTGTTTATAATGAGCACTGCAGCCTATGGGAGACGCTAACAGGGCCTTAAACTGAGCTCATTAACTCGTTAACATCGTTAAGGGCCAGTTAATTGTTTGTCCATTACCCATTAGCAAGGCTCAGTGGAGAGCTAACGAGGGACTGCTGCGGTCACACGCACGTACGCACACGCACACACACACACACACACACACACACACAAAGAGAAAGAGAGGCGACATCCATCACTGTTTAAGCGCACACTCAGAGAGACACAGCCATTTATTATGGCTAAACTAGCTTTACACACACACACACACACACACACACACACACACACGCACACGCACACACACGCACACACACACACAGAGTCGTGCTGCCACCCATCAGCCTTTAGTGCTATGTGGATTGCTCAGGCTTCAGCCAATCGAACTGTAAACAGAGGAGGAATCAGCACAGCTCAAATTAATTCTGAGATTAAAGATCTATCAGACTGTAATGAATTCAATGAGCGGTAATCAGAAAAAACGCTGAAATAACATCTCTGTAAAAAAAGGCATCTGCAGTGTTTTTGTCACTTTAAAATAAGCCTGACCAGCAGCTTTTACCCTGATTGTGCTCTGTGTGCTGAAACAGGTAAAACAGATCCAGGACCTGTTTGTGTGACGCTGGCAGGTCAAGACAGAGCCACAGTACCACCTGTTACGAGAATTGACTGCAGCGACACAGACGTCAGACAGATGGAGAAACACGTGAAGTCAGATGATCATGGAATCACATGATGGCAGGTTGGAAACACACCTGTGCGTCAGTTGACCGACATCAGGTCTAATATGGCAAACAAGAGGGTTTCTTCAAAATGTGCTGTGAAACACTGACTTTACATTTAAAGGTTCAGTTTACCCAAATTTCCAAAAACATCTTACACATTTATAGTGGACTCAGTTCTATTTGACCAGGTTTAGAGTTGTCCATTCAGATTTCTGCAGAGGTGAACGGTGTTTAGTTTGTGGTACTGACAGCTGATGATCCCCATCTCTTCACAGAAACAGCGTTCATCAGGACAATCTAGCAATCCACACACCATCAACAGAGACGGTTTCCCTGCTTGAACGTATCCCAATAAAATCTCTCTGAACTACTGTGAGGACTAAAAGCCTCAACAAAAACCTTGTTGGAAAAAAAACAGCATGCTGTTTCTCGTGATGTGGTGTGGTGATGCTCCGCGTTGCCACAGCAACAGATGCAGGCTGAAGTATGAGTGTCTTCTGCTGTCAGTGTGAATATTAATGGATCTGCTGTAGATGGAAACTTCCTACTGAGCTCCCAACTCATCAACACACACTCACGAACAGAGGACGGCAGCACAGTTGTCTCTGACTGTTGCTCATTCAACATGACAGGGAACAGATGGCTGAGAGAGAGATACAGAAAAAATAAAGAGGGGGGGGTAAATTGAGTTATAGGGTTGGTGTCAGAGTAGATTTTGGTTACAGAGCTCCAAAAGCTCCAGGCTGAAAACATCACTATGAGAAACGACTCACTCCTCCACCTCTCCCGCTCTCCGTGGCTGCAGCCTCACTGATCGCTCATTCATCACCGAGTTTCCGTCTGGCTCAGGCTGTTTCTGAATTTCTGTTCACTGTATTCTTTATGCAGGTAGTCGACTCTGCGCACAGCAACATGAAATGGCCATCTAACAGACCCAGATGTGATTCTGTCACTTTGAGATGACTTTTCTGGAAAATAACTGATCTGCAGCCGCAGGGTAACAAGAGGAAACCGACTACAACTCTGAGAACAGGATGTTACACAAACCGTGAGCCTTTCGTGAAAATAGCCTTGTATTTATATTTATATAATCATTGCTAATTCAGATTCTTAAACATGTTCTCGGTCCTGAAACCTGAAGTGCCTGTAAATGCCTGTAAACCCTAACCTCTCAGTCAGACTCAAAACAAGTGTTTGAGATGATCTGAGTTAAACTGACGTTCACTGGAAAGGCTCGTACTGAACATGCAAATCTATTGGTAGGAACAAAGGAAAAGAATGTAAAAGACAACATGCAAACTTCACGCAGAGAGAAACAGGGCTCAGGAAAACCTTCTGCTCCAGTGTGACAGTGGAAATCCCTGAGCCACTGAGCTGGATGCTGCTGGCAAAGCTGTAAATTTGTGTATGAAAATCCATAGGTCTCGACTGCATTCACATACAGTATATAAAGCTCTGTTTATACAGCTGACTCAGTGAAACCACATGCACAGCGGCACAAAACCGTCTCGTTGATTCGGCTAAATAGATGATGACAACTCTGAAATGCATCTGTCCAATAAAATGATTCAATCCATCAAAGCAGACATATCTGAGGGAGGCAGGCGTGTTCGACAAGCAGACGCTCCGTATTGGGAGACAATTAAAAACAAACACACACACACACACACACACACACACACACACACACACACACACACACACACACACACACACACACA
>JBBMJY010000015.1:1310119-1349303 GCA_037833715.1 Toxotes lorentzi | reverse complement strand
ACTCCACATTACTCCACATTACTCCACCGAGCTCCACATTACTCCACCGAGCTCCACATTACTCCACATTACTCCACCGAGCTCCACATTACTCCACATTACTCCACATTACTCCACCGAGCTCCACATTACTCCACCGAGCTCCACATTACTCCACATTACTCCACATTACTCCACCGAGCTCCACATTACTCCACATTACTCCACCGAGCTCCACATTACTCCACCGAGCTCAGAATGTTTTGACAGAACTCACCGTCCAGGACACAATTCTGCACTTCAGAAGGGAAAAATACACTTGAAGCCTAAAACACTGCAGAAGTTCGGTGTATAAAGGTGAAGCTCTAATACACCTGTCTCACCTGTAAACAAGAACAAAGTACTGATGAAAAGTCAATTAGCTGCTGCTCCAAGTTTCTTTTTGACAGAAATAATGTTTTTATGCTCCATCAACACTGTGTTCACTCAGGTTCATTAAGAACAAGCAGCGTTCTGATGCTTTCTGTTAGTGACCAGTGGATGCTGCTAATACACACACACACACACACACACACACACACACACACACACACACACACAAGCAGCTGAACACTTAACTGTATGTGGGCACTAATGACAGTAATAAAAGAGCCTTTAAAGTGAGACCTTAGCTCCATTAAAAACCTTCAGAGATTCAGTTTTTAATTACACTCATTTTGATGAAATTGACTCATATTTTAATTAAAGCAGATTTTAATTACAGGCAGCAAACAATCAGCTTTACACACTACAATCAATTCGTCCATTTAAGGACAAAGTGTGTGTGTGTGTGTGTGTGTGTGTGTGTGTGTGTGTGTGTGTAGGGTCACTGTAACACAATCAGCCAGAGAAAGACCCATTTACCAAGTCCACAACAGCCATCTGTCGCTGCGGGCAACCCTGGATCAATACCACTGCCTAGCAACCAAATATTTAATCTGATATTTATATCAACGTGATTGACAGGAGTAGGACTCAATTACGCACACACCCACACACACACACACACACACACACTCGCACACGTAATCACCCACAGTAAGAAGCATGGACAGCAGAGTGAGTTCATTAATATTTAATTGAAGTAAAGACTGTTTGTTGTAAACAACAGTGTCTCAAACCCAGATAAAGTCTGAACCCACAGCACCTCTGACTCTGATACCAGGACCAGAATCAGCCTGGTAATGACCGGACCCATGCTGGTTCCATCCGGTCTTCAGCCCGTTCAGAGTTTGTGAATTGAACATTGTAAGTCAGCACTGCCTGTGAAAATGAAAACCCGTCGGCCCTCATCCGATCTGAGCTATGGCCTCGAGACGTCGTGTGATTCTTCACTCAAATTCACTGAAAACTCAAAATTCAGTGACAAACACCAAATCACTTTCCTGAGTTCTTCCCATGTTTCCAGTGTCATTTTTAATTGGCCCAGCTGTTTGTTTGTTTGTCGTTGTTTGTAGTTGTAGTTTTTCCATTGTGTTAGTTGTTTTCATGCCATATGTTTTTCTACTTGTTATGCATTTTAATTATTGTTATTATTTTATTTTTGTGACGTCTGCTTCGGAAAGGTGAAGCAGTATATAAATAAACTGTGTTAAGGTGGACTCATAAATAATTTATCGCTGTCCTGTTTAGCATTAAAGCTCATTAAATCAAACAGAAAATCATTCTTTATCCAATCACATCTCTGTTTACCTGTCAGCTGACGAGCTGTGATGTGTTTAAAGCTCAGATCCTGTTTGATTTATTTTCAGTATCATTAGCTCGACCTTATCGTTAGCTCGCGCTGTCCTCTGGTTTCTCCTTGTCTCTCTCTCTGTCAGCTGAGCTCTTTAAAAAGCGTTTATGTCTCTCGCTGCGTCGCCTGTTTGATGGTGGGAAAATAAAAGACAAATCTGAAGCGTCTCAAACGGCCGAGAACAGAAAGACGAGACTAATGCAAAGTGTCTGTCAAGAAACAAAATGTGATCTTTAAAATGTCACCTTAACAGTTTAAGTTAGACAAAAAGTTTTTATTGTCTGAATAAAATCTTCATTTTCTTTATGAGACAGACGACAACTAATGACAAGTGATTGGCTGCCACAAGCTCAGAGACAGCTCATTGGTTCTCAGTAATTAATTAGATTTATGTATTCAGGAGGTGTCACTGAGAAAAATATGAAAAATACAAAAACCAGTTCTCCCACTTCAGAGTTGGTATGAGGAACCTGTGCTGATCTGGTGTTTGATGGTAAAGATTTGTAGCATGAGCTCATGAATGTGCTGATGTCTTCGGATAACTGTGGTGGACAGCGTCGTGTGTATTTGTGGGACACATACTCATAACGCTGTCCTGTATCTGTTAGATTTGCATTAAGAGTAAAGATCAGCAGCTGCTGCAGTTGTAGGTTGACGTTGTAGCTGTCGCAGAGCTGTGAGTTGTCCAGTTATTCAAGGATTTTAGACAAACTGGACAGTTGACACCCAGAGACCACCAGCTGTTCTGATGTGTTAGCACCAGCGACAGAAGCGACTGGCTGTGTATAAAGAATATATTTTATCCTGTAAGAATTCTATGTTTTCCAGTAGTTTAAGTAAACAGTGTGTGATAGTGTGGGACGCTGCTGTGCTTCTGAACGCAGCTCCACAGGATCAAACAGCAGCGTCAGCCTCTGATTCAATCCACCGCCGCTGCGTTCAGCTGTGACGGCAGTTCGGCTAAAAGCACAACAACAGTTTCTTTTTTACAAGTGTTGGCGAATGCCTCGGGACCAGTGAGCGAGTCTGAACGCAGCCCCACGACACTAAACAAGAGTGAAAAGAAAGAGTTCAACTTCACCTACAACAAACAGCTTCTGTTTGTCAGCTGACAAGACCTCGGGAGCGACTCTGTGCAGAGGAGCTCGAGTGAAACACAAAAGGCTGCAGATGAAAGAAGGAGGAGAGGAACACAAAATAAAAAGGTAAAGAAACTTTTGGAGAGAAAGTGAGTAAAGTCAGAGTGATTGTAAATGTCAATTACAGTACAAAACCATGATGGAATGCAAAGAAGAAAGAAAACCTGAGGAGAGGAAAGAAAAGAAGTGAACAACAGGTAAAAAAAAGAGGAAAGGAGCTGATGAAATATTGATGGAGGAGAAAGTGGGTCGATAAAACAGCGAAGAGAATAAACTCCAGAGGTTGTGAAGTATGTGAATAAAACATCATGTGAATCAAATATAAATGAAATATAAATGATGTAAAGGTGGTAAAGAATGTGAAGAAAAACTGGGAAAGTGCTTTTTCAGGAGAAAATGCAGCGTGATCACTGAGAAGACAAACTCTGTGCTTACTGAGCCGTGAAACAAAGAGCTCCAGGAGGATTCGCTCAGCGGCGAGTGACCGGAGATCAAAAGGGCTAAACTCCTACTACTGTCCCTCAGAGGCCGCAGTGTTCAGGTGTGTCTGGAGCCTGAGCATCAGTGGGGTCGAGAGAGTTAAGAGTTTGCTGAGGGTCGCAGTAAACCAAAGGTCAGGGGTCACGCTGTGGTCACAAACAGCATGACTTTGTTTTTTAAAACTTCACTAAACTTCTGATTCCTGAGGTGAAGAGACTCAGCCTGAGTTAAACCTTTTAAAGGTTAAAGGTCACCATCATGTGTCGAGCTGCTTCGGACTTGCATGAACGTTTGCTGTGTAAAATTAAAGACAGCCTAACCTGTTGTTGTTCCTGACTTCCTGTCCGTACAGGAAGTGCTCCTGGCTGACGGTGATGTAATGAGTAGGGAGCTGCTCTGATTGGTTCTTGCTGATGGTGACGACAGGGTAGCCCATTTGTAGAGTCCACCTGTCCATCATCTCTCCTATGTCGATGTCCCGCCCCTCTGAATGCATAGCCTTCAAAACAAAAACAGAAAACATGAGGTCATTATCCATCCGAACAACTCATCAGTAACCTGGTAACCAGGTTTAACCAGGTTAAACACGACTTCGCTCAAAATCACTTAGAGGACGATGTCATTAAAGATCTGATTGGCTGGCGGCTGATTAAAGAGAAGTCTCAGTATAACGAACAGCTCTAACAAAGATGAATCTAATTAAAGCAACAACTTTCCAGAAGCTTCTTGTGTGCAAGGCAAACAAGCAAACAAGCCTCGCCTCCACCTGTCAGTCATGTCACCATGGCAACAAGACTTTCACTGTCTCTGTCTCATAAAGCCAGTGTTAACGAGCGTCTCCCCGGTCTTCATTAGAGCCGCGTCGCTAAGTAATCAACAGCCTCAGTCAGTCGCTGATCTAATCTCGAGCAGTCAGATGTGGAGTTGTTAGGGGTTTAAATCCCTGCAGGGCCACAGGTGTGACCAGGTGAGGACAGACGGCGAGCGTTACCTGAGACAGTTTGCTCCACAGGTCGTCTCTGGCTGCGTTGCTGTACATGTGACTCAGCAGATAATCCTGAAAACAGAAAACAGATCAGTCTGCAGAGTGTAATCACAGCACCAGACAGGAAATGACATCAGAGATGTGGGAAGTGACTCAGACTGGATCAGATTCTCATGACGTTCACTCTCAAACATGTTAACGAGTGCAAACTGGTCACACGCGTGCGTAGTTAATTGTGCAGGTGAAATCCTGTGTCTCCATGACGTTACACTTCTCACTGTAAATTTAAGACATGAAACCTGAAAAGCTTTAAGAAAAAAACACACACACATCATGAAGTCGAAGGCTCAGTGACATGACGAGCCAGCGGGGCTCAGCGGCGCCGTCAGTTTAGCGCCTATGTTGAGTCTGAAGGGCTTTGGACTCAATCCCTGCTCTGACTTCAAACTCCAAGTTATATTTTCTAAGCTAATGAACAAAGTGGAGACTCAAAAGCTCCCAGAGAGAAGATCCCAGTTCAAAAGGGGCTTAGCGGTGCGGTGGCTTGGCTCCAAACCTGTAACTCGTCTGTGACAGTTGTGTCGGGTTTGATCTCTGTCCGTTTCCAGTGTCAGGAGAAAAACGAATTCCCACTGCAGAGAGTCGGGAGGTGTGAAAGCTTAGGGAGGCTGCTGGATGGTTCAGTTTGCAATAAAACAAGAAGGAGGCAGGAGAGTAAAGTAGTACAAGATAACACAGAACACCTACGGAGAAAGAGCTGTGATCTCCGTCCTCTGTGTGTGTGTGTGTGTGTGTGTTATCTCTGCTCATGTCAGTGTTAGTGAAGGGGACAGAGTCTAACTTATCAAAGCCACACACACTTTGTTGTTATCATGTGTGTCATCTTGTTCCAATAAAGAGCTCGCTCTTGCCTTATCAACCTTCACACACACCATGACAACTGACTGACTGTCGGTAAGGAATCCACACACACACACACACACACTGATCCTGATCCCAACACAAACGCCGTATCAACAGCATGATGCGTCTAAACCAAACCGTTTTCAGTGATAACGAACATTCAGTAAAAGATGAGTGTGAGCGATAAAAAATTCATTTAAAGAAACCTGTTA
Source organism: Toxotes lorentzi (assembly GCA_037833715.1). NCBI lineage: Eukaryota > Metazoa > Chordata > Actinopteri > Toxotidae > Toxotes > Toxotes lorentzi. Next base: position 1,343,831 of record JBBMJY010000015.1, on the reverse strand, counting down.
TCACAGATTTGTGGGTTAAGGTGGAGGATTTCTGGCTTTACAGTCACAGGTTTCGAGCACGATGACGATGATCGGAGGATGATGTGAAGCTCGACCTCCATCCTCCATCAGAACAGGTTCCTCATCAGGCCACTTTTTTTTTCACAAAAAAATATATAGAAGGAAACAACCTGAACACGATTTCCTATATTTAAATAAACCGATGATAAGCTAGGAATAATATGTCCCTGTACTATTAAATCCATTTGTGGACTTGATCTGGGACTTGTGGATGCTGTCACCTGTCATAACCATGTAAGACAGGTGAGACAGGTGAGACAGGTGAGAGCCTTATCTTTGGAACAAAGCTGCAAATGAAATAAAAGCTGTTGCCACGTGTTTTGTTTTTGTTTGTTTTCCTTTGGTTCAGTTTCACGGAAAATGAGAAATGATGAGACTCTAAAAACACACTGTGTTTTTTCGAAGATCCTTTTTTATGCAGCTGAGGACTGAAGCTATGTTGTTCTTATTAGGTAGTGTGGCGTCATGTTCAGCACGTTGTTTATGGACCTGTAACACACGCACACACACACACACGCACACACACTAACACGCACACACACACACACACTGTGTGTGTTCTGCTGCTGGATCAGCAGTGTTTTTATATAGAATCTGGTTCTCAGTGTGTTCCAGGTCACTGACAGTTTCTGCAGGATAATCAGGACACTGTGTGCCTATGTGTGTGTGTGTGTGTGCGCGGGGATTCACACATATTTTTACATCTGTATTCAGAATAAACCCTGGATTTAACCCACTTTCACCTTACATCATATGACATCATTTTTACAGTGGCTGAAAAACCACTTCCTCCAGTTTTGTGGCTAAAAACTTTTTGGAGTTCGTTTTCAGTTTCTGCTGCTCTGACGTTTCTGAGACGTTCACATTAACCAGCGTGCAGCATCAGAGTCGCGGCCATCCACAGCTAAATGACAAGTAATACAACATCATTAACAACAGATGGTATCGAGTGTGTGTTTAGGCTGGTGAAGTAAAACAAATTCATAACTGTTCTGACGGTGGTAAAGATTTCAATCAGACTCAGATTCCAGTTTTTATGGGCTCGACAGAAAACATGGTTGTTAGTTTTGAAAAAAGAATTTTTTCTCCTCTAAATTACTTTTTGCTTTCGCTCTGATCCATGTTTCATCACTCTGTGCCACAGCCAGCGCTGCCCTGCACCACTATGGATCAATTTAACTCAATTTCCTTTGAACTTGTCCCTAAGTAAACTGTAAGTACAAAACAAACACAAACTTATGGCACCTCATTAAACTGAAGTTTTATAATTTCATGTTTGGCTGCTGTCACACTGCACACACACAGATGTAGCTGCGAGGGGGTGGGGTGGGGCGTTTAAAGTTATTTATACAGGATATTTTATAGAATTTGAACCGACTCATTTGGCTGCTGCTCTGGATACTCGACTTCAAACATTTTAATATTACAAATTTAACTTCTGTGGGCTCAGAAATGGCTCTAAAAACTGAGCATCTCGATCCTTTTTACTCTTTAAACTGCAGCTTTACTCGACCTGAATCCAGGTCAGTTACACGGGATTGACGGGTTGTAACCAGTGACATGATTTTACAGCAGCGGGGAAAAAAAGCGGGAAAACTTCCTCTCAAACTGCCCCTGCAGCCAAATCCACTTATTTGCAGCCCATCTGTACGCTGAGTACGTTCCAAACAGTGAGCGTTTAGCCAAGATGTGGCTAAGTGCACACACACACACTCACACACACACTCACAGCCTCTGTCTGAGTTTGTGTTGAGGACAAATCATTTCAAAGCTCAAACCCAGCTGTCCCTGCCGCCCTCAGACCCGCAGGACAACATGAACTTACGTTGAGACCTTTCTGGAACAGCGGCTGTCCCATCACGTTAGCCAGCATCCGGATCAGCGCTGCCCCCTGCAGACAGCACAGAGAAACACACTTTTAAAGGCAACGGCAGGCGAAAACCATGTCTCTCTCACCATGACCCAGGTCCTCAGACTCAGGTGCTTCGTGTTTTTCTGGCTCTTACCTTTTTGTAGGCGATCCAGTCGAAGACTCGGTCGATGTCCGTCGCCTGCTCCACCTCCTGGGAGATCGGGTGGGAGGAGCTTAGTCCATCCAGTAGCATCACCTCATGGAGGACGTCGGTCAGAAAGCGCTGCTTCTCCTGAAATACACAAACATTTGTTTTTGCCACATGGAGACGCTGCGTTGACGTTCATTCTCTGCAGGCTGAACCTGTACAAGCAACAGTTAAGCAGCCTTCAGCCTTAAAGACGCGTCCTGTGTGGGGACGTCCTCCCGGTGTTGGTATGTGACGTGGTAATTGCTCCTGTAATGTGGTCGATTGTCTGTGATTTGAGTTTGTTTTCTTCCTGCTCAGCTTTCAGCAGATCCCAGTTAAATAATTAAGTTTGGAAAACAAAGTCATCAACAAATTCTCATTTAGCTGAGCAGTTGGTTCAGTAAACAAAGGTTTAGTTGTGTAATTTGTCTGGTTAATCTTTAATCATTGTTAGTCTTTGTTGTCCATTTACTCCTTATTGTTTCTCTCGTTGATTTCTCATCTTCCTTCTTCTTTTTCTCTCCTCTTCATTCATCCAGTCTTCAGCCTTCTCACAGTTTCATTCCCCCAGTTTTCCTCATTAATCCATCTCCTTGTTCATCTCCTTGTTTCCTTCCCTCACTGTTTTCCTTATTTGTTTTCCGTCTTCCTCTCGTTTCCTGTCGTTCCTCCTCTTCTTTCCCCTCCTCTGCTCCTCTGGTTTCAGGGTTATAACAGTCATCTGCAAACATGTTGAGCTTTAACGAGCTCTGTCTAAATTACCCCAGGGATCAGTCTAAATCCAGAGACGTGCGGCTCTGTTTAATTCATGGATTACAGTGTTTACTATGGAGATTTGGTTTTAACGAACCTCCATCTTGTGAAGCAATGGAATTAGTGGCTTATTAAGTTTTAGTCGTTAATGAACAGAATGAACAGGAACCTTTTTTTTAAATGAACTGTATCTGCTGGGATCTGGCTAATTCTTGGCCCAATGTGGCTCAGTGTAATACATGGATTAAGGTTGTTTATTAAGTAGATATGGTTCTAATGAATCTACATCAAGTTAAACAAAAGTTTCCCAAGATATTACATTTTTAATGAACATCACAATCAATAGAAAGATTTTGATTTTACAGTGCCTGCTGGGATCAGACTATTTCTTGGTACATGTGACTCTTTTTTCGTCTGAACCACTGAAACTTTTAACTCTGTGACTGAGATTTAGGTTTTACGTTTCTGTTTTATCATCAGCAGTAGTGCACCTGTCTAATGTCTGGTGTGAGAGTGATGAGAGTTTTAATCTCAGTGGGAATAAATGAACTCAACCATGTGTCAGATAAACTGTTCATACACACAAGAGCTAGACTGATCCCTCTTCAAAGGATCTGGCTAATTCCTGGGTAAACACAAACTACTGTTTTCCTCTTTGAATAAACAGAAAAACACACATGCACACACACACAGAATCAGGGGACCTCACCACAAATTACGCAATTAGTTAATTAGTTAAATGGCACATTTGGATGAAACCAAAATTACTCAGTGTGAGAGAGAGAAAACTAAATGAGACATCAGCTGTAATTAACAAAGAATTTAAATCACCTGGAGAGGGGGTGGGGGTTGGGGTGGGGGGGGTCCACCTGGTCCATATGGTCATTATGAACCAGATGGACCCACATGTGGAGGGTTGGATAATAGGCCGACACTCAGTGTGTGTACACAAAGACAAACAGGCGGAGGGACAGGACTGTGTTCCGGAGCAGCTGCTGAACTTTTATACGTCTGCTCGTCTCCTCCCTCCATCCCGCTTCACTTCCACTCCTCTTTTCCTCCTGGCCTTCTCCTTCCTCCCTCCTCCCTCCATCTCGATGCTCGTTTCAGTGCCATTTAAACTTGGCATGTTTGGTGTTTGGGCCACAGACGGTTCTCACTGTGAGAACACTACAACCACGTTCACCGCCTGTACATTCTGTTTTTCAGGACTTTTTAAAACCCGTAGACGCCCTGACACCATGACACATTCATAAATTTGCTTTTCTTTGTTTGTTTGTTTGTTTGTTTCTTAGAAAAGGCCCTGAAAAAAGTATTTGTGGGTTTACAAGTGAGAGAAATTAAAATGAAAACACAGCTAATTAAAATGTTTGTGTCTGTAAAAAAAAATCCCATTTTTATAATTTGTTGTTGTTTAGAAAGAAATAGAAAATATAAGAGAGGCAGACGATTATTCCACATTTATGAACCGAGTGCTGTAAATCAGCTGAAGACATTAATTGCTCGGGCAGAACCCCGGAGAGGTCATAGTCAGAGGCGACAGGATTCAAGCAAAGTGACGTTTCTGCCGAAGCTTCTTTTTTAGCCTTAATCAATGCAGATCAGTGCTCGATCTCTGAAATTTTAAGTTGTGCACGGACAGAGTTGACTTTAAATCACCTGCGTCACAGTTCGGTTCGGTTAAAGAAAAACAAACTATAACCTGATTGGAAAAACGATGGGCTGTGATACAGAAACAGGCGGCTGGGTGTTTCCTCCCTCGTCATATTTTTATTTGTTTCATTTCTTCTGCTGCGTTTTGTTCTTGCCCCTGCAGCACTGTGACTCACCGCTGATGGAAACGGCTTTTTAAATAAAAACCTGAATTATAAATAAATTGCTTTATCAGGAACAGACCACTTTATCATCGTTGTGCCTGTTATTGGAGAAAGACTTTGTTTCTATTAAAGCGTCCAGTCGTGCAGAACCACAGTGACAGGGATTTAAAAATGCCATGTCGCTCAGTATAACAGACTGTGTGTGCGTGCAAGATAAGGTGTTTTGGTGTAAACACATTCTCTATTGGAAGTAAATCACAACGTACATCGGCAGAAACAGAGCAGGAGGAAGTGAGTGTGTGCAGTAATTTAAAGTTCTGCAGCGTTCACGTTTCTCAGAGAAGTTTTCAGGGGAAATCTGAGGAAGAATTCATTTCTAATTTTGTTGTGTTTTGATCTGATTCAGTCTCTGCATCAATTTGTTTGCAAACCTGAGCAGAATAAAATAAAACAGGGTTTTACCTGCTGCGGATTTGGGCTGAATATTATCTGCGGAATTGCAGGAAAACACTTTTAGAAAAGGAGGAAACAGATATTGATCCATGCGAGTGGAGGAAGGTGGAGGAGTCAGGAGGAGACCTCACAGTCAGGACTCACTCCTCCTCAAAGCCTGTTTTAACTTTCCTCTCACACACACTGTACATCCAAATATTGTAATAAGTTATGTAAAGTTTTATACAATAAGGAGAAAGACGGAGGGCTGGTGGAAACAGAGCAGCAGATAGATCTGTGGTCATCTCCATTAGGTTTGAGTGAAAACACGAAAACACGTCTACTAACAGGCCTAAAGTGTAAAGATTTCATATCCAGCGTCTGGTTCGAATCTTCTGTTTAAATCAGGTTTGTGTTGGATTCGGTGTCTGATGATTTTTAGATGTTCTGCCCTGAAAGCAAAATGAATTCATGTCTGACTAACCGGAGCCTAGAGCTGAAATTCTGATTCACCTGAAACCATCAGAGGGCAGAAAATTTAAATTCATGAGCGAGCAGACGGAGCTTCAGGATATCTGAATACACCTGAACATGCCGGATCGAAAGCTCCATTTCCTGTTTGTCTTGAATAAAAGATCACACTCCTGTTATCAAATACGAGAGGTGATCTGCAGTCACCACACATCACATCACACAGACATTACAGGCGTTCGGCTGCTTCACTTCTTCAGCTGCTTAAAAAGACGCCTGTGGTTAAAAGCTCCGCAAAGCCCCGTGAATGGACCTTTAATCCTACATTATTTTGTTTTACACGCTGTTCAGAAAGTTTCAAAAAAAGAAAAAAAGGATAAAAATTTCACGGTTTGGGGCTTTTGTCTCATTTTCTCCAGTTATTGAAAAGGAAACTGAAGATTGAATATTTTATGGAGCATCAAACTGACAGAAATGGTCTCCTGAAGAAGCTGAAACTGTCCGTTTGACTGACGAGTGTGATGAACACATGAATACCTGGTTAGACATGAATTAAACTCATAGTTTTCACTCACCATGTTCCACTTTGGGAAGAGGAAGTCAGTGCCGACGTACTCAAAGAAATGGGCAAAACCTTCTTTTAACCAGACGTCCTCCCACCAGACCGGGGTCACCAGGTCACCGAACCACTGCAGGACAGGCACAGAGAGGAAAGGGTCTGAATCGGTTTCCAGATACAATCGTTTCACCTGAAAGCATCTTCACACAAATTCTGTTGGTGTGTTCAAAGAAAAAAAAAGTTACTCACACTGTGTCCAAAATCACTTTACATTCACTGTCTGTCATTTCATTTGAGTTTCAGCTTCCATGACCTCGAAATTCACAAAACAGCGTTAAAAATAAAGAAAGTTCACAGAGTGAACACGACTTTATGTTTGACACCTACGTCATCAGGATTCATCCTCTGGGAACCATGACTGTCTGTACAAACTCATTCATCAGCAACACCCGAGGGCAACCAGCAATGTTGCTCATGAGCGTGACAAAGGGAGCCACCTGATTGGGTGGTGCCTCAGAGCCTCATCAGGGTAAACCAACAGTCAGATTTAATAAAGGCGGAGCACGTAAAAAATGAGACTGTGGACTGAACTTTGCTGATAGAGGAACGTATGTCCACGAGAGTGATACATTTGGACCCAGGCTGTTTCCAGGCAACACAGTCTGAATGAAAACGCTGTACCGTTTGGGAACAAACGTGTGTCCCTGCCAGCTTTGTTCCTGAGTCTGAATGTTCCCTTTAAACCTTCAGCTGCAGAGCGGATGACTGACGATCTTAAAAAAAAAAAAAAAAAGTTAAACTCACTTTATACCCTGGTTAAAACCTCCGTCTGCAGGAGAGGCACGCACTGCAGTGTTCATACCTCTGCACAGTGTGTGTGTGTTTCTTTACATATTTGGCAGCGTTCAGTGTCTCTGCAGTAAACTGTCCTTCAGCACAGTAAAGTCTTTGTTTGTCCTGCATCTGAAACGAGTCAAGTTTAAATATGTCACAGACCGGTCCACATAAAGGACGCGGATCGAACAGACACCAGAGTAAACCAGGAGCCATGAACGGATGAACAGAGGTTTATTTGTTTTTAAAGTGGAGGAGGAACAGTCAGCATCCATCTTAATGGAAACCAGAGGCCTCCGTCTCTATGAAGCAGCGGGGAGCGTAGGTGACACACGAGGCTGATAATCAAACACCAGCAGGTGGTGGAGGTGCAGCGGTAACACTTCTTTTTGAAGACAATTTGTAAAATCATTGACCTGAAAAAGCTCAGACTGTAAACACATTAAACCGCTCTGCAGCTGTCGCCGTAGCCAGACTTTTAATTTCATCGTTGGATTATTTATTTTGGCAGAAATTTGATAAAGTAAGTTAAGGAGTTGTGGTTGAGGTAGAGGCTAAAAACTGGAAAAGAAAAAGGTTCAAATAAAATAAAGAAAGAAAACCTCAGAAACTCAGGTGTTCATCATTCATAATAATTACACTGAAGATCATTCATTCTTCACCATCCATCCTATGAGATGAAGTGAATGTGACATGTGACCTCTCAGGTGCTGCACCTGATTGACAGTTGCCTCGCTCTCCTGCTGGTTGTTGCCTCTTGCTCTGCCTGACTTTAATCAGCAGAGTCTGAACGAGCCAGAATGAAAAATGCATTTGATTAGAATTAGTTTGGTGTCCTCCTGCCACCTAAGACTGAACTGTGAACCAGTTCGGTTTCACCCTCCTTCATCTCTGTGGTCACACGGCTCGTAAAGCCTGCAGACGTGGTGAAGCAGAAGAATGTGTTCAGACATGCATACTAACTTCTCCTGCCTGCTCTCTGGCAGGGTCGACTCTGTGTCTGGGCAGGGATTCAAACCGACCACCCTGTGGGAGCTGGCAGACCGCCCGGCTGCGGCCGCTGCCTGGCTCAACAGGCGCCGGTTCAATTCCCTGAGGCGGAGCTGCGGTCGCGCCCTAGGCCGCGGCAGTTTATGGAAAACAGAACTGGAAGCTGTACCCGCATGTGAACCCAGGCCGGCACGGATTCTTCACGTATGTGTTTGTGTGACATGAAGCAAACACGTCAACACCACAGTGCAGCTGTCGCAGCTAAAGCCTGAAGTCCTTCTCTGAAAAGTGTTCCTGACGCAGTGATTTCCTCCAGTTACTCTTCATGCTAAAATAACAGCTTACACTCCAGTTGTGTGGTAAAAATATTTTTTCTGAATAAACTGCAAGTGATGGATTTTAGTTCTTGATCTCTCCACGCAGTCATAACCTCAGGTCAGCGCCATAAAGTGAATCACACACTCACTCCCACATGTTCCACTCAGATGAATTAAAACCAGCGAATGTGGATCAAATGATCAAAGGATCAAATGATTTGTGTAGGGTTTGTTTTGTGCTCCCAGGAATGAAAAACAGATAAAAACTACTGAGGAGTATTTAGTGAGATTTTTCCTTTAAAGATCCTTTCTGTTAAATTATTGAGCGCTCTGATTAAAGCCTGGGTCTCCGCTCTGTAATAACATCAGTTTCTTTCCTCTGTCAGGAAAACCGCTGCCGTGCTGCTCGTTCATTAAACATGACAGTTTACATTTGATTTTTCTTCTGCAGCTTTGAAAGGATTTCCTTCTTTATCCAGCTGGATGTTGATGTTGGGTCACTAAGTTTTCAGTTTTCATCAAACCCTTAATTTTACACTGGTACAGTCATTTGTTCAGGCCTCCTGACAAACACAAAATATAATTCATTTTACACTGGAGAGATTTTCAGTTTCACAGTGACAGACTCAATGAAAACGAATAATCCTCTATAGCTGTGACTTCTTCTGAAATAATAAAAAATGATGACTTCTGCAGTTTTTACAACACACTTGTCTTCATTAGCTCTTCTGTCATCTCCCATCCTGTTTTAGCCTCATTAAAACACAAAAAAGCCTCCAGTGGGTCGGACACTTCTGCTGGGAAAGTTGTCTCAGGTTGCTATGGCTGTACTGTTGCTATGGTTACACAAGCGCGTCGTGGCTGGGGTTCGTAAACTGCAGACGGAAGATGGTGGGGACGAAAAGGAAACGATGCTGAACCGAAAAGACTGCTGAGACGGAGGATTTGGGAAAGAATCGGCCGACATGGGGAAGAACAATGATGAGTCAGAAAACAGAGACACAGAGGGACAGAGGGACGCAGGGACAGAAACACAAACAAGTATAAAGATCTTTTTCTCATGAGACCAAAAGTAAACAAAAGATTACATTATCATTTCAGGACAGCGATTCTTTAACGACAGGACAGATGTTTGTTTGCTGCATTATCTTTGACTTACGCTCACTGTTTGCATATTTCTTCAGGTAACATTATAGTTTCACATTACAACCTGTAAATGTAAAATTTCAGTTACTGGATTTTTCTGCCAGAACATGCACAGAGGAATGAAACTGAATTCAGCCCTGAGCTGTGACTACCTGCCTTTTCTCCCTGGCTGCACACAGTTTCATGTAGCCTGAGAAGCAGAACCCAGGGAAAACACAGCCCAGAAAACACTCTGTGAGCGGTGTGTGCGTGTCATTTTCAGGGCTTCGTTTATTTTTCTGTTTGTTTGACTCCCCCTGGTCCGAGGCCAGTTAATGCAGGTGAAGTGGCGACTCGTTAAATGCAGATCGGGTTTTGTGGCAGCAGCGATGCCGGAGTCTTGCTCCAGGGAACCTTCAGGGGGAATTTTCTGCTGCGACAATAAACAGCGTTAATGGAGCCATGTTCCAGTGACACAGCAGTGTAATGGGCTGCCTTTTTAGTTTCAGAAACTGCATTACAGTCGCTGGCATGCTTAACATAATGTTACTTGCATCACATATATGATTTCAAACTAATTATGCAGCGTTGCAGTGAATTAAATGGAGAAAACAACAGAACGGGCAAACCCTGCTGTTTTCTGTCTCAGCTTGTTTCAACAGTAGCACCTTCATTCTTTCCTTCCTTTACCTCTCCTCCTTTCTTTCTGTCTTTCTTTCTCTCAGAACAAAGCAGATCTGTGCCTTTGATCATCCTCCTCTTCCTCTCCTCCCTCCGTCTGACCCTCACTGATAAATATTCATCCCTCTGTTCAGAGGGACTGAATCAGAGGGACTGAATCTGATTTTCACTTTCTGTTTGGATGGAGCTTCTCACAGCTCTACGACAGCCAACATGAAATGAGTCTTGTTTGTCATTTGGCACAAACACTGTTTACATCCACACATCTGTGAAACTATAAAGACTTTCTCAGTGTCTTCAGTCCTGACTGGCTGAATTTAAAATGAACACTATCAACAACAGTCGCAACAAACTCTCAAACCTCCTGCTTAATTAATCTTTGTGTGACTGCTGTGAGGTTGGGGATTTAACGGTGGCCACCAGCCAAATGCTGGTAGGTTTTATAAATTGATTTCAGATAACGCTGCAGAGTTAGAGATCAACAGGGCACAGGAAAAGAATTCAGCTGCATCTGTACCACAAGGAGCTGCTGCCTGGAGAGTTCTGGACCAGTGGGACCAGTCTAGAGTCTCACTTAAGAGCCTGGCTGTGGACTCCTGGATCCTTGGGTTGGATGGAAGATAAAAGCCTTGCTGAGGCGTTCTGGACTGGATTCAGGCTAAAAGGATAATTTCAGCGTTTTTGAACAGTTAGATCTGATTTTATTTTCCTTTTTCTCAGTGTTTTAATCCTCGTTCATCCATGTAAAACACCGGACACTTTGTTTTGAAAAGTGCTGTATAACTAAAGTTGTTAAAGAGAAGTTTATTTCCCACTGTAACGTTTATGTGACAGATCAAAATATTCGATCTGTCAGAGCAGAACATTTTCTGCTCTGTAACCTGCAGGAGATCGGCGGAGAGGAGGGATGGCGACGGAGGTTCGGGGTGGGGCAGAGTAAGAAAGACAGATCTGTGCAGGGAGACAGTTTGTCAGACAGACAGTGTGTTCAGCTCTGTGACTCTGATCGTTTCTCTTTATATTCTTGTTTTCCAGACAGTCCTGCCACACTCCCATTATTCACTGTGTGTGTGTGTGTGTGTGTGTGTGTGTGTGTGTGTGTGTGTGTGTGATGTTTAAATTGCTATATAAAGCAAACTGGCAAAACCAATCTGTCACATCCATGAAACCTGTGATTTACAACAACAAAACTCCACAGTTCAGTGAACATTTATTTGTGTGCGTGTGTGTGTGTGTGTGTGTGTGTGTGTGTGTGTGTGTGTGTGTGTGTGTGTGCGCGTGCGTGTGCATTTCCGTGCATTCTGTCAATTAAAAAGAACAAAAGCAAACCAAATCCGAGCGAAGCGGTTCAGCCTGAGAAGAGTCACGTTAAACCTTCACTATAAGAAACAGACTTTACATACAAACCACAACTCAACCACTACAAACATATAAACAACATAAATAAATGAGAGTTTGTTTTAGATAAAATATGACACAGATGCGCTGGAACGGCTGAATGGAATCTGTGTTGTTTAAAGGACAGGGTTCAGATTATTCAGCATTTTCACTGTTGACAAAAAACAAAATGTGAACGAGAACTCAGAATATTTTCTGACGTCCCTGAACTCTGAACTCTGTCCAGACTCTCTGAAGGAATTTAATAAAAAGTATTTAGTGTATTTTATTATAATTAGCATATGAATTCATGCATTTGTTGGGGACTATTTTCAGCGGCGGATTCATGTGTGTGACGAATTCAAAATAAACTACAGTGTGTGTGTGTTGGGGGGACCTACAGCATGTTTCCCTACAGACGCCCTTTTATTATGTTCCAATAAACAACATGTCTTATGCATGTGTCACGTGATATAATAGTGAAGTTACGTGATGTGAGAATATGATTTATCTAGAACCAAACTGGAGGAAATGGATACAAACAGAAGGCCGAACTAATTTTAGTTTCGTATTCACCAAATAACACCACATGATTTACACAATATGTTACACACACTCAGACGGAGTGTAAGTGTAGCATCACTGTGTTTGTGGCTCTTTATATCTGTTTAGCACAAGGTTTTTGTGTGTGTGTGTGTGTGTGTGTGTGTGTGTGTGTGTGTGTGTGATCGCCTACTGTGTAGTGGCTGCAGGAGTGTTCAGCCTCACTAATAAGCCTTGAACAGAAACACACTGACACACACACACACACACAAACAGGCACACACTCAGTGTGTTAGATGTTTGTTTATGGTCTGTTAATTAGCCACGGAGACGAGCAGGAGGCAGCACGGTACACACACACACACACACTCTTCTCACACATTATTATTGATTACACTCGTGTCCTTCAGCAGTGGAACAGCAGAGGAGGCTGTAGGTAAATGTTTGTGTTCAGTAATTCTCTTCAGATTTCAGATAAAGTTTCACAAACGTTACTTTAACTTTGGATTTTTAAGATTTCTTTCTTTTAGGTTTAGTTTGTTCTGTCACTGTCTGTGTGTTCCAGCTGTGACCTGCTGAGTGACAGAGGATTAACAATTCAAAGGTTTGAGCCAACACTGGTATCAAACATCAAATGATCAGGTTTATGTTTAATATTGTACATTCTCCATTATAAATAAAATAAATGGAATGGTGCAGCCTTCACAGCAGTTCTCAGCTGAAGCATCATATTGCTGCAGTGTTGTGTTGACAGAGCTGATACACATACTATATATTTACGGTTCTTAGGTTTCTATAGTTTGTTTTGCTAAAAAAAAAATCCCCTCCTGTCCCAAAGAGGTTTGGTTTTGGGTCATTCCTGTGTGTTTACATGTCAGTTGGTTAATTGGTTAGCTACAGTTCAGGATAACAAGTTAGTTTTTGTAACCTAGCAACGATAAGCACTTGCGAAAAACGCTCAGAGAACGAGGTCATGGGCTCTGCGAGCGCACAAACAGCTGCCCGTGGACACCATCCCCGAAGTGTCCAGACTGAAGTGACGGAGGAGGAAAGTTCAGCTTCAGTGTGACTCACATATAAAATAAAAACATGGACAGAAAGAGGTGGGGGACGGGGGTAAAGCAAAAGAAGGGGAAGACAAAGAAGAAAAAGAGTGAGACAGGTAGAGAGAGAGAGAACAATGAGATGATTTATGGCTCCTTGTATTCTAATGAACTCTATGCAAACATGGTCTGCAGTAATAAATTATCTACTTAGAACCAAAACACTGCAGAGGAAAAATATACAGCCTGACAGCTTCAACACACACATACAACAGTGTGTCCGAGTGCGTATACTCCGGTGTTTCTGTCTTTGTGAGGACCAAACGTACGCTTTAAGACCTGTTCACAGCATTTTCAAGCATTTCGTTGCACCACAGCTACAGATACTTTGCCCACAAGCAGGTGTGATGTAAAGTTGGAGACTTGCTTGTTTAACCTAAGCTCTTTTTCTTATTGTCGTAATAAAGCTCTTTATGTTTTAAACTACTCTGCATCATGAACAACATTCAAATCTGCAGGAAAACAGGACATTTCTATGTTTGTGGGTCACATTGTTGAAGAAACATAAAGACTAAACAGGAAAGCAGATGAAAAGAGGTTGGTTTATTAAGATGAGACCGACGCGTGAAGCATGAAGGCTGTCACTGCTAAACACACACCCAGGTGAAGAGTAGTATCCAGCAGCAGGGCAGGCTTCAGTAAAATAAATGTTAAAATAGATGGGTGATCGTTCAGTCCTCCCCTTCGCCCCTTCCCACTCCTGATTGGAGGAGCCCACCTTGTGTTGAGCTGTCTGTCATCTTCGGATCTGGTTGCTGATCCAGCTCAGTTCACATCGGTCGTGTTTCAAAAACCAAATTAATTTTTGTGATGATGACTTTTAGCATGTGATCAGAGCTGTTAGAGTCCACTTGGATCCAACAGAAATACTGACACTCAGGCCAGAGACTCATGATAATACACACTGACTGGACTGAATACTGAATATAATTTGCACCTGGTCTCACACAGGTCTCTGTGGACTAATGAGGACCTCTCCTTTGAAGAGGCAGATGAGTGTCATCATCTAGATAATGATGTGACTCATCTGATCTAAATTCCCTGATATATATCCAACAGGCCGAATCACTTTCTGCGGATGTTTTCCAGATTGAAATCTCCTGAGTGTTAAAGTTAAACCGGCTCTCAGCCGATATAAATGTGTGTGTGTGTGTGTGTGTGTGTGTGTGTGTGTGTGTGTGTGTGCGTGCACTGAACGCCCCTGACTCCGCTGTCAGCCCGCCAGAAAACACACTGTGCTGTTTCCTCCTGCATATGGTTGAATTAATGTGAGTAAATGTTTTCCTGAATCTGGTCCCAGTGTTTTTCTTTGTCTGTTTTAATTAACAGACAGCTGATAGGAATAAACTGAAAGCATCTCCTGACACAGTCCTGTGTGTGTGTGTGTGTGTGTGTGTGTGTGGACACACACCTTTACACTTTACCTGAACTCAAAACAACCTACGCAGCAAATACACCTGTTCACATCACCTTTATACAACCTACAATCAACTGTGCTCACAAACTATTTTGACCTGCATGTCACCTGTATCACACCTGTATCACACCTGTTCCACCTGCTGAAATCACGTGACCACACCTGTACAACTTGTTGCTCTAATATTTCAGGCAAAAGTCAGACAAAACATCTGCTCACTGTCCCGATAATTAATTTAACACAGCAACGTTTCGATGTGACATCTTCAGTAGGTCATCATCGAACAGACATCACGAAGCAGACACACATTCAACACCACGTATAAAGAGCTTCCACTGCGTCTGATGACATCTTACATATTTGAAGCCTGCACTTTGGCTCAGTGACATTTTTCTTGGGTATGAACAGGAGAGAAAAATCCCAGCGGGGCCTCTGTGTGGGCCCTGCTAACAAAAGGCCCATATAACCCAAAATATGTCCCTCTATAATCCTTCATATCTTATTAATGGAACAATACTTTCCAAAATGGCCACCGAGACACACACTGGAAGAAGTGAAATAGGGAAACAGGCCAAAATGTGTTGTGAAAAAATATGTTTGGACTTTGTTACTGCACAGAGAAGATGGTTTGTTTGAGCCAACATCTAGTGGCCATAAGTGGTACTGCAACTCAGAGCAACATCTGTGTTCATCCCAGTGTCTGAACTGATCCACTGTAAAACTCTGTCTGTGTTATCCTCAGCTGATGGAGGGAAGCGGCCTGTCTGCTCACATTTCATTCCACATTTTCTCCATCTGTTCACCTGAGAACAGCAGCAGGAGCAGCAGCAGAGTACAGTACGTGCACTCTGAACCTGTCAACAGCCGCAGCCTAAATCCAACAAGACATCAACACCACCTTCATTTTTATCACCAGCCTGCTGCTGAAACGACTGCGTATTGTATGTTTAATGATTCCAGACTGTGCGTCTGCGCTGCAGCCTGATGAGCAGCTGAGTCACACAATAAGAGAAACCCCTCAGAATCAGTGACGGACATAAAACCAGAGGAACGATCAGATTTTGACATAATTGTTTAAAATTCCAGTCTGGAAGTCTTTATCATCCTGTTGTGTCTGATGGATGCTGACATAAACATGGCAGCAGCAGAGGAAGCCAGTCTGACAGATGGCCTTAATATGTTCTCTAACACACACACACACACACACAGTACACAAACTTGTTTTCCTATTTATGTGAGGGCAATGACTTACAATCCCTTGACGTTTCACCGCTAAGTGCTTTAAAAAAAAAAAAAAAAACCTCTTCACCTCAACTTAACCTGGTCATAACATATATTTCCATAGTATACAATGGCTATGAAATTTGGTGCAGTCATTCATTCCCCTCCAGGGTCCAGGGTGAACCCTTAACTCTTCATGAAGCACCAACATTTCATTTGTCCAAGACTTTGGTTTAGTGCTGATCTTTGGTGAACGTGCTGGACAAATGTATTCTGGAGAGAGTAAGAGTTATAACTAACATTCATCACAGACGTTTTGACCCTTAGAAACCTGTGAATTACCACAATGTGACTCTGTGAACAGACTGTTCATGGACAGACACACACACAGCCGATGTACAGCTAACCCATTTCTCCAAACAAGATTAGAACAAAAGTCTGTTTCTGTTTTCCAGTTAAACTCCTTACAACTGAACGAGCTGATTATTGAAAGCTTCAAACAACTTCCTCTCTCACTTTGTGAGAGTGTGTGTGTGTGTCTGTGTGTGTGAGAGAGAGATAAATGGCTTCAGGATGAAGTGGAGTGGAAAGCTGCAGACAAAACATTACTTTATCATTTTTCTTTCTTCTCTCTCTCTAAACTCTCAGAGCAGACGAGGAAAGATGCAAAACCCGACAAAAACACCATCACTACATTTTTATGACACGTGCAATAATATGGATGACTTAATATACTGTAGAGCATCACACGGAAAAGCTTAACATTGTTATTCAGTCTGTGTTTTTGCTCCACAGCAGCAGTAGCCTGAAGGTAACATTCATCCAGACTCAGCAGAGAGAAATGTGGGTCTGAGGCCACATCCTGAAGGAAATGAAATGAAAACGACACATTCTTCAGTCAGCCACAGGCTCTGCAATATTTACACTGCAGCTTTTCATTTTCATCATCAAAATGATCCCATGTAGCACTAGAGCACTTCAGCCGTTTGAGCATTTAAAGGGCCAGTTCACCCAAAATACAAAAAAAAACCATCTTGCTGTGAACAGATTTCTTTGATAGAAAAACAGATCCTCAGGAAAGTCTTCACTGTGTGGTCCCTCAATTATCCAGAGTAACTGGATAACAGTTGTTCTAGGAAGTCATGTTGAAATATTTAAATATAATTACTCAGTGCTGCAGATACCAGAAATAAAATTCGATTCACCTCCACTGTGGTGAGGTTTAAGACGTTGACTGAGTAATCCAAGTTAAATTTATTCATCATCCTAATCGACCAACACTGATTTACATAGAAAATAAATATCCATAACATAAAGACAAAGATAAAACATTAGAAGCTATGCATTAATGCTCTTGTGTTAGAGAGAATCCCTGCAGCCAGGTTCCCAAATCTGGTGTAAAGCTTTTCCAGTCTTCCTGAGGATGGAGGTTAATACAGCAGCACATCAAAGTCCCAGAGACCAGAGAGTGTCACAGTAACATGAATGATAAGCTACTGCCGGGCTAGCACTGTTCAGTCCCGCTCCACAGTATGAGTGGGTGTGTGCACACTGGTTTGGCTGTGCAGTATCTGAGTGGGCTGATGCCACTTGGCAGGTAAAGGTTCTCTGAATCTGGATGAACTGACCGTTTGAACACAGAGAAAATCCCCACACATTTATACATTTATGTTTTCCTGTTTACACGTATTGTTTTTACTGGTTCCGGTGATCAGCGTGAATGAAGCTATGGTCGCTGACCATAGTCACGTACATCCAGCGGTTTGAGTCAGATTCGTGAACCTGACCAGTAAAACTGAATGAAGCCGAGTGTTTGGAATATTTTTTACAGTGCTCTGCTCTCGTTCTGTCTTTGTTCATCTTTTCGTATCTTATTCTCCTTTAACACATGTCGTCTCCGTTCTGTCTCTCCTTCACTTTGTTTCTTCACCTCTTTGTCTCTCCGTCTCCTACGCTCTATCTTCTCTCCCTCTCTCTCCTTCTCATCTGTCTTTATTGTTTAAGCTCGATCGCCCGCCCGCACACGCTGCCCCTGTCTTTCTCTTTACCGACTGAAACCTTTACATTTTCTTCTGCTTCGTCGCGTTTGTCTGCTTGTCACGTCTTCGATGTCATACTGTAAAAACAGGATCATCTCCCCGGCTGTTGTTGTTGCCCGAGGAACTTTGTAACGCGCGCACACACACACACACACACACACACACACACACACACACACACACACACACACACACACACAGCTCATTGGTGTTGTGTTTGCAGCTGTTTTGACTTGTGTCACGTTCAGTCTGTTTACAACCAAATCATTTGCATCTGTTCAGGGAGAATTGTGTTTTCTCTCCTTTTCCACCCTGGGTCTTATGTCAGGGTTCACTGTGAACTTTTTTTTCATCCATTTAAAGTTAAAGCAAGACGCAGCGTAATGTGAAAGGCCGCCAGTCATTTCACAGCAGTGGGTTCAGGCTCAGTGACAGCGGTGCGTTTTAGTCTTTGCCAAATAACATTATCAACAAATTTAGCCACTGCAGGTGTATTCTTTTCTCTAAAGCATTGTTTTTTCCCTCATAAACATTATTTAGAGCTGCACACTGCGGTTCTGACACGCCGACACGTGACGAGGGAGCGATGTGCGAGACTTGTGAGCTGAAACCTGAATAGCTTCACATTCACCAGACGCAAGGTGTCAAGAAATCAAACAAACCACTTGAAAGCTCTCAGAGAGATGTACAAAGATTGTTTACTACTTCTGACAAGGCTGCAGAATCCCTTAGGATAGTTATTTTAATAATAATGTTGGAAAGTTTTTAAAGATCCTTCTGAATCTGCATTATAATAATATCCAGCAGTATCACACACAAACATACTGGCTCTGACATAGCTCGCGGGCTCAGGTCCAGATGGACAAGGTTGTGAAGTGTTCCTGACTGAGACAACACTTCAGCCACTGTTTGAGGTAAAGGTTTCGAGATTTTTAGGTGGTTACATTTCCCTACCTGGTGACAGATCTCGTGGACGACCACCATGGTGAGCTCCATCTGATAGGACGAGGACGACACCTCCGCGTCCAACAGGATCTTCTGCTCCACGAAGACGCTCAGCCCCCAGTTCTCCATGGCAGCGTAGGGATGTTTGGGCACCGCCAACAAGTCTGAAAACCACACACAGCAACACATCAGGGCCAAATGTGTTCCTCCATTAATAAACTCCCAGTTAGTTTCATCCTGCGAGACTCCACCATTTAAATAAAAGGCGAGTGTGGCTCTGACAGAATGACTGCAGATCCCATTTTGGGTTAAAATTAAACTCATGAGTCATTTTAACAACCTGCCAAAGAATCCTTTTATCCCCACAACATGGATATACGGAGTTTTTCAGAGATAACTCTACGTATATCTGTACGAGACAGAGAGAGGCAGAGAGACGAGGGAAGCTGTGGAGAAAAGGATGAAGGAGAAAAAGACGGATGAGGTGAAGAAGGGGTTCACCTTTAGGAGAGAAGATTTATTAGAGAGAGAGGGGTCATTAGAAGTCACACTTCAGGAAAAGGAGAGTTACGTCAAGAAAAAGAGGAAGTGATCCACAGGAAGTTGTGGGCTCCACCTGAGGCCAGTTCTTTTACCACTGCACATAGAACAGGTTTAAAAAGTGAAGCAGATAATTATGATTTGTATGATCGAGCTCCAAAAACACTGGATTTCCTCCATTTCCCATTTCCAGACTTTATACAGATGATTTCACAGGCTGAGTCCACCTGCGTAAAATCAGACAACAGCCAACACAGTTCGGACGAACGGACGGACAGTTTGTACTGGAGACATAAGAACAGCTGCTGCAGACAGAAACCCCCCCACACCCACCCCTCCCTCTCCCCCCCCCCCCCTCTCTCTCCCTCTCCCTCTCTCTCTCCCCCCATTTCTCAGTTCTGTCCCAGTTTTTCAGCAGTTGATGAAGAAATGCAACAAATAAACAAAGATAAGATGGAAAGTCCCAAACACACACACACACACACACACACACACACACACACACACACACACACACAGACAGACACACACACACAGAAGGCTGACGAGGAGAATCATTGTGTGTGTGTGTGTGTGTGGTTGTTCCTCGTTTACTCTAATTACGATTTCTTCTCTGTTCATTCTTTGAAAGAGAGAGTGAGAGAACCGCCCAGCGATTAATGGCGTATTTAAAAAGCTTCAGACAAACCGATCACTAATCAATCAAACCCATCAGCGTCTGAGGTGGTTTACCGTCACCTGTGTGATCTCTGGCTTCAGACACACCAGGATGTGAGAAGCCTACGGTTTGTCTGTCAGCGTCAAACGGATAAATTTAGGATGGCATCTGTTTTTCCTCCACCTCAGTCTCCAGCCCTCAGACCCACAGAGGAACTCAGGGAGTGTGGAGGATTCTGGTGACGATTTCCAGGGATGGATCGGATGGATCGGAGGGATCAGACGGATCGGATGGATCAGGTCTGATGTGGATGTGAACTGTGAGCAATATGTTTAGTTGTGTTGCTTTAATAGAATTACTCTGAGCAAAAATGGCAATAAAAGCCTGTTGAAGCAACATTTCAGCTTTCATTCATTTCAGTGACATAAACTTAATACAGTATAATACTTAATAGTTTTGTTTTTAATTTAGATTTTTAACTGAAACATAGAAACCAGCTCTGGGGTCAGTGTTTAAAAACAAAACAAAAAGCTGATTCTTGGTGTGAGACGGCCTGAGCAGCCCTGTTCAGACATAATTCATCACATCATTTTCAGTGTCAAGCTGCTCACACTGTTCAGACCTGATTCATCATCCAACCAGCAGCTGTCACACTGACAGCAGAAACTCTGTCTGAGTCTGACACAAACAAACAAACAGAGTTTAGTCACTGAAGCTGCTGCTTCACACACACTGACGGTCCATGAAACTCAAAATGATAAATTTGTAGATAAACCTGTGGCGTTTATGTGTCGTACTTGCATCGAAGCACAAACAAAACAAAAAGCAGCGCACAGCCAGAACACACAAAACCACCGGCATGTTCTTCAGTCAGGTTCCATGATGCCTTCAGGCTACGCCGCTTATTCTGACGATCAGGGAGCTTTTCCTCATTTTAACACCGTAACGTTTGTCAGAACAACGAAACAACTGTTATAACGAAAGTTTGTTTAAATGAGATACGACTATTTTATGAAATAAGAAAGTTTAGGAGATATGTTGTTATAAAATGAAACTGTCATAACAACATAAAAAACATCTTATTATAAAGACCTAATAAAAACAAGAAAAGTTACAACGAGAAATGGCTCCAGCTTTCTGATTGGTTAACATATGTCACGTGATGAACGTACATCATCACAGCATAGAGGGGGCGGAGCATGACACACAGAGAACATGATCGGCAGCTCGGCTAATGTATTAGAAAACATATAAGTTACCATGGAAACATGATTTCAACACTGTGACATGCTACAGCCACAGCCAGCGTCCAATCACGTCCTAGCCCTCACTCCTAGGCTGAACGTAATTGGCCGACAGCTCATTATCCACATGACTGAGGCTCAGACAGCAGAACTGATTGGCTGGCTGAGGGAGAATGGAAATACTACTGGTTTAACTTAAGGGGGAAATGCAAATGAGACTGTTTGGTTTAAGGTGGAATATGCAAAAGAGACATTATACTCAATAGACATTTAAATTAAAATGAAATGAATCGTTTCATTTTACTGCAGAATGAGCCCTACAGCACACACACACACACACACACGTGAAATATAACCTAAATTAGATTTACTTCACACTCTCTGGTGACACTCTCGTGGTTGCTCTGGTGTTTTACCTGGATGCTATCTCTGCCTGCAGCCTCTCGTTTATTATTTTATCTTATTGTCTTCTCTTTAATTATTTCGTTTCATTATTTTCTTTCTTTGTTTGTCAGAGATGGAACGAAGCTACACTGCGGGACCCTTAAGTCAACACACAAAAGCCAATAAACAAATAAAATACCCAGAATTCCAGAGACAGGGAGCAGATTAATCCAACACACTCGTTTCACGATCACAGCTTCATTTCAGCTTCACTAAGGTGGACAACACATTTACTGTATGCACAAGCAGGACAACTATCTTAGCACTAATTGGCTGCATTAGGCAGCGCAGCAACACAATACTGCCCTGACACAGGCTGCAGTGGAGGCTTTTGTGTGTGTGTGTGTTGTATTTTTCCATTCTGTGAACCGTGGCTGAATCGTGATGAACTTGCTGCTGTCACTGCTGCTGGATGGTGGCTGTAATTGCTTCCATATGAGAACGACAGACTGACGGGGTCCATGAGTGGCTGCTGTGCTGGTTGATTTGATGTGTGTGTATGTGTGTGTGTGTGTTTGGATCTGTCAGCAGTTAGCAGACCAGCTGACTAATTTATCTGATAATGAATCCGGGTGGACAGAGTTCAGGTTGGATCTCTGTTAGCTAACGACCGAGTCTCACATCTTAAATTACTCAGTTTTCTTTCTTGTGTCATGAGCTGCGTTAAAACAACAAATGCTGAAATGTCCTTATGTATGATATGAAAAGCTGGAGGCTGAGACAGCTCTAAAAATACTACAGACACTTAAACCAAATACGGATTTTGGAGGAACCGTAACTGTTGCCTGGTTTGTGTTGACGGGCAACACAGAGCAAGGTGAGCTGATTTAATACGAACCACAGAAGTCTGACACTGGACACCAGGGCTCACATCCCGCATCCCACACGGTGTTCACAGAACAGTCAGTGCTTCTTACTCCGAGTCAAAGATCAGATGATCAACAGAAAATTAACTGGCAGCAAAGGAAACTGCTGAGCCACTGCTGAATATGGTTTGACAGCTGATGGTCAGACCAGGTCCAGTCTTCCAGTCTGTGTCAGCTGGTGTTGAGCAGATAAAACCAGATCGTGTGTCTGCTTCAGGTCCGGTGCCTGCCGGTCGTCCTCGAAAAGATTTTTCAAACGTTTGATATTTGTGACTGACAGCGGCCACTGATGAAATATACAGTGAATAAACCTGTGGTGTGAGAACTGAAAAACTGAAATGGAGGAAAATGTGACTGTGGAATGAATATCAATGCTTTTTTTTAGCGTGTTGTCAGGTTTATTTAAAGACTAAAGAATCTTCATTGTCCAGGTTTTAGTCATTTTTCAATTAGAAGTGACTAAAAGTTGCTGGTTCCAGTTCCAGCTTCTTAAATGATTTGCTGGTTTATGATATGAGTATATTTTGTATCATGGACGTTTTCTACCTCAGCTCACTGTCAGCCCTATTTCTCTTGCTTCACTCAGTGTTTCACATTTTGGGGCAGGACTCCGGGGCCCGTCTCCTTCTGTCCCCCGCCACACACATCTCAGATAAAGCCACACATCCATGATAATACTCCTATTTTCACACAGTATCATTCACACTCCGACGTTCGTCTCTGTTTCCTCGCTCCCTCTCCGTTTCTCTCCCCTCCTCTCTGCGGTCGAGCTCCACTTGTCCACCAATTATCTTTAGCTCGTTCAGATAAGAGCTGCTCCATATTCAGCAGACACGAGAGGAGAGAACAGAGATGCTCTGAATGTTAAAACGCCTTCACAGCCACCAAACAACCAGCAGCCACAGAGAGAGAGAGAGAGATGAACCTACAGCACACAAATAACAGCTACAGCAAGAGCTGCTGGAGGCTGGATCTTCATTACACCCCATAATATGAAAGCGCTGTACAGAATTAAAACCATGTGATTTATCTCTTCTTAGAAATGGAGCTTAAAATGTAAAGTTCGTCCTGTGGTTGGAGTTAAAGGACGGATCATTAAAATCAAAAGAGTTCAACCTCAGGGCGACAGAAATGTGTTCTGTCCATTTCATGAAAATCTTCCTGTTGGATATACAAGGCCAAAAGTATCTGGACGGCTGTACGTTCTGGCAATATATGAAAAGAATACTAAACCATATGGACATTGTGCAAAACGGTTCGTAGAATCTGCAACCGAGTGTTTGATCTGAGCCTCGTAATTCACACGCGACGCATGATGCATGGGCCACGTATGTAGGCTGCGGACGCGTGGAGGTCGAGGTGGAGGACGGGCCTGCAGCACGTCTGACTGACATGCAGGAGACTGGAGTTCACGTCCCATCAGAGACCTGCACAGACCACAATCTTTCCCCTAACCCTAACCAACCCTAACTCTGACTATCTGTGATTGGTTCACACAAAGATAGAGGTACGCGCACGCACGCACACACACACACACACACACACACACACACACACACACACACACACACAGACTGAAGATGTTGAGCCGTCAGTTCTGATGTAAACTCAAAATTTCTGTGTTGTTCAGTACAAGTGGAAAATCTATATATGAGTGTGTGAGTGTGTGAGTGTGTGTGTAGAGGAGACTCAGAGGACAGTGACCATCAGATCGCCCGGGGCCAGCTGATTGGATTGGCTTGTTGCCAGTCCGGCCAATCAGAGGCCTCGATTTCCCCACAGCGATAAAAGCAGAAAAACATTTTACAGCCGAGCAGAGACGACCTTTAAACCAAAGCATCATAACGCACCTGGAAATCCATAGTTTAAGATTCTAAACGACCTGATTAGTCTCATTAGCTGCCTGGTCTGCTGGAAATGTTATTTTTTAGAAGTTCTGTTGCAGGTCGTGAGGCTGCGGTGACTTCCTGTTTACTTCCTGAGACCGTTTTTATCTGCGTGTTTACTTTTTCTCAGATAATCAAAGAGTCCGGGGAGCTGCTGTGTTTTCAGAATGAATAAGGATTTTCTTTCTGAAGCGCATCAATATTCTGTGATGGATGTTAGTTTGGCTTTGTTGTTAGAAATCAGAACAGATGATCCTAAAATGCTAAGACACCGTTTCAGCTATTTAATGGGAGACACAGAGCTGATAAATACTGGGATATTTGGGTTTTGGGCAATTGGTCAAACACAAAACCGTATGTGCTTCACACACATGTATTAACTGAATCTTTCATTTGGTTTTTATCGATACACAAACCTTTCTGCTCGTGCCAGGTATAAATCTGTTTGTGCATAAGAACAGCTGGATGTAAACACACTTATTCACAGTTCTCCATGTACAGTGTGTATGAATGAGTTCACTGACACTTTCTTGTCTTTAATTGTGTTTCACTCTTTAAATAATAAAGCATCATTGCTGACTGCTAGTCTGAGACAGGAAGTGAAGTAAGTGACGCCCCTGGCAGCAATTTGAGCAAACTATTATCTTAAACATTGTCTGTGGGCTCAGAGCAGATGACTCAACCGAGGAGCTGATGCTCCTCGACGCCCGTTATCACCCGTGGACAGCTGTCATACAATTTGCTGCTCTTACGTAACAGTAAAATTAACTACTCAGTTGTTTTCCCCCGTGTGGTTGCCATAGTCACAACCAGGGGGGAGAGAGGGCAGCTCTTTTTCAGTCGTCATATTTACATCAGAGGCGGCGGCAGTAAGCACTCTGCGTTTGAACGCTGCTCCGCAGCCACATCAGATCTCCCTCTGACAGAGCGACGAGTCGCAGAACAATGAGGATGTTAGAGACGGATGATAACATCTCCGTCTCTCTCAGCAGAGTGAATCTCATTAACCAACAGACGGGGTATTTATATTATATCTTTATTCTGCCTTTCGTTCTGTTTCCACTCTTATTCCTCCATCTGTTTTGTTTATCTGTTCATTTTCTTCTCACTCCCTCCTCAGGCCGTCCTCTCCATCTTCTCCTTCTTTCTCTTCTGTTCCCTCCATCTTCACTTCTCTTTACATTTTGTCACACAAATCACTCTTTCACTCTGACATCTGTTTCTCTGCGTTTCCTCCATCTCGCTCTCTGCTTCACCAGCTGCTTGTGTTCGGCTGACCCAGCATCAGTCTTTGTGTGTTTCACCATCATGTTGACCCGGTGTAAACTCTGGATTGTGGTGGGCTGAGTCCACATCAGACCTGTAGTGTCTCTGACCCTGTCATCGCAGCAGATTGCGGGGATGTGTCACAGGCAGCACAAAGCCAAGAGCTGAGGCTCCAACACTGATTACACAGCTACAGAATCCTGGCTCAGCTGTGAAAACTTATTATGGTTTATAATTTATGCTGAGGTTTGCCCTTTAATAGGTTGTAACGAGCTTTGAATCCAGTCTGGTGAGTTCCAGTAAGTTGGAACGTGGACCCATAATCGCAGCACAAAGGCCTACAACCTGTCAGTGTGCTACAGCAAAATGGGTTCAAACTGGGACGGAGGGTCGGGCATGGTGAGGGGCAGAGCTCCTCTCTGGTCCAGGTTCTACCAGCACCAACAGGCCAGCATCCGACTGGTCCAAGATTCACTCCGCAGCAGGACAACGAGCCCAAACACACAACCAGAATCATAAAGAACCATCCTCAGAGACCAGGAGCACAGGGAGTCCTGCAGAACATGGTCTGGTCCCCACAGAGACCTGATCTCAGCATCATGGACTCAGTCTGGGATCACAGGAAGAGACAGACACTGAGAAGGACTGATGAGGAGAACTGGTTCTGTTTTAAAGGCAAAGGGGGGTCACAGCAAACACTGACCTGATCATGGTTGTTTCTTTGGATGAAGTTCACTGAGAAATAAAAACCAGTCATGGTTTTATTTCGCACAGTGCTCAGGACAATCAGAGGCTCTAAGGATAGAGGGTGTTTGTATTGTACAGATTGTACAAGACTATTCTACTGTCCTCCACGTCAACATGTTCATCACGTCCTCGTGTGACGACTGGAGAGAGATGTGGACCATCACAGGGAGCAGACGAAAAGCAAATCAGAAACGTGGCCGTGTAGTCACGAAGGCCGCAGTGTTCGGCAGCATGTACACAAAGGTGGACTTTGCAGGCAGAGAGGACCCCGCTGCTGAGGTGAGGCCAGAACAACAGAGGCATCACAGGAGACAAAACAAGACCACAGGCTAACTGTCTCATCTCCTAGATCTGAACCCGATCACAGCTGTTTGTACAGCCGGTACCTAAGACCCCAGGAGCAGAGCTGCGCTGTGCGGCAATGCCTCTGAGTCCGCGGTTAATCTGTGCACCTGCTGAGTTTTAGAAACGAACTCATGTCCGCTAATGTTAGAGGGTGTGTGTCTATAAGTTCTGAGCAATTCAGTCAAAGAATAATTTATTTTCTCTTCTGAGATTGTTTTAATTAGAACAAGTTTTAAAGGCCCGAAGAACTAAAACTTCACAGTATTTAACAGGAACAGAACAAAGAGCAGAGAAAAACCTCAAAGATTAAAAGAATTTAGTTTTGTTTTTTTTTTATCCCAGAAATAATCATGAGACCTAATCATGAGACCAGGACGTATGTGGGTCCTGAACGACTGGTTCAGTATGTTAATGCTGGATCTGTCCCGACTTGACTCTGATCTGTCCACAGAGGACAGGATCTATCCAAGCACGAACAGTCTGTCGAAGAGTAAAACATGAGCTCATACATCCTGAATTACAAAGAATAGTTTTTAAAGGTCTTTTGTTGATTCTCCTCCGTAGCACCAAAACAGACCATGCAACGTGACACTGAGAACTGAAAACAGTTCAAAAACACTGCTGGGTTGATTCTGCTCTACACAAATCAATATGATGAGCCATTAGAAAACATAAAAAAATAAAAATAAATAAATAAATAAATAAAAAAGAGCCTCCATTCATGAAGGACGCTCAGCACTGGGTAGCTCCTCTGAGGCAAATATTAAGTCACTGTGGCTGAAGCAGTGTTTGCACAGTTTACATAGTAAGTAGCTGTTGCCATAGTATTTATTATTTATCATGGTAGCCTATTGAATTTTCATTCAATAAGAAAAAAACGAGGTGTGTTTAACATGTGTACAGGTATAAA
The DNA here is from genome assembly GCA_037833715.1 of Toxotes lorentzi. Lineage (NCBI taxonomy): Eukaryota > Metazoa > Chordata > Actinopteri > Toxotidae > Toxotes > Toxotes lorentzi. The sequence goes on along the minus strand of JBBMJY010000015.1, from coordinate 1,316,199 downwards.
GAAAAAGGCATTAGACGCCTCTGGAGATACAGTTTTCAGTGTGATATCAGAACAAATTGAACCTTATTAGAATTCCAATCGCAGTGTGATGTTGGAGCCTATAATGTGTTCAGCATGACAATGATCGGATTCAGGAGAGACAGACAGACAGACAGACAGGTGGAGGTAGACAGAAACAGCCAGCAGAATAATAAAATGATTTATGGCTCCATATATTCTAATGAAGTCTATGCAAACAGCCCCTGTAGTAATAAATTATCCACTTCAAACAAAAACACTGCAGAGAGACAGAAAGAGCTAATACAGAAGATTAATTAGCCTGGTTCATAGGATTACACGCACACACACGCACACACACACACACTGTGGGACAGGAAAAGTTAATCTAGTAATTAAACTTTTTTTTTTAATGTAATTTGGCTTTGTTGTGTTTTTTATTTAACTCCGTCGGTTCTGTGCTCTCTTATATTTCCTCCACAGGACGACTCACTCACTGGTTAATCACACACTACATTTCATCTGCACTGAATGTGGACTGCTGTTCTGGAGTCAGGATCAGGATCTCCCCCGAAAGACACCTGAAATCAATATCAGGGCAAGTTTGGAAGGTGGGTTCTGGGAGGAGCCGTGAAAAGTGTTTTTTGATTAAATATTATATTTATGAATAATAATATTTCTACGCCAGCGGGTTGACATATGAGATAAAAATGAAATAAAAGCACAGCTCGTGTTTCCACTGAGGCACAGGAGTCGTTTTAAATTACTCAGACCTTCTTAATGTGATCTGAAATTCTCCACTGAGCTTGTTGGGTTTGTTCTGACACTCTGAGCCGAGGTCTGTGAGCAGGTTTAAAATAACCTCCTGTTGTAGGATGTGTGTTTCTGTGAGGTGTTTTCCTGCGGTATTGTCTTCTTTGATCTGCACGCTCTGATAATGGCAGCTGGAGTTTACAACTGCATGTAGATGCAGCAGTGAATATACTGTAGCTCACTAAACAACATCCACAGTAGTAAATTATCTTGGTAAATTAAATGCGCAGGTATCATCAGGTGCACCTGCTAATCGATAATCTAATTCAAAACATCCATTGAAAACCTGCTGTTTTAATCCTGAGTGGAGCAGGGTTACAAAACGATGTCATCACATTGATTGTAATTTCATACACTTACTAAGTACCATGAGTCTTATTTCCTTATCCAATAGCTAATGCAGAACTTCCATAGAAAATCTGCTGTTTGAACCCTGGAGTTGAGTGGAGCCAGAAAACAGATTTTATTCTCTCATAAAGTTAAATAGCATATTATCTTGTTAAATCAAATATTTAATTGTCATTGTCAAAGTAAATAAATAAATAAAAACTTCATTCAGAACTTCAGTAGTAAAGCTGCCATTTTAACCTGAAGTGCAGCCAACATCAAGGTTGGACTACGAAAAGATGTCATCGCTGCTGTACAATTATGAGATTAACTGTGATTTAATCCACTTATGAAGTTAATCCTCCTTTTTCAACATCAGCCTTCAGGCTAAAGATCAGGCTCATTACGAGGATGTGATTGTTCCAGCTGAAGTGCTGTCCACTGGTGTGCATGTAGCTCCAGGCTGAACCAGTTCTGTCTTTAACGACACAAACCCGAACACGTTAACTGAGGTTAAGCACCAAAGCCTCGAGACAAAGGAAACACCAAACACTGCTCGTTATCATCATTAGTAGCATTTAAAGAAATCAGCACAGAAATCATCCCGTCCTTATTTACAGAAAACAAATTAAATCTCTACGAGCTTCAGCTCTGGACGGCTGGATTAATAATCAACTCTTGTACTTCCTAATAATGTAATGGACATTATTAGGAAGTACAAGTACCTCAGATTAGTACTTCAGTATAATACTTCAATAAATGTACTTAGTTACCTAAGTATCATGTTTCCTCTCCCTTCTGACCCGTTTCTGAGGTTGACTGTTGTTCAGGATGGTTTGTTGGTGGAAGTACAACATTTACATGTTTAAATATTCATACTGAGAAAAGCGACTTTGCTTTCTATGTATAAACTATACATACAGGGACTGAGTCAGAATGTATGAATTTATTCCTGGTGATGAGCACATACTGTTCCCCTGACACACACACACACACACAATGAAGAACAATGAATTTGTCCCATGAGGATGAGTCCATGGAGATTAAAACACACATGGGAGCGGAGTAGCGTGTGTGTGTGTTTCAGAGCAGATATTAAAGCAGAATAAAGGAAACACACAGAGGGAGAACAGATGCCTCCAAACTGAGCCAGGAAAAATAGCAGAATCACGTTTGTCAGAGGGTTAAAGGTCGGTTAGTGATGAGAATTTGAACCGACAACTTTCCGATCAAAAACCTCCAACCTGGAAATTAAAATCCTGCTATCATCCTCCTCGTATCATTAGGTTTTAATGGACTGATTAATTCTCTGTCTCTCTCTTTTTCTCTTTCCTGAATTAGAACACGTTTCCAGGTCACGCTAAGGCCACGCCGTCGCCACGGAAACCACAATTGCTCTGACACGTCCTATTTCGGTCGCGGACACGTGTCCTAATTTGTCCGTTTAGCCGTGGAGGAGGGTGTTAATGACCAACCACACGCTGACACATCATCAACCGGGGACAGCGGCAAGTTCGACTGATGAGCTTTTGCAGTCTCTGACACACTGACACACATGCACACGGCGCTCGTGTTCGAGATAAAGGGTCAGATAGATGAACCTGATCATCTCCACACTGAATGGGGATCATTAAGCTGTCGTCTTAATGTAACGAGTTTGGAATTAAAAGGTTCCATCTGCAAACTTCTGAGAGGCTTTTGAGATTATTGAGCTTTAAAGTTTTCACATCCTTGAAAACTGATATGTTCAACCAAAGAGCGATATTCCCTCCTTAGATTGTTTCATTTAAATAGTTAATAGAGTCCCGAAGAGATCAAAGTATTTCACAGAGAAAGTGAAGCTACATTTATTGAAGAAATTTGTCTTTTTCCGTCTCTCCTATTTAATTTATTATCTCACAGCCTCTCAGATTAATCTTGTGAAGGAATTCGGCCGTCTTCGCTCCACGTTTAGCAACTGCTGATCTTTTAAGACATAATAGAAAACAAATCTTTAGCTGAAAAACAGACACGACATGTGTCGTAATGTACAAACAGCATTAAAGAGGTATGCGATATCAAACGTTTACCTTGGATTCACATTATCCCAAACAAGTAGCAGAGAATGAAAGGAAATAGAGAATAAATCAGAAACAGCGGTTTCTTAAAATGAAAGATCTTCTATTGCATAAAATTCTAAATAACACTCACACAGAATCTTAATGATTTGTAGAGTCCAGATCTCTCACCCACATCTCTGATCTGCTCAGCGGCTCAGACTAAATTAAATTACACTAATGAATGAGTGAAACTTCAGATTATCAGGGAAGTTAGAATGTAAGAAAAGAACTAACACACACGTGTGTGTAGTTAGCTCTTAGTTAGCATTCCTCGGTCAAAGGCCGGGACTGGCACAGGCCCCCTCTGGTGCTCCCCCTGTCAGAGGCAGGAGGTGATGGGTAGTTGGCCTGTTAATGTCGGAGCCGGATTACTGAACAGGCCTACTGGGTACACTACATTTCCAACTGGAAAGTCAATTACACAGCCTCAAAGAGATGTCAAACAAACACAGAGAGACTCAAAATGAGCAAAGAAAAGAGTCACAGCGACCACGGAGAAGCACAAAACAGTATGACCACAGGTTCTACAAGTGAATTCACACCTCCCAGCCAATCAGATTCTGCAAAAAAATAAGAAAAAACATCAGTCCTGAAAAAAAAAAGGTCACACAAATGAATTCTGGAGACAAACAGCTGGTCCCAACAAGGTCCACATTTCAAACTAATGCCAGTCTGTTAACTGAGTAAATCAGAGTTATTAGTCTCTATACAACCTGAGCTTCAACACTCCCACTGTGCTGATGAGCCTCCTGACTCCACCCACTAATCAGCATGCAGCTGACATTCACACCACATACTGTCAAATGATCCACTGTTCAAAATCAATCAGAGAAAGGAACCTGTCAGTACAGCTGAAATTTCCATGTTTACAAATACGGCTGAGAAAGCTCCCGACCTTTAACTTTAGTTAAAACCCTCTGGATTAAGTGTAACTGCACCGTCATCACACTGAAGGTTCTTGTTTTTCTCAGTTCCTGCCAAACATCGAAAGCATGTGCATCTCTGCCAAACAAACTTTACGCGAGGAATAATCCTTCAGCTGCGACTGCTCAGATGTCCGGAGGGTCAGTCTGATCGTATCGCTGTGTTTATATACTGATATGTATGTGTTTCATTTCAGTGGGCTAACTTAAGTGGAACGGATTGTTGTGTGGATGTAGAACATGCACAGCATTGAAGTTTGGCTTCTCGGCTCTGACCTCGTCACTCCCCGCAAGGAAACACCAAGCTCAGCACAGCAGGGAGTGGGGAGCGACAATAACAGCTACTCTCAAAATGTCTCATATGCAGTGAGCTGCAGCGGCTTTGATTCATTAGTGAGGTCCGACACCGGTGCTGGGTGCTAAGGTCTGGCTCGCGGTCGGCTCCCCAGTCCTTCCCACAGGTGTTGGATGGGGTGGAGGTCGAGGCTTTGTGCAGCCCACCTCTGTCAGCGTAGAGGTGGAGGAACGGCAGAGTCTAAAATATAAGTGTGCGTTGAATCATTAAGATGTTCTGTTTGGGGTCCTGGAGATTTTTTATTTAACGGCTCAGAAAACTTACACAACATTGTTTAATCACATTCATACTTTAATGAGACGTGCTCATAAGTCTTGATTTTGAACTGAGGACGTGTTTCAGAAGTCTGTCACAGAAAATGATCATTACAGACCTCAGCTCTAAAACCTGCTTGGAGCTTAAATTAAATGGATTTTCACATTCTCTGCAGCTGTGACTGGTGTTGACAGTCCTTATTACACAGCAGTTACTCCTTTAAAATCCCAAATGAGTCTTTTTTTTATTTATTTTTTATCACAGTGCGTTCATTACAGCTCTAACAGGGAGTTACAACTCTGACTGACCCGAAACATCAGTAATGTCACTGACATGGTGAATGTTTCTCTGCCTGTGAACATTCACAGTATTTGTTCCTATGAAGAAATGTAATTAACATTTCTCTACATATTGGGCTTAAAGTCATAAGAAAAGCAAAAAAGAATTTAAAGGGGAAAAAGCTTAATTTTATGATTGAATTATATGAGAGAGTAAAACCAGAGTCAACAGACAACTGCAACAAAAGCATGTCTGCTTTTATTTTAAATTTAGTTTAATTATTATGAATTTATTACTTTGACCATCCTGTTAGTAACAGTTACCCACAGTGGTGGATTAAACTCCACACGCCTGCACGTCGATGGGCTTTCATCTCGTTTCTTAATAAAAATCACTTAATAAAAACCGAAGCACCTGAACAGCATACGACAAAAGCATCTGCCCAAACAATCTGATTTAATTACTAACAACTTGTTTAACTTACACTCACTGCTGCACGCACACACACACACACACACACACACACACAGAGGCAGAGGGGGAGTTTATTGTCAAACCCTGGTACCGTAACTGTAACCGTGCTGTTATGGAAACACACAGTCGCTTTCTCTGCCAATAAAGAAAATTTGAATTTCACACAGAGGGGGAGCAGATGGATGCAGAGATGGAGAGAGAGTGGGAGAGACGTTACCATGGCAACAGATGTTGGGTCACTGAGTCGGTGAGAGGCCAGCAAACTCTACTCTGGATTCTGTGTGTGTGTGTGTGTGTGTGTGTGCAGTTCTGTTCTATATACAGACAGAGAGGGGGTGTGTTCTAGAAAATGATAGAGGTGAAACACAGGAGAGAGAGATGGAGGGTAAAGTGTGTATGTGTGTGTGGTGACCTTGGTTCTGATGCCAGGGAGAGTTTGAGTCAACAAGCTGGCAACCGACCAACCGACTGACCGACCGACCACACACACTCACACACACACTCACACACACACACACACACACACACACACACACACACACACACACACACACACAC
>JBBMJY010000015.1:1263490-1310019 GCA_037833715.1 Toxotes lorentzi | reverse complement strand
ACACACACACTCACACACACACACACACACACACACACACACACACACACACACACACACACACACACACACACACAGGGGGTGTTTCAGCTGCCAGTTCAGCTCCACAAACAACTCCACTGGATCTCCAGTCCCGCCCACGGTCCGCGAGACCAGTACCTGGGGACAGGATGTTGTATTCACATTTGATGGTATGACTAAAGTTTATTTAAATAAAACAACTCTTCCATGTAAAGTTGACGTCCATGTTGTTTCTTCCACCTTTAAAAATACTAATTATTCTGTGAGTTGGTTCCTTATGTGAAGTCCACGTGTTTAAACTCTGACAGGTCCACAGCCTCCTATCATTAAGTCCAGTCCAGCTCGCCAGGCTCTGCGGAGGTTTTGAAACTGGACACACTTCACAGCTGAGCAGAGCCGAGTCCACGAGTGTTTTAAAAGTTTAGTTTTAAACCCCATGAAGCCTCATTACTGCAGAGACAGACAGATCCACTCAGGCCATCGATCAATACTTCAATCGATCGGCGTTTCCTCAGGTGAACCGGTGTCTATGCTCCTTACAGTGCATCCTTTGGAAAATTTAGATCTGTTCTCTGTCTCTCCTGAACTGGCCGTTGCCTCCTTTCTGTGCCTTGTTTTTTCATTTATTTTCTGTCATTTGTTCAGCTGGTTGGCTTTGACTTTGACAGCAGGGGAGCTGCGCACACACACACACACACACACACACACACACACACACACACACACACTGCAATACTCCAGTGTGAGCGTGTTTGTGTGTGTGTGTGCGTTACATAAGGAGCTCTCTCCTTGTCTTGAAGTGACACTAAAATAGCTGCTTCAGCTTCACACCCTGTCTTCTCTGTGTCTTTAAAAGCACCAATTAGAGACATTTAATCACTGCACTGGTTGTCCGGATGAGTTACACTCAGTTACACAGAAACAAAGAGAGAGAGAGAGAGAGAGAGAGGGAGTTTGACTGCTGTCTCTGGGAAAAACCTGCCTGTACTGAACTGATCTGAAAAAGCCCCAAATTCTCTTTAGGAACATTTCAGACATTTTTTTCCAGCAGTTCATTTCACTTCTTCTAAAGTTGGTCAGTGTGGTAAAATTACCGTTGCATTGAGACGATGTCAAGGCTTAAACAGAGACATGTGGGACGTGTTGAGTTCACACACCATTTACACATTTTGCCACTGGAATGGCTTTTCAGGTGAGGAGGTACAGAGGGAGTTCACTGTTCAGTGTTTGTCAGGTTTTGAATAAAGTTCTGTGGGTTTGAACAAGCTTTGGCTGCGCTGAATGAGTTTGAAGGGAGAGTTTTAGCTTAGCTTACCATAAAGACAGGAAGCGGGCGGTCTTTGCTCCATCAAAACTTAAAACAAAAAATTAGTAGTTTAAAATATTCCATGTGTTCAAAGTGCTGCAGTTGGATTTGTTGCATTTAAATCCAAACAAAACAAACCTGCTGCTGCTGCTCGTGAGCTGAGGCTGATCCACATCATCTGAGTCCGCCCCATGAAACTCAGTGTAAGTCTTCCAGACAGTACAGTGATTAAATGTCTCTAATTAGTGCTTTTAAAGATACAGCAAGTGTGTGTGTGTGTGTGTGTGTGTGTGTGTGTGTTGCATAATGAGCTCTGTCCTCGTGTTGAAGTGACACTAATAGCTACACACACACAGCAGGTCGACATCACTGCAGTCTTGAGGCTTTTTGCTTTGTGAGTTGCAGGGACAAACAAACCATCAACAGACTGATGGGAAACTGGTCCCACACTATTCACACTCAGGAGCCCTGTCATTGGCTGAGACACAAGTGTGTCTGCAGACACACACACAGGTCATAGGGGTAACTAGAGGTCAGAGAGGCTCACAGATGAGCCAACGCGCACACACACACACACCTCCCAAATCTCAGCAAAGATGCAAACTAATGTGCAACCTTAAAGCCCCTGAATGTCTGAGTCCAAAAAACTGAATCCAGCCCACAAACAGCCTCTGACAAGTATCGACAAACCTTCAGTTCACCAATGTTTTTCTCACTGAGGTTGTCTTTTACCTGTCGCTCTACAAAAGTGATAGATGATACAGTGTTTTTCTGTCTCTCTTCCTTGATAGATGACCCAGCATCGATTTGCTGATCTGCTGATCAAGAGATGTCTAGACACACAGGTCAAAACTAAATTTGGTTTTTAGACTTCTGGGTCACGGACCTGGGCTGTTGACATGTTGACTGACAGCGAGACAGAACAAACTTACACAGTGGGCCGGACACCGGCTTTTCCATTTTCGTTTTCCATTTTCACAAAGACAAAAGACGGTGACTAATATATTTAATCAACAACTACAGTGGCTGTGAGGTTTTGTGTGGCTTTGAAACACCACCTCCATCCTGAGGCCCCACAGCTGCTCAGAGAAAAGCAATTTAAGCACATCCACAAACAATTCAATACAGTTCTTTGTTTTAGTTGCACAGCAACGATGAGCTTGTTAACCCTGAACCTGATGTTGTCTCCTCAGCTGAAGAGGCCTTTCTGCTCTCCTCTGTGAAATCAATTCACCTCAGTATCTCCTCCGGATCTGAGACACTCAGTCTCATCAGTGACTGTTGTCCTCCAGCTCTTTGGAAATAATCCCTTTAAACTCCCCTCTCTTGGATGGTTTTGGCTGGTCTTTGCTCACTGCTGGAAATAAATTCCTCACCTCTGGCTGTTTCCCAAACTGCTTTGAAACAGAGACTGTGTCCTAAAGAGACCCAGTGTTCATCCGTCCTGTCCTCTGAACCACAGACCAACCTCCAAATTACCTTTCTGTGGTGGGGTCATGGAAGGAAATTGTTGCTAAAAGACTTTGGAAGTAGATAACAGCGATACCATCTTCATTCATTTTCAGTCTGCTTTGTGCCGGCAGCACAGAAGCAGCCTGCAGAGTCGACGTACTCGGAGCATCTTTAAAGGACAGAAAGGCACGAAGAGCAGTCGGATCTGATACAAATCTCATTTGTACAAAAGTAGATGTCATTTTTTTCATTTGATATGTAAACTCCAATAAATCTCCTTCTTCTCAAGACATGTTTTTAAAATATGACACATTCAGCTAACAGGTTGAGATAATTCCACTGAAAAACTGAGGGTGATTGGAAAATGGTGATCAGCGATCGTCAGTAATGGAAAGTATAAAGGATCTGAACATTTAATTAACTCAAACAGAGGTTTTCAAACGCAGCCGACTCATCCTGATACATTTTCCTCATTCTCTGGGTCATAAGTCGGCACGGCTCCATCACAGGTAAGTTATCAGTGTGTTATTTGTTCCGTCCTAACAGGGGTTTAGACCAGGCCTCCAACTGCAGTGGCCAGATTAAGAATTAAACGTCAGGTGACATCCAGTGCCCAGATAAATAGCTGAATTGGGTAGAAAGACAACCTAAAATAACTTATTTACAATGAAAGTCATATGAAGTCATAACAGAGGGTACGAGCTCGCCTTGGTAGTTACAGCTGCACAGACTATCACTGACAGTAAAGACAGTGAAGGGCTCTGATCAGGGCTGAGGAACGAGCAGCAGCAGGTGAAGTGTGCATGGATTGTCCCAGATTTGGTTATGGAAGTCGCTGAGACAGACAACTTCAGGAGTTTATTTTAGACTCATTAACTGCTTTTAAAGTGCTTTGTTTACAGATTTAGGAATCAGGAAGGCGAAACGTGTTTTGTAATGGTAAAATGTGTTCGTGGAAGAGCAGAAACAGGGATGATGAAGTGCTACAGTTCCTCATGCACTTTTCACAACTTTAGTTAATAGCTTCAGTTTCGTCTGGGGACTCCCCTGAAGGCCACCCGCTGGAAAGACCTGGACTAAATCAAATCCTTAGGCTGTTTATGCTGTTAAGAAATATTGTTCATAAGCAGAAACGTCTTTATTTTAGTTTCTGCCTTAAAGCAGTATTAATAGATTAAAGACACCTGGGGCAGAAAACACAACAATGACATATTATCTCATAGAGTTGTTAGGGTGTCTGTGTTAGCAAACAGTTTTTACGCATCCAGCAGACACAGAGCAACTTTACTATTAATCTGGAGTCACATTTCTGGCCACCCACCAAATCTCAGTCCAGTGTTCCCTCCCTTTTAGCTCTGGTTTTGGTCTCTACCAGCTCCTGGGGGAAATATCTGGCTCTTTAGCTGCTAAATGCTCCCCAGTGTTCAGCAGCTGCTCTCTGACTGAGCCTGTCTGCTGTTTGCACCTGAGCAGGTGGAAACTGGATTAATGAAAGAAGTGAAACCAAAACAATTAACTGAAAAAATGCTAAAATTCTTCCTGGGTTTACAGGGACACTACTGAGCTGGAGATAATTCTCTGTGGGTTCATCACCACAAAGCCCCGTTCATATTAGACATCATTATTTATTCCAGTATCATTATAATTATATATTATTATAAAAATATTGATTGTTCTGATTTAAACCGAGTAAAACCAGTGTTTTCACAGCAGAACAGTCAGAAGGGGTTTTTTTTGTCGAGTCGTCTGAAGAAAAATTCACTTTATTCTGCTTTTTAAACTTCACACTGTGGTGTTATTTCCCCTGGTTATACGTTTATTTTATGTATCAGCGTGTTCCTACACTAAATGAAATACTCAAACCCAAAATGCCAGTCTGGTATATTCTACATCTTTGGACAGAATTTAAGATAAAGTTCTGCGATGTGATGCTCAGAGGGGTAAATGAGGTTCGGTTTCTTGTATTATTGCTGCCTCTTTTGTTCAGTGTATAAACTTCGTGAAGTCGCTGCAGTCTGAAAACATCGTCTTCCTCACTTGAACTGAATATTAATACTAAACTCTTTCAAACAGCTCGAAATGAGCGGGACATACCGACTGACTGGAAGAGACTTCAGCTCTGAGATTCACTGAGGCAGCAGCAGGCAGACAGCTGACTGGCCTGCAGCTCTGTTTGTGTGTGTGTGTGTGTGTGTGTGTGTGTGTGTGTTTTAATGTGTGTGTGCACGAGCGTGTGTGTTTCAGTTTAGTCCATCTGTTGTTGTGTGTCACCCTGAGGCGACGGCATGAGAGAAAGGGCGAGAGACAAAGAGCGGAAAAAAAAAGAAAGGAAAGATGAAAAGACAAAAAGAAAAGATTCAGAAGATACACAAGTAGAGGGATGTAGGTGTGTTTCTGTGTGTGTGTGTGTGTGTGTGTGTGTGTGGGACCTCAGGCGGTGCTGGGTGTGTGTCTCTGTGGAACCCAGATGGAGCCAGAACTCAACAGAACGCATTAGTCCACTTGGCGTGTTCCCACACACACGTTCAGACACATTCAGATATTCAGTGCAATTCTCCTGACGGTCGGATCACCTGAGCCCCTGCTCGCTCTGCTGCTGCAAGATTTCTGCTCCACTGCAACAGTCAAATGAATTCCTACGGAAGCCCGGAGAGGCCCACTGTTGCTTCTTTCTCAGTTATCTCCACTCCAGGATTGAAAAGAATTAGAGAAAAGCCAACTCCCGGGCTGGGACTGAGTTTCTGCAGAAAAGCGACGGAGCTCGAGTCTCTGGGTTTCATTTAAAAGGTGGAAGAAAGAGCGAAGGAAGCGAAGGAAGTAAAGAAAGAGGGAAGGAAGGAACGCTCCACTGGATCTGTCATTTCCTGAGCTACAGATTTTATACTTGGGTTTGACATGGACTTATCTGCTCTGAGACTTGACTTAAACAGTTCAATGAGCACCAGTTGGTACTTCCTCAGTCAGAGTGTTTGAATCTGAGCTCTCGTCATGCAGCTCTGCAGATTTGGGAGGAAAAAGGAAAGGAGAGAGTCCGTTCTGTTTACATGCGTGAATCCTCTTTCCTCTCCCATTAATAATATGAAGACCCCTCAGATTTATCATGCGACCCTTTGGAGGGACCTGGCACCTGGGTTGGGAACCACTGACACATCAGTATTAACACTCTAATAATGTGAGATATAAGAAAACCACAGGAGACACTTTAGTGCGTGACACTTCATTTCACTTTTCTCACTTCAAGTAAAGTTAAACTCAGTATCACTACAGGGTTTAAATGCACTGGATTCTTTAGTGTTTCTGCACATCCATAGTTTACATTAGTTTGAATCTGCATGTTTCTCTGGGTTTTCGTGATGAATATGTGAAAAGGTGTTTTAGATGTGACGGTCCTCAGGAGACAAACCATCAGACGCAGACACACATGCTAGAACCACGGGTTCCAGCTGGTATTTTTCCTGGGAACTTCTGGTTAATACCAGGATTTCACTTCTCAGCTTTCAGCCCAGTTGCTGTGAGTTTTACGGGTTTTGCGTGTCACTAAGGTTCATGATCTGAGGACCATGAATATCCACGGCAAACTTAATGTCCCTCTGGATGGTCGAGGTTGAGTTGGACACACAGATGGACATCCTCAGGCTTGTCTCCAATGGGACAAAAGACTCAATGATTCTGCCTGTTATTCTTTATCGTCCTGATCTGTATCTTCATCCGTCTCTCTGTCCCTTTAAATTTGTATCTCAGCTCATCATTTCTCTCCCGCTCTCTCAGGGGAGCTCGATGCCCTGCATGACAACAGATGGAGCCCTGAGGCTCTGGGACCCCACACACACACACACACACAGTGAGAGATGGCGGTAGGAGCCAAGGTGTGGAAGAGGCTGATGTCAACATCAGTATGAATGCATACACACACTCAGAGAATCCATGGTTATGTGGATGGATGTAAATGAACAGTGTGGACACACACAAAGCAGATTTATAATGGAAGACTGCAGTCACACACACACACACACACACACACACACAGTTGGAAGGAAAACAGGACCACAGTTGACACTTGAGTTTTAGCTTATTTGAGTTCAAAACTTCAAAACACTGAGCTGTGAGGGCGTGTGGGGACGATTCGGCACAACAACACAGGAACCCTCTGGTATGACACCTCGGCATGATGGGAGATACAGATAGACAGCAAAAGGATCCTGAACCACGAGATTCACTGAGACTGACCAATAAACTGACAGCGTAACGTAACGTCCATCCATCCTGGATGATCTGACCCGGACTCTCAACACCACCTCCAGGTCCAAGAAAGCAAAGCAGCAACTCGTCTCTGTACTTTCAGGTTATAAAGCATCATCGTACAATCACACATCGCATTTCTTCATTATGTTAGAAATCTAGCTTATTTCAGAAGCCTGTGATGTATCTCCTCCTGTCTCTTCACTTGTCTGTACCAAAAACCTACTGACTGACAGCAAACTGATCGGAACTCAGCAGCAAACACAGACAAAACAGGGGTCCCAGTATTTCCACAGTTCATTTTAAGGTCTTATTGATTCAATATCATTGATTAAAGTGTACAGAGTCTTCACAGTCAGACTCCTGAGGCTCAGGTTGGGTGAGCTGGAATCATCTCTGAAATCATTCTTTAAAAAAAAGAAAAAACACTTTTATGGAGAGTATCTCTTCATTTTATGTGAACTTTCTGTTCTTTTAGCTTCTATTACTGAAACTGCTTTCATGATCTTAAAATATAACGGTTTTATAATTGATTTTTATTTGCCCACTTTTGTGAAACAATCTGGGTTTTGAAAAGTTTTCTATAAATAATGATTCATATCATAATTACATTAGAAGAGGACCACAGAGACTCACAATCTGCATCCCAGAGATTCTGTAGCAGATAAAAAAAGTTGAAAATATCCCTCCCTGTAGGATACCAGCAAATGCACAGTGTTGGCTCGGTGCAGGACCAGACATTTCCTGGCTCTGGCTCACATATTGTTGCCTCTTTTGGCCCAGTTTTAGGAAAGTGAGCATGGGCTGGTTTGGAGTGAGAATCAGATCCAGTTAAAAGCACATGGCCGAGCTTCGGGAAAATGTTGGCACCTGGACTCAGACCAGCGCACTTGGGTGGATTCTGGTGCGTCATCCATCACGAGTTTGGCACGAGCGGCGGAGCCAGGTGTGGCAGGTTTACTGAAGGGCACGTTGAGCAAGGGCATCCGTGCTACCTGGGTCTGAAGCATCCTGATTAGTAATACCAGGTTGTGTGGTGGTTTTCAGAACATTTAAACCACAGCTTTCTGTCTCCGGGTCGTTTGAGTCCTGAACACACTGCTCAGCCATCACTACTTACAGGGCTCTTTGAGCAGCAGTAGTTTTGGAGGCAGTGATTTTAGGAGTGGATTTCCTTTTTGTTTGTTCTCGTGCACTGACATGAGGATGAACATACATGCACGTGTGCACACGCGTGACTCTAATGATCTAATAAGACACTGCAGCAGTCTATCTACTGCGTTATATACTAGTTGTGTTGCTCAGAGTGTTGTGTGATGTGTTCTAGGCAGATTTTCACACTGTCAGACTATTTAAAAGATTAAATTTTGGGAGGCAAAGCTTCACAGTCATTCAGTCATTTAGCACCTGAGACTCTGAGTAACTGATTATTTGGTATCTTGGAGAAAAAAATGTTCACCTGGCATCTTTGTACCACCTGGTCTGGACCACTGGATGTGACCTCACTTTTAACTCAGCATGGAGCTGCCTGTTAATGCAGCTAATGTCAGTGTAAAGGTCAGAAAGAGGAGGAAAATGTCTGAGCTAATCTGAGCGGATGGAAACAAACAGCAAACTTTGACTGAAAGTGAATCTCTAATGTGATGAATGAATGTGGACAGGAAGGAGGTATCTGACATACACAATATGGAGCCACAGTGATCACATTAGCTTGTTTGGGCGTAGAGAGGAAAAAGGAAATGCACCATGGTGACACAGCTAATTAATTCTGGCAGGACAGAAGTGTAAAACACAAACAATTATGAAGACAGAAGAAGAAGAAGGAGAAGGACAGGGAGAGGAAATTCGATTGCTCTGGCACGATTCATTAACTTGGACAGGAAGGACGGGAGTGTAAACACCAAACGTGGTCGAGCTGAGCTGCGGCTGAGAGCTGCACGTTGTACAGCGTGAAGGAAAACCTGTCGTCCACTAAGACAAATGATAATATCTCTACACACATTCACTATGTGCCTTTGTTGTGTTATAGAGTTATACTACAAAGTCTAATGGGAGCAGGCACTGAGGGATGTCCCGACCAGCCCAGAATGAGGATGCTGCCAGGAAACAGCTGATGGCTGTTTTTGGCTGCAGGAACTTTTCCACAAATGTTTTCAGGAGCTCAGGAGACTGACCTCCATGTGTTTTCTACATACGACGCACGACGGCATACAACGTTTGTTTATCAGGCTCGCTAATGTTGCTAATGCTACCAGCAGCTACGGAGAGAAGCACAAACTGTCTGGACTATCACCACCTCAGCCGACTCGATCTGAACTGTCACATTTATTTCTTTCACTTCTTTCTTTTTTTTTTACAGTAACAGCCACTTCAGCTTTTCTTTAGTGCTGCAGCTTCACTGCTTCAGTTAAATTCCTTTGACTGCACCAACTTCAGCCAGTTTCCACAGAAATACATTTAAAAAGACAAAAGCTATTTTAGTTCAGTTTCTTTTACTTGATTACATAACCAGCCACTTCATGAATCTAAAAATGAGCAGGATGGAAAAGACAGAGCTGCATTAAGTGTCAGTGCAACAAGGAGCAGTACTTACTCTGATACCTTACTTCGCTGAGTATAAACACAAATAAAGATTTAACTAAATAAGCTCCGACTCTCAAATGCACCAGTGTTTAATGTCGGAACACAAACGGCTGTCTGAGGTTCAATTCCCAGACCTCATCACACTGTACAGCCCCCTGACACACAGGCAGAGACGGAGGACAGAGTATTTTCTCGGCCTGATCTGGGTACAAATTGATGAACCCAAAGGTAATTGTACAAAAGGACAAAGAGCTGGCTGACTTCCCTAAAACAGGCAGCCCAGGAGGGGAAGTTGTTTTCTCTTTCCTCATTTGGATCAGCAGGGGGAGAAGGTTAACAGTGTGCTTTTTATTTAAATTAATGCTGACAGGAAATCAAACATTAGAGGAACAGGGTGTTTCTTCCTGCCTTTGGCCGAATCTGAACACACTGAAGCGATGTAGGCAAGACAAAGAGGGACGCAACCAGAACTTCACAGCAACAACACAAACAACAACAACAACGTCAAAGGAAGAGGAAGTCGTCAGCAGCCTTACCGAGCTTGGGCAGGGAGTACTGGACTTTAAAGTAGTCCTGGTAAAATCCCAGAAGCCTCTTGGTGATGTGGAGAGCGTAGTCCCCTGCTCCGCTGGAAATGGCGTCCGGCCGGGCATACAGACGGATCTAAAGACAAAGATGCAGAGGAATCAGGCTGATTCTAATAAAGATGGAGCTAAACACAAATACAGAGAGAATAATGGAATTAGAATATGCTCAGCTCTAGAGAAAACAAAATGGAATTAATCCAAGAGACAGAAATTAAATTTGCCAGAGTTTACGATCAAATCTACGAGGAGACAAACAGAACAAGGCTGAGTGTACATTAAACGCTACAGAGGAAATAATACAGTCAGGTTGAGTTTAAATTCAAATCTGCAGAGAGACAGAAATTTAATTTGAGGGATTTTCTTTTTTTGTGCACAGAGAAAAAGGAGAAATGGAATCAGCCCAGAGCTGATCTGGTCGACTCCACAGAGAGGAATCAGACCGAGATCGCGTTCAGGTCTCCAGACAACATCGCGGAGTCGGGACGAGCGGCTGTTTGATGGGATCACGTGAGGGAAAGGGATAAGTTGTCCGTCACCAGCACACACACGAAAACCCATCTGCCAAACGTCCCAATCAATAATCAATGGCCCCAGGTCACATGACTGCCCCCCACCTATCAGCACGCTCGGGTAGTGCAGTGGCTTCGCTGTTGACCTCGCTGAAAGAACAAGAGGACGACACGCTGACAGTGTGCGTGTCCCTGAAGCTCCACAGCCATGAATTACACTCACATCACTGTGGGTGGGACGTAGGCTACAATTTAAAATAATTACCTGTTGTTGCAGAACTGTTTCTGTTATTTGGTACAGATGGAAATCTCAGCACTGACATTTAAGTTTGCACTGCTTTACATCTAATATCAGGCTGGAGGTAGAAGTAAAATCAAAAGGACGGCTTCCTCAGTGCAACTCGTTCTTATTTACTGACAATCACATCACCTCGCTAACAGAGCAGTGACAGGAACCTCTCTCCAGCCTCTCCTCTCTGACAGCGAATCACTCCACCAGGCTAAACAATTAAGAAACAAAGCTACAGGCAACGTGTCATGTCGCTCAAATTAAAACCCAGAAATAAGGACATTTTAAACTATGTTAATACACATCAACAACATAACTGAGGTTATTACAGTTCATCCTGAGATTAGTTAACAAATATCTTCATAAAGAAAAGATGTTTCAGTCTGGATCTGGTGGATCAACCAACCATCGTTCACGTGCATTAAACACACAAGAGCGTTTTCTGTAAAACTTCATCTTTTAACTGGCTTTGATACCAACTCATTATTCGTTACTGTGCTATGAATCCGCTCGTCTCTTGTGATTCTGCAGTTCTGTCAGAATGGTTTCGCTTCAGTGGCTCCCAACTGATTCGAACTGGAGTGATTGTTTCAGGCTGAAGGACGGACAGACATCTGCTCCATCGGAGTAAAGAAAAAAAAAGGGGTTTCTTAGCTAAAAGCAATTTGACTTTTAGAAAATGAGCTGCTGTAACTGCCTGATCCAATCGACATCCAGAGTTTGATGTCAAAACTGCTGGCCTCTGCTAGCATCAGTTCATCTGTGTGTTTTAAAGTATTGGACAAAGCAAACGTCAGAATGATTTTGCTCTTTTTGGTGGAGTTAAAACATGTACAGTTCGTCCTGAGGGTGGTGCCGGAGGAGCAACAAAACTGACACCAGCGACGGACAACATCAGTGGAGCGACCTTCAAAGTCCACACACTGCAGGCTGTGAGGTGTAATTGCTGTTTGACCCTGGTTTAACACGTCACCGTCTTATGTCCCAGCATCACCTTGGGAACACGGTAACGTTAGTTTAGCTGTAATATAACTCGCTCTGGGGAGGCAGACATCATCCACCACGCCATCCACCTCCAGCACAGCAGAACACGGCCTACGTGAGTTTGTGTGAAAAAGCAGGAAAATCCTGCAGGAACCAGCTTCTCCTGTTAATAAAGAGATCAGTGTGTGGATCTGCTGAGAATCTCGGGAAATGTTTGACAACAAGCTGCCAGCTCTGCGCTCCGTTTGTGTGATGGATGGGGCAGTTAATCAGGCTGATCCACAGACTAATTATACACAGACTCCATCAGCTGACAGACAAACGTTACCGTGGCGATGGGAGGCGGTGATGTCACTGATCAAATTGTGCGTATCAGCCCCTGAAAAAAAAAAACAAACAAACATCTGCCTGGACAAAGCTACAAGCAAAAATCCTTTTATATCTCTGTGTTCAACTGTGGGATGATCTGTCACCACTGTAAGAGACAAGTGTCTTATAATATACTGTATATTTTACTGTGAATAAATAATTCAGAGCGATTTTGAAACGGTTTTACTCTGTGGATGATCAGCAGCTACTGAAGGAAGGATCTTATCTCATAAGAACAATTACTTTACAACCTGTACAGCGTTATGGCCCCCTTTCCTTAGACCCTTGAATCAGATGAGGATGAACTCACTCAACATTATAGACAGTAAACACACCACACGTACTAAAGCTGTGCTAGTGATTCATCCCGGTCCTGCTCCTCCTTTTGTTTTCATGCTCCTCTGCTTTACTCCTCAGTTCCCTCAGCAGGACTGATTTTTTCAATAAAAATTCAAACGTTTTAAAGCTCTTCTCCTCTTATTCCCCACATTCTCCTTCCTCCACCAGAACTCATCTCGGAGCGCGCCAGCCAGCAGAGTGAATATCTGCTAAGAAAGTGGAGGCTTTATTGAAATCGTAGCCTCTTTCGATGGACTGGCAGTGAGCTGCTGAATTGAGTATCATCTCCTGAGGATTCCTGAAACGCCTCCAGTCATGTTCTCCCAGGTGAGGAGAAACCAGGGCACATTACATTTTTCAGTTGGGGGGGGGGGCTGAGACAGTCGCACTTCAAAGTATCAGCATATACACATTCACTGTGTCTCCCAGGACTGAAATATACTGCCTCAGCTGAGCTAAAACCATTGCACGGTGGCTCAGTGGTTGGCATTGCCGACTAACAAGACGAAGGTCCTGGGTTTAAACCGACCCGCAGAGCTTGTATGTCCTCTCCGTGTCTGCGTGGATTTCGTGCTACAGTCCAAAAACATGCAGGTTTGCTGAAGCGGAAACTTTAAAGTGCTCCCAGGAGTGAATGTGAGCGTGAAAGTTTGCTGGTCCTGTTTCTTAGCTCTGTGACAGACTGTTCAGGGCGCACCCTCCCGCTCGATGTGAGGAAGTTTCCCTTTTCACTCACTTATATTCATGAATTAATCCAGTTTATAGCCTCAGTTCTGAGTAAACACCAGATAAAATCAAACCTCAGTGTCTGAAATCCAAGCTCCTTCTACACATTAACATCTGAGGGACTTTGTCTCTACTGCAGATGTGGAAATATTTCATTTGATGAGTGATACATTTGACCTGCTGGTGGCGCTGGAGGAAAAACCCAAAGGTCACCAAAGTCATCAGGTCTTATCCTCTGTGGACCATGAACTTCTGCATCAAATTTCACGTCAGTTCCTGAGATATTTCAGTCTGGACTGACGGACATTTCGATCTCCACGGTCCCACTGCTATGGACTGGAAATTAAAATGATCTGGCTCCTGTTAAATTCTGCTGCTCTTGAGTTTCTATTTTTAACAGAGATACCATTTCTATTCATCACTTAATCCAGTGGCTTCTACTTTAAACTGCTGTTAATGAAATAAACACTTTCTTCACATATTTCACAGTAAAATCCTTTTGAGGAGGTGAAGGGATTATTCCCCCTGAACTGCTGGAAAGCTTTGAATGTGAAGCAGATTAACAGCAAACAGCAGCAGCTGCAAATTATCACAGCAAACTGGAGCAGATCAAAAAAACAAGGAGGCTTCTTACCGAAATACCATCAAACATACAAGCACTACTGGAACGGCCTGTCTCTAAAAATAGCCCGTCAGAAAAAGGCCTGTCAAAGCTTTATGCATGAAAACAATTTAAACTTCAGCTTCAAAACAGAAAATATTAATTATTACACAAAGAAATAGTTCCACGTTTTGGGAAATAAGCCTACAACTCTTTAACTGATGAGATGATCGACTGCATCTGCCTTTTAAACATACGGCCACAGGCAGCATCCAGTTAGCTTAGCTTAGCATAAAGAGTGGAAACAGGAAAACGGCCAATGACGACAAAGTCCACCTGCCTGCAGCTCTGAAGCTCAATAATCAACATGTTTCATGGGCTTTTTCTGTTTCAGGCAGCAGGTGATTCAGGATTCATTATGTGTTTGTAAAAAAAAAAAAAAAAGCAGCTGCCACTGAAAATCTAATTTTCATTCTGAGCTTATCCACTATGGACACGTATGCCCTTTTCCATTTATATGGCTCCCAGGCCCGGACAACACGTTTCAAAATGTCAAGCTGAATCCTGACCATAGTATAATAACTGTTACCTGTTTATCTGCATGAAAAGTTTTAAACTGCCTTTATTCATACAATCATTTTACCCTTCAGTACTTTCATGTAATCCAGAGACAGAAGTCTGTTATTTGCTTCACTCTCCGCCTCTCGTGAGATCCTGAGGGGGGGAATTATGAATTACCCGACAAATAACTACGATTAGGTGACTATCGCTCATCGCTGCCTGTGGTCAGACTGAGCCGAGAGCCCAAAACGCTTTCTGATCTCAGACGGCAGCAACACGCCTCACGTTCACGTTCAAATCATCTTGTAAATAAATTAAATAAATTCCACTTGATAAAAGTCCAATTGAAATGTCTCGTGCTGTCTCGTTGGGCTAACCCTGGATTAGCTTGTCTGCTGCTATCTTAGCAAGCTAGCAGGCAACAACATGACCTTAAGATTAGTTAGAAAACCAACTTTAAACTCGAAAAACATTCAACTTAAAAAACATTAGCCAGTCGTTCACAACTTACTTGGTTTTGAAAAAAAAGAGTGTCCTAATATCAGCCCTCCTCCTTTTCCCTCCTGTCTCCTCCATTGCTATCGAAGTCCCTGGACTGTGGACCAATTGTTGCATCTATGAGAAATGCTATAGTGTTTTTTTCAAAATAAAAGCCCTCTTTTTATTTTGCAAAGAAGCATATTTACAAAGCCCTGTTCATAATGTAGTGCACAACATCGCTCTGCTACACATGTAAATGGCAGATTCAGTTTACAGCAGCAGGGAGGAGCTGCCACTCCAGATCCCTGATTTGATTTTAAGATGTCTGGTCAGGCAGACGCATCTGAAACGTCCTTTAATCCTCATCAGTCAGTCAATCAACAGAAACACAAAAGCAAAAGCAACAGTGACATTTCTATTCAAAGCTGTACATTATTCAGAGTTTGACCAAACAGGACACAAACACATAAAGGATAGATAAAAACACAAACGCACAGCATTCCCTCACTCTCTCAACTTTCTTCTATTGATTCATGTCAGCACTTCTTCGTCTGTTTTCTCTCCTCTTTCTCTTCCTTACGTCCTTTGCCTCCTCTCCTCTCTCCTTGTTATCTCTCCACTCGTCCGTGACATCTCTCGCTGCGTTCTGTCGCTCTGTTTGTCGCCCTTGGATGATGGATGAGGTGATGGACGCTCGGTTGCCACGGTAATTTGATGGATGGTTTAGCAACTGATAAGAGCGCTGAGAGAGGGCACACACACACACACTCTCTCCTCACAGTGTATGTTGGTCCTTGACTTTGAGATCAACGGGCCTCAGACAGTCACTGCTCCCACCATAACAAACACTGCTGACCTATGACTGCAGCGCCACACACCTGTCCAGTCATATCATCACTTTTGCTGACGACACCACTGTGATGAAGTGAGACAGCCCGAGAGCTGGAGCAAGGATAACAGTCTCTCTGTCAATGTCAACAAGACAAAAGAGATGATTGTTGACTGCAGAAGGACCAGAGCATGAACAGAAAGCCGACAGAGGCAACGTGCAGCTTCTGGTGAATGACACCACCTCCTCTACAGAGAGACAACATCCTGTCCTGCATCCAGACAAGCCCACAAATATTAGTCCTGATTTTCATCATATTTGGGAAATGATGTTTACATGGATTGCAGGTTTGTCTTTAAAAGCAAGGACAAAAAAACCCCCAGAGAAATAGATCCCAGGATGTGTTCCTTTTCTTATATTACTAATGATAAAGTGCCCTTTGATCCTTTAGAGTAGCTTTCCACTACTTTTCAGAATCTTAAAACAAATAAGAGTCTGATGCTCATTACAGGTTGCAGATGTCTGAGCTCTGGGAAATCACCCAAAGACTTATTGAAGGTGCAGGTAGCAGTGATGTGTCTATCGTGGGAGTCACTGTGTTAAAGTTGCTTCATTTGTGAAGGGATGGTTCCTGTAGATGTTGGGAAATAGGACAGTAGACGTGGGTGTTTTGATGTACGTCATACACCACTGTGTGTGTTGCCCTTAGTTTTCGGTTCTCACATTGTTTAATGTGAGCAATGTTTGACGGCCCGAGGAGGTTTTACCTCCTCGTCAAATCCTATATTTGACGAGAGAAGAAAGCAAAGACTGGAGCGGAAATCGATTCTTTGAGGCACAAATATGTTTTTTCTTCTTCTTTCCAATTCCATCATATATCCATTGTCTGCTTGTTCCTCAAATTTATCCTGCGGGGACGACAAATCAAAGGGCTATGTTTACCTTAAGGAAGTTCTGATTCCCAGGTTGAGGGGGGTGGGGTGGGGTGGGGTGAGGGTGCGGGGCCCTTTAAGTTTCACAGTGTCTTTCATGATCAGACTTTTTGATAGATTCACATTTGAAAATGGCGTCAGAAAAGCAAAATTAGTAACCAAGGACAGGTGCAGCTGCAGCCTCTTACAGCTCGAAGAAAATGACGGCAATCAAACACCCAAAAAAGATCCTTTTCCAAGCTGAGTTCTCTGTGACACACAGACACTTTGTGGTGTGAACTGCTTGTTGTGATTTGTTTGTATAATGAACGACTTAAATAAGCAACAAAGATGTCAAATAATTTGTGATGCTTGTTAAACAATTTCCGATATAATAAAGTTGAACTGAGTTCTACCTTTGTTATCATATTTTCATATTTGTCATCATTTTTTTCTAACAGTGTTTTCATCAGTATCTCTATATTCTAAATTAAATGAGTGTGTACGACTGAAACTACAGCTCCTATGAGACACATCCACTCGTCCACTCGTCCTGTGAGCTGGACTTATGTTGTTAAAGTTTAGTTAAAGTAATGGGTGCTACAGAAAAACCTAATGTTTAAGTGACCTTTACCATTTTAAAATACTAATCTGACCCACAGTTTATTATCATTACAGGGCATTAATGTGACCTTTTATTATCATTATGGAATGTTAATGTGACATTTAATATCATTACAGGAGTTTAATGGTAGTCTCCTGGATTTTGTTACAGCGCCACAAAATCCCCAACTTTTCTCCTCCACTTGATCCTGGAAGGGAAGGACTCCGATCAGCTGCAGTTTTGCTTTTCTTTATTAGAAAATGTTAACGTTAAGACCTTTATAATTACAACCAGAACTACTGTCTCGTGGTTTTACGCCTCTGCAAACCAGTCAAGTTGCAGTTTCCATCCATGTTTCCATCCAAACTCATATAATTTATGAAGTAAAACTTTGAAAGAATTTAATAAAAAGTTATTGTGTGTTTTTTGATTTGTAATATAGGGATATATCAAACAAGGCGTTCCTGAGACATCTCGTTCATGAGAATGAGACAGACGGAGGCATAATAAACAAGGACGAGGACAAGTTACCCTCCTCGTCTGTAGCTTAAAACTTCCTTTTAAAAAGGCTGAGTTATTTCTAATAGTTTCTGTTATTTAAAAATGAATAAGAATTATACTGAATTAGTTTTTTGTCAGATTAAATATGGAGAACATCCTCTCAGTAATCTCTCAGTGTGACAGATCCTCACAGTCTGAAGCTTTGTGTTTTAGTCTTGTTAAAAGCAGATGTGCTGCAGACAGAAACCTGTTCACATCCAGATTCACAGCAGTGATTAGCTGGTAGATAAACACCAACAGTCTTTACTTTATGACGCTGAGAGACGGTGAAATGACAAAGATGAGTGAATAACAAGCTAAATGGCTGAAAGATGGGGGTTTCATTGAACTGGGGGCTGCACAGTGGGTCATCATACACTGTTTGTTTGTTTGTTTGTATTCTGCCAGACTTTAATCCTCCCTGAAGGGAAAGCAGCTCATTACAGCAACAGAGATTCTAACAGCGACACATTAGAAAGACAATACAGAGACAGAAAGACAAACAGCTGTTTCTGAAAGAGGCAGAGAAAGGACGCTTTGAAAGGAGGACAAGAAAAGGAATTTGAGTTGACAATGAAGCCTGAAAGTGTCCCAGACTAACTGAAGATGTGTGTGTGCAGCTCAGATCATCAAAAAGATGGAAACGATTCCTTCATCCGCAGACGTTTATGTGATGTTTACACTGGGTTTCGGTGCGTAGAAAATGTGATTTTTGTTTACAATCATAAAAACTGTTTAAAGTGTTAATGCCAACCTAAATGAGTTTTTAAGCACCAACTCAGCTGTTACTCTGCCTTATTTTCTGACTCATTAACGTAGTCTCCAAAATGGCCTAATAAATCTATTGATACTCTGGACTTATTAACCCCCTCTATATGTTTAAGAAGGGTATAATTATTTCTACAGTTGGAAAAGGTAACAGTATGAGAGTAGGCTGTTTGTTATCACTTTTGAGCACGTAAGCAACACCCTGGTAACCACTGTGGACACCCTAACAACTGCTTAAGAACGAGCCACCACCAACGGTCCCTTAGCAGCCACCTTAAATCCGCTAACAAGCTCCAAGCTCCATTACAGCTACAACCACCTGACCTCCAGGTAAAACGTGAAAAAAAAAAAAATCAACCACACAACACCGTAGTTTCCTGTCAAGGCTGGAGTTAGCAGGCTGACAGGAACACAGGGGACAGAACCCAGATCCAGACGCCAGGTCTTTCCGTCACTTCCTCAGTCAGCTGTTATTTCAGCATCTGGAAAGCTTGGTGAGTAAAAGAGACGACTATGACCTGTGTGTTCAACTTTAAATCTTTAAAATTGACAATTTATATATTTATTGGTTTAATCAGTTTGAAAATATAGTTAATGCAAGTAAAAGCTGCCTCATTTTATGTAAATGCACAATGAAAAATGCAATGAAATGGACACAACACATGAGCAACGAAATACTGGCGGTATGACTGACAGGCTGAAGTTATCTCTAAATGTAAAACTCAGCACTCGGGTTTGTTCGGGCTAAATTGCGTAATTTCTACAGAGACTAAATTCCTGCTCTCAGTCCAACATGTCAGCGGATGCTTTGCTTTTCTTTTTGCTGTTTAGAGGAGGATGGAAGGATGAATGTTTCTGTCAGATGAAGCTGTTTCAGCGGTTATGAAGAGGATGGAGGGATTTTTTTTCCCCCTCCATCCTATAAAGCTGTTTCTTTCAGAGGTTTGGAGGAGGAGGATGGAGGGATGGGAGGATTAATGTTTATGTCAAAGGAAGCTGCTCTGCAAACAGACAGCAGCGTCTCCACTGCCTTCAGGCTGAAACAAGGATCTTAATATAAGAGCGATGCTGTAACAGAGACAAAGAGAGTGAATCCAGCAACTGTTTGTAAATATGAAAATGTGTGTGTGCTGCTTCCTGGATCTCTTTCATGCCCTGGACGCTTTTTGTCCGCAAATAGAATCATATCCTGTTTTTAAAAACTGTTATTCAACCAGGACAATCTCACACTGAAATCTGTCCTTCCTCGAGAATTATCAGGTATGTACCAGAATGAACAGTCTGTCATCTACGTGTTCATGGAAGAAAAGTCCAGTCATTCAGCATTTATCAATGCAAACACTGAGGAATTTCTCAGGATGTTCACATCTTCTTCACAGTTCCCTGCAGTTTGTTTGTTGTTGTTTTCAAGCAACTTGAACTTTGTTTGAATTTCATCGATCTGCAGATTTGATTTTCTGGGTGTTTCATTTTTTCAGATCCCCGTGTGGATCCAAGCGTATCTGACCTGTACTCAGAGAAGTTTCATGCTTTGAATTATCCCAGTGCATGCATTTTCTCAGGCTGAATTTTTCTGATTGGGTTCATGTGAATTTATCCCATTTTAAGGCAACAAATACATGATGAGCTCACACAACCTAATATATTCAAATAAAGTGAATTAGGACCTGGATACGGTGGAAAAGGTGGAGAATTAGCAATTTTCTGAGTTTCACTGCGAGTTAAATTAGTCTTATTGAGTATTGTAATGATATTGCATAGTGTGCAGTAGTGCATATTGTGTGCTGTAGGACTCTACATCATGATAATCTAATCTGAGTCTGGCTCTTACCAAGTAGGGGAGCAGCGTAATGTCTCTAAGTAAAATCATAAATGTATAAATTGTGAAGTAATTTGCTAACATCTCATATCTGGGAACCATCAGCTCTAAGTACTCTCTGTTGGTGGGAAATGGGAGCAGATCCTGATATCCTGGAAAATCCATTCGTTCATCATCTGTACCCACTCGTCCTGTGCGGGATCCCAAAGGGCTGGAGTCCAGCTCACAGGCAAACAGCAGAGTAAAGACACAGAACTGAACTGACACATTTCTGACCATGTCAAACAGAAGGTGGGCTGGAAGAATCGTTTATTATTGTAGCTTATTTGGAGCTAATGCTAATGTTGCTAATAACTCTGAGACCCACATTTGTATGGTGCAGTACTTAGTTCTGGTTAATGAGCATTAAATCATCTGAGATGTAGAGATACACACTCTTAATATGATCAAGCGAATATAATACAAAGCCCTCCCACGGCTGGATTCAGGAAATATGTTTCGTACAAATATTCGTTTGCTGCTCTGAAAGAAGAACTGTCACACCTGTAGAGTCTGTGCCACCTGAAGCAGAACCAGGGTTATGATGTGTAACCTTTTAGTTTTCTTTTATTCACCTGGAAGATGAGTGTGAAATGATGGAAGCGTTCGCTTTAGTGTTTAGTGAGTAGAAACAGCAAGAAAAAAAGATTAATTTATTCATTATGGAGACTAAAACTCACAAGCCTGACTGATTCGACCTTACACACACACACACACACACACACACACACACACACACACACACGCACACAGCCTGTGTCTCCTTGTTACTGAAAAATAATTTTGGTGAAATGCTGTTTTAATGACGAATCATATGTGAGTCATTTATAACCATCACCAGCCTCTAACATTGGGTACGTGTGTGAATATTTGCGGGTGTTGTGGTGCTGTCCTTGAGTTTCTGGCAGACGAGATGGATGGGCTGTAATTACACTGATAGAGAGATGATCGGAGGAGGGGAAGAAGAAGAAGAAGGAGGAGGAGGAGAAACAAGGTCGTGCATGTATTTGTCCTTGTACGCGTGCGTGTGCATATTTCTGTTGTTAGAGGATGATGGGATATCAGCCGAATCCAGTGGTGGACAGTTTTCACTTTCACATCAGAAACATAACAGACATGACAGACATGATAAATACTGTGACGCACAGAAATAAAATGGATAGAACAGCTTTACTCCCAGGACTTTAAAAGCCTGGTGGTTGGACTGATGCAAAATAAATGGCCTAAGTCCTTGGGCCAAACCTGGAAACCTGGAAACCTGGTCCAAGTGTCAGACCTTGAAAAGCTTTGATTCAAACCACAAAACCAGACCCATACCAGGTCCACATCTGGATCAGATGCGAGTGTGTTTGTACAGCTAAGCTGAGAGAAAGGGAATGAAACCGTGTCCACCTCTATACAAAAGACAGTTAATTATCTCCTATCTGAAGAAACCAAACTATTATCTTCATTCACATCTTAATTACTGTGTTATCCTGAGAAATGCAGCCGTCTGACTTCATTATATCAGTGAAAGATAATAAACTCTTATCTGTAGATTTAGACTTTAGAGATTCTGAATGAGTCAGCCATTAGTTAGAGAGGAGAAATTGTGCTCATCTGCAGCAGTTTAATCCAGTTACCCTGAAATAACCGTTTAATTAAGATCTATCTGGAGATATCAAGCATTGTTTTCCTGTGATAAAAACTTGAACTTGTCATTTTATCAAGATGGCAAACTGTGTTTTGGAGACCTACATGACTTCACCGCCTCATTATCTCGTGAGAGCAGATGCTGATCTTGTTAAGCTGTTTAAAGAGGTGCTCCAGTGATTAGTGTGGTACCACAGAGCTGAGGAATCATGACAGACAGATTAGCAGAGGCAACAGAGGCAGAGTTATACTGACCTTCAGTCCCTGCAGCACGGGGCAAGTTCCAAAACTCTCGAGCCTACACTTCCCATGATTCTTTTTCTTAAACCCTCTCTGCCTGGTAATAACCGTATGTTTCAAACCACTGCTCTCAGGTTGGAACAGGTTTTCTTTTCTCTGGATAATCCAGACAACTTCAGTCAGAGACTGACAGGTTTGAGTGATGCTATCAGGACTGTTTGTTTGTGGGTTCGATCAGATTGTATTTAAAGTGCTGGCAACATAAACAAACCGGGCACCAACTGTCATCTGTCATCAGCTGAGACGCCCACTTCAAACCATCACAAAAGTAAGGACAATATCTCTCACTCAGAAAACCTCTAATGTGAAAGAACCACATTTTTGGGAGAAAGATTTCTGTTGCTGTTGAACTGCACTGCTCGTCGAAGCTGAGGGAACAGATTTTAGAAGATCAGGGTTTCCCAGACCTTTTAAATACTGTCGAAGTATGTTTTTCAGGCATGATACTGATCCTGGACATGGCAGCGTTCTCAGCAGCGGCTCAGTCTTTTAATACTAGTCAGGCTTAAGCTTTAAGTGGCAGACACTGGATGTTTCGACCATGTCTTCACTACCTGTAGCTGCTCGTTCTCTGTGGTAGTTTATTGGATATTAATCAGAGGAGGAGCAGTGACCATCTCCTCCAACAAACGCCTTAAGGGCTATTTTCTCTGGTTATCCCGAGACATAAAGATGTTTTTCCTTAATAAGAACTTCATTAAGGTGATTATTATCTGAAGATAACAACGGCTGCTCATATTTACTGTTTTCAGCCCAGAGATAAAGATTTAGTGGCATAAAGTTTGGTCGTGATCAGGGTTTAAATGGATATGTGACAAACAGCAGCACCAGAAGACAATAGAAAAGTGAGAGCGAACACAAAATCAACAACGTGATATTTGGTTCATCATGAGTTCATTAAATTTGGCCTTAAAAATCAGTATTTCTGTCTGAACAGAATAAAGCTTCATCAGAGAAACCCTGAAACCAGAATCACAGCAGGACTCCTGGTTTTACTGTGTGTTTAGTGTGTGTAGAGACTGACCGTCACGCCGCTGTCGGTCTGCGTCTCTCTGTACGTGAAGTTGCAGACGGCCCAGGCCAGGTAGTACGTGGACATGCGAGGCGTTCGTGCGAAGCGATTGGTCACCCAGTCGTCCTCGTCCGACAGCGAGCTGCTCTCCACGGGCATGTTGGAGAGCGAGGTGTACTGCGAGTCGTGGCGGAGGGTGAGGGAGAACGTGGCCTTGTAGACGGGCTCGTCGAAGCAGGGGAAGGCCTTCCGGGCGTGGATCGGACTGAACTGAGTCACTGCCAGGTAACTGTGTAAGAGACACAGGTGGACAGTGTTATTATCAGATAGAAAGCAATGACAATGCAGAGAAGCAGGACTGAAAATGAAAACAGAATCATTCAGCCTCATGTTCAGCAGACAAACTGAACCAAGCCAACCCAGGACCGGACCACCTCTCGCGCTGGTCTGACCCGTACCAAGAAAGATTTTTAAGATTTGATTTTATTAATATGAAAATACTAATTTCCTCATCTCTTAGAAAACAGCAAACCATTTGGTCAAAAAGAGTAATTTCTACACAGTTCACTACACTCTACAGAGCACATAGGAAATCGATGCAGAGGTCAGTTTATGGAGTCAAATGTCTACAACAAACCACGTGGACACGACTCAGGTCACAGTTAAATATGTGTTTTGTTCTTTTTTCTATAAAATGCAATGACACCAGTTCACTTTAACTAAGTGGTAATCAATTGTCCACAAAGCTTTTGATTTGATGTGGGGTTATTTGAGTCAAGAGTCAACTTGAGAGGGTAAGTAGGTGTTTAGACAGCACTACAAAAATGTGATCACAGCAGCTTCATGTGGGTCCTTACATTTCTGTTAGAGCTGGTTAATATGGATCTCCAGTCACAAAAAAATCTATAGAAATTTATTTGTTGTATAACTTACAAAAAAAAAAAAACAACAACTGAAGTGACTCAGTAATGTCGGTTACACAACAGCATCCATCTGAAGTTTGTAAATGTTAGTCACCATAAATATGGCCGAGTGTAGTGAACTGAGCCAGGGTGCTTCGGTTTTACTGCTTATGAATCCTCTTTTCATTTGTAAGAAGAAGACTGTGTTTTTTGGTTTCACAGTGAATTGGACGTCCCTCATGGGTCCACTCAGGAACAAGAAACCAAGACTCGGCCATGTCCCAAGAATTCTCAGTCTATTTAGGTGGAGGCAGGTTCCCTTTCTACTGCCACAGGTCTCCTTTTCCACAAATCATCCTACTCTTCTTCCCAGTTTTGTTTCTCCTGTTCTTTTTCCTTTTTATCTTATTCTACACTTCCTCTATCCTACCATCCTCTGTTTCTTTATTCTTTCTTTAAGCCCGATCCGGGACAGTGGACACCCCCTCTTTGAGTCCAGACAACAGAGACTGATGGAAGTATCTGTCCATGAGGTAAAAGACAATGACAGTAAGATGTGTAGCTACATTTCAACCAGCAGACAAATCTTTATGGTTTCAGATCAAATGTCATTTTTATCATCTAACCTCAATTTGCTCTACATTTGGCCCAGAAACCAAATGAAGTCATTAAACGAGTTAGTTAAGCAGAATTGCTGTTGCGTTAAATTATACATGAAGTGACCCATAATCCACTTCATCATATTCTTATTCACATGTGGCCTGAAATCGCTGCTCTCTCACTGCAGGTTTCAAAGCTGAAGCTTCAGCACACCTGACTCAAGGTGTGGAATAAATCCACACAGAATATGTGATGCTGTCGTATAAAAAGCTGGATTTTGTTTTAGTCTTTGAACCTTCCAAACCTATCAAAGGAGAAATTTAAGGTGGAATCAAAGTTCAGCGGGTTAAAGGATAATCCTCTGAAGTCGGAGCCGACAGGACGGCTGTCTGCCGGCAGAAGTTTTTACTGGAAGATGTTTTTACTTCTTCAAGATAATCCACAATAAACACGAGGACACTTTCTGTTTCCTCCTGATTTCTTAAAGCGGAGTTAAATGTTTTCATATCGCAGCTTTGTTACGTTCGTCTGTCGGTCACCTGACAGACACTGGGACAAGTTTAAACTCCAGGAAATAATCCCTCAGGAAACTCTGTTATCATTTTACTGCCAGTGTTTGTGGAGAGAGAGATGAAAGAGAGGGAGGAAGGTGGAGTAAGAGGAGGAGGACAAGAAGAAATGAGGATGAGGCTAAAGGAACAACAGTGAAAGGAAGAGGAGAAAAATATCAGAGGCCTCCAAAAAAGAGGAGGAATACTGAGGAGAAAGATGAAGGGGAGGAAAAGCAGAAGAAAAATAAAAATGTGTGAGAATAGAGGCAACAAATGCAAAAAGAGAGAAAGACAGAGGAGAAAAAGGAGACAACAGGTGGATGAGAGAGGAGATGAGGAGAGGGTGCAGAAGGGAAAGAGGAGGAAGAGAAAGGAGGGAAGAAGGAGGAGTGGAGATACAAGAGAAGGAGGAGAGAGAGGGAAGGAAAGGAGGAGAGGAGGAGGGAGAGGTGGACAACAGAGGCAGTGAGAAGAAAAAGTGAAAAACCAGGTTTGGAGAGATGATGATGGAGGGAGGAAGAAGGACAGGAAGGAGGAGAGGAGGGAGGGAGGGAGGGAGTAATGTGGATAATAAGCAGAGGGCGAACGAGGCAGACAGACAGAGAGAGAGAGAATAATGGAGAAAGCCTGAGAGGGACGAGATAAAGAGAGAATCTATTGGAGAGGAGGATGAGTCTGTAACACACACACACACACACACACACACACACACACACACACACACACACACACACACACACACTTCTGTATGAAAGCTCAATGAATCCCCAATATTAATACACACACACACAATGCAGGTCGTCGACAGTCGCTGCTGCCAAGGTAACGCTTGTTGTCACAGTAATCCTGATTGACAACTAAGCCAGCAGCGCTGCCCCGTACAAACACAACATGCACACAAACACACACACAGACACGCAAACATGTAACCACACACACACATACAGACATATAAACACGTAAACACACACTCATGCATGAATGCAGACGACACTTTGCTTTGTCTCCTAAACACCGGAGGAGAAATGGAAATGACATCATTTCCTGCTTTAATGTTTGGTTATCTGGTCTAGAGACACCAGAGAAGAAGAATACAGGCATGCGAGTGACACACGCACACACACGCACGCACGCACACACACACAAACAGATAGTGAGAGAGAGAGAGAGAAACACACACCTCATTCAGATTCAGAGATGTGACTGAAGGGGAAACTGTTGAGTCAGGTGGTTTTCAGTGTGTGTGTGTGTGTGTGTGCGCGTGAGTGTGTGAATATGTATTAGAAGTGTGTTCAATTTCTATATCTGCCTCACACACACACACACACGCACACACGCACACACACACTGCAGTCTTTTCAATGTGAAAGCGGGGAATTGCAATTTGAGACATTGCTTAAAGAGATCAGTGTGTCCAGCATGGTGTGTGTGTGTGCGCGTGTGTGTGTTGCTGCAGCTATAGTCTTACACAGGAAGCTGGTGAAGAGGCTGATTCATCATGTTCAGTATAATATATGCGACTGATGGAGGAGGGGGGGGGGGTGGGGGGGTGAGGACAGAGGAGGCAAGGATGTAGGAAATAGGGAATAGGAGGAGAAGGAAGAAGAAGAGATGAGATGAAGATAAGGAGAGAGAGAGAGGGGTGATAAGGTTGGCAAGGTTGTCAAAGTGTGGCCCGCGACCCACAGATGGTCCATTGGAACATCCAAGCGACGTTAGTGAGAAGTTCAGCGTTGCCATGGAAACCACTCACAGTTTAAATAACGGAGTTAATCCTTTGGATGTAGGGTTAGGGTTAGGGGTTAGCCCGGCCTCTGGTACGAAGGCACGGAGTAACACCGTACTGGTGAATACATCAGTGTAAACGTCGGCATATTTACTGATGTAGAAGCTCTTGTTTTCAGGCTTATTCAGACATCGTCACCTTTCAGATGAGAAACAAAGAGAATCTTCTCATGTTAAGCCTTTTGTCACAGCTCCAGGGAAGGCAGCATCGGCGTGTCAGAAACATGAAGAGCTGGAGTGGACGGATCTGGATCTGTCTGTGCGGTTAGTTGAAACGGGTTCCCGTGAGGTCAACGCAGACATCTTGGATTTGTGAGGAGCTCCATCACACGGCAGCTCGTCTTCCGCTGGGCGTTTGTGTGTGCGTGTTAAAGGCTCAGAGAACGAACGAATTTATTAAGTCGCTTCAGCCGACTGCCGTGTTGGATAGGTTACCCTCTGACACACGCTGCAGAGTGGGTGAGCGCAGTATTGATCTGAAACATCTCATCTCAACACCTGATTACTGAGAGAGAGAGAGGCTGGTGATGAAGAGGAGAAAGATGAAGGACAGATCAGGTAGATCTGTGACCAATCAGCTTCTTTCTACCCTCCATTAAAATGCTGATGCTCACCTAGCCTTCGTTAACCATCTGTCTCTCTCGTTAATGTTCCAACATCTCTTTTCCTAATCAAACCCTGCCTCGTTACATATCTTACTACCCCTCGTTAACTGTGATTCCTCTCCTCGTTAAGAAAAGGCAGCTCTGCAAAAACAGCTTCGGTCTAATGAAAAAGTTCCTCACAGAATCTGAAGGGGGTTTTGGCTTTTCTGGGATTTTTTTTTTTTTTTTTTTTTTTTTTAACAAATCTTTTTTTAACAAGTTGTTTTTCAGGAAAAAAACAAAAACAAAAACAAAACAAAAAAACAGACTCATGGGTTGAATCCAGCGAGAATGATCTTCCCCACACTGTCGATCATATGTGTACAGCTGAAGGATGAAGCTGTGCTGCTACACAGAGCATATAGAATGATGCAGGATTTCATTGATTGTTATAGTAAAATCTTTACATACGCTGGGATTTCTTTTCATCTTTCAGCTCTGCAGAAGACACGCTCGTGCCAAAACGTCAGCTTATGGAATAAAGTCTGTGCTGCAGAACTGTCAAACGCGCTCCTGCCTCTTCGCCAGTTTTCATGCCTGTTCACTGTCTACAATCATTAAGTCATTTTCTTGCTGA
This sequence comes from Toxotes lorentzi, assembly GCA_037833715.1. Taxonomy (NCBI): domain Eukaryota; kingdom Metazoa; phylum Chordata; class Actinopteri; family Toxotidae; genus Toxotes; species Toxotes lorentzi. Next base: position 1,281,460 of record JBBMJY010000015.1, on the reverse strand, counting down.
CTGGCAACCAGTGCATTCAGATTACGCCGGGGCCCGTTAGAAGCTGGTGCAGCCACAAGGCTCAGCAGCAATTAAATCCCCTCGACCTGTGAACACTTAACGTCGTAAACAACAGACCGTACTTCATCAGAACCCAAGACTCGAGTGAAGACCGACGGACACACAGCCTCAGCACGGCAGTGATGTTACCGCTCACTGATGTGCCAGCTGATCCATGTTTTGCTGGTGCAGCTGATTTGTCCAGCCAACAGTAATGAACGAATTTACGTTCTAATTATGTTAGTGAGAAACCAAACCTCAGTGAACAGACAGTAACTTCAGAGTGTGAGGAGAAAACGCTCTGATGACTGTGACTCCGTGCTCAGTAACCCGCCTGGTCCAGTTCCCTTTACATTAGCTGAGTATTGACGTGTCTGTTTTTATCCTGTCGTGATGTCACATGTCATGTATCATGTGTCATATGAGCAGGTCAGTGCAGTCTGTGCAGACGCTGCCACAGAGACTGGAACGAAACTGGTTTTAATGGGAGACAACAGCAACGTCAACAATAAACCCATCATTTGCATAGAGATCAATAACAAGCTGTGTGTGTGTGTGTGTGTGTGTGTGTGTGTACTAATTAATTCTCTCCCTCCCAGCATTTAAGCATTTAAGCTCAGCCTGGGGTTTATAATAACTCTGGATATTAAGCAAATCTCACAGTGCAGTGTGTGTGTGTGTGTGTGTGTGTTAGCATTAGCCGCACCGCTGCATCAAGCCAATCTTTAAGCTAACAGTGAGCTTTGTACACAGACACACACACACCTCAGCAGTGTATGTTTTGGACAGCAGTCTCTAAACACCAACACTGTGCGAATCTGAGACTGTGAAGCTTTAATCGTTTTTGTTTTTTAATAATCAGCTGCGTTTCACCAAGTGTCTTTTTGCTTTGCTGGTTTGTCATCAGATTAACATATTTATGAATCCAGACTGGCACCTTTAAACAGCGTTAGTCATACACACATTTTTTATTCTTGCTCTGTGTCTGAATTTTACAAATAACCTGCGATTCAGCTGAGGACACAGACAGATGCATATTTATTTATTTCAGCAGTTAATTCTAATCATTTCACCACAGAAACACCGTCCCCGTCCAATCCTTCGCAGCGCACACGCTCACATGCAAAAACCCAGTTAACACTGACGGCGTCATCCTTCTGCCTCACGGATAAATCTGGATTCCTCTTTAACTTGATGAAACCTGCACAAAGTGGACAGTAACCAGGTTCCTGTCAGCTGGAGCTTTAGTCCAACAAACAGGTTGTTGTATTGCATCGTCGAGCTCTGATGGTTCATCAGCTGTTGTATTGATCCAGTATTGATCCACAAAGCAGCCACCACTGAACATGGGACCACTGATGGCCAATTTCAACATGTGTTTTAAGTGTTGGGACAGAAAAACACCTTTTCTTTACCTTTCAAACCGTTGATTTAAACCACATCTGGAACATCATATAAACACTGCAGCTATTATTGTCTCCCTTTATGTATCATATATTTTAGGCCTGGTTTAATTTTCAAATTATATGCAGTCTGAGGTCCGACAGCTTTAGAATGAGAGTCAGGGGGTGGAAATAATCACACAGTGTTTACCAGCAGATTGTAGCCTAATCCCTCTCAAGCTTTTGCACAAAAATGTTGTTTTAGCACAATAACACACAAGAGGATGTGAATAATGTTAGATTTGAATGTAAATCCATCAGTTTTCAAAAGTATCCAGACTTTCCTTTTCACAATAAATCCACACAAATTTGAATTTCCTGGTTTTGTAAATGAAACTCTGCAGAGCTCAGGAGCACATCTCCTTCTGTAAATGTCATGAGTATTTTAATTCCATCTCATGATTATGATATAGTTGATGCATTTTGTTGTTATGGGTCATGATATCTGCCTCCTGTGTGAGCGGCTGACAGTCTGAACTGTACAAACAGCAGCCAGTGTCCCGTCCTGCCCATCGATCCGTCAGCAGCGTCGCCCTCTGACCCGCTACAGTTTAATGACATCAGTGCAGACGAAGGGATTTCTCTGAACAGAACCACGTCACCGGCCGGATCAACCAAACCGTGAGAACATCTTTAAACTAATGTGACTCATAAAACATATAATATGACCAGAGACTAATAAACATCCACAGTATGTAGTAACGTATTTAAAGAGAGTTCTTATACGGTCGTACTCCTCCGTCCAATCACAAGTGAGCCTCTCCGGATTTCAATAATTAACTATGACTTTGTCTTCTGTAACAAGTAGAAAAGATATTGAGACACACACACACACACACACACACACACACAGATGGAGGCCACACAGACAGACTCATGCATGAAATAATAAATGTATCAGCACACAGTCTGTTTCCCATCAGCACCGTGGGGAAGAAATCTGATGTGGAAACAATTCTGGAGCGGAGGCTTATGGGAAATTCATAAGGAGGGAGTGGAGTAGTGTGCATGTGTGGTTTGATATGTGGAACACACACACACACACACATTGAGCGGTGTGTGTGAGTTAATCAGTGTCGTAGATGTGAAGCTCTGACCTTTTCTAGTTGAACCACCTGCTGCTGCAGAAAAAACGAGTGTGTTCCAGCGTGTGTGTGTTTCAGTGTGTGTGTGTACCGTCTCTCTCTCTGCAGGGTGTATGAGCTTCTGAAGAAACCCAGCAGCTCGTCCTCGATGGCAGCGTCAAAGCTCACGTTCAGCCGGTAAAGTCTCATTGGCTTCAGTTCACGGTGCAGAACCACCACGTACATCTGATTGGCCGGGAAGGGGAAGTGGCGGTGGACTCGCATGGCTCCGCCCCCGGGCCGGTTGGCAGGGCGACCGCCAGCACCACCCTCCGCTGTAACAGACACCCTGTCCACCTGGAGGTAGGAAGAGAAGGAAGTCACCGATCCATAATCAAACATCCCAATCAAATACCTAAAGTAACACACCAGAGGAAGAGAGGAAGAAAAACAGAGTTGGATCTGAAATTTTAAGACTGAGAACTTTTAATAAGATGCATGAGTACAGTCAGGCCCGAGAGCTGCTTCACTGTGTGCTGCGAACTCTGCAACATGCCCAACACACACTTACAAACCACTGCACAGCGACTGCTGCGAAGTCATTTCAGAAGGGGTCGGGGGGCAATCGATCGTTGTCCCTCCCCAGTCTGTGCTGAGCAGAGTTTGACGTGTTCCCCTGGGGAGTGACGGTTGGAGCCTCAAACTGTGTCCTGGTCCTTTATTTAACTAACAGGCCTTTATTTTTAATTCCCTCTGTCTGATCAGTGTAATTGGTCACAGTTTAGTCTGTGTTAACGTTACTGCCTTACACTGTTAACACAAACCCAACACTATCTGCAACTGCTTCAAAGCAAAAGCCCTCAATCATTTCAGTAGATAAAATCCTTAATGTCCTCACAGGGCTTTTATTGTGAAACGTTTGCAGGCACACCATATGCAACAACAGCCGGACGAGATTAAAGGACGACAAAGCAGAGCGGATCAGAACGAGTGAATCAAACACCACAAACTGCCTGTCTGAAAACAACGTGTTGAAAAGAACACGATTATATTGTTGACTTCAAAATTAAAAGAAAGCCACAGAAACGTACATTATGCTTAACTGGCGAGCACATCTTATGATGTTCATCCACCCTTGTTTGTTACCCAGCCTGTATTCGTCTGTCAACCACGCCCCCGGCCATTATCGGAGACCCGGCTTTTAATTGACTACCAGTTTTTATCTGAGGAATTACGGAGGCTTATTGATCCTTACTGGATACATTCAGTGGTCAGACTGCTAATCAAAACACTGCACTTAGGGTCTCAGCAGGGGTTGAGGGTAGAAGGCTGAATGTCAGCTGTTGACTGAGTTCCACTGTGAACAGCGCCCTCTGCTGTTCAGGACAAACCCGACGCTACACTTTGAACTGACAGAACTGCAGCTGTTTCGATTTGGTTCAGCTTTGCAGTTTGTCGGATGAAAGCCGTTGCCAAGCAACACCTGATCTACTGCCAGCTGTTGTTCGGGATGCTGGACCCCGTCACCATGGTGACGTGACAGGGACCACATGTACAACAAATGGCATGTGTGAGGCTGCAGGTAGCTCGAAAAAAGCATTTCTGACGGTTTCAAGACAGAACGAGAGCAAAGTCAGCAGAACTCCGACTGTTCGTCAGCCATGTGACGATGAAACAGGGACAGCCAGTTCAGTTAACAACGAATGAAGAGGAGTGCTTCATCCATTCAAAGCACCACAAAGCCTCGCAGGTGTTTTCACTTATCCTCAGGTCTAATTCTCCTCATTAGACCTGAGCTCGGCTTCAAGATGGGGGTGGTATTTGCTGGTAATTAAATGAAATGTCACTAAACTCACTGCACTGAAGAAAATTAAAAGGTAAAAGTGGTCTCCCTCTAACAGGTGCAACATGGCGAACAGCAAGCGAGGGAGATGTCAGTCAAGCTCGGTCTGCACACGCCCACGCAGCTCTGAGAAGAGGTCTAATCAGGTGAAATAAGAGAAAACACCTGTGTGGGTGTACCACGGGGGCACGGATGGAAAAGAACGTCAAAAAATTCTGCAGTTGCTCCTGTTAAAATGCTTCCTGTGTGAGGTGATGCAAAAAAGCAAGACAGTTCTTGGACCGATGAATCTGATGAATGCCAAGGAAATGCAACAGGTTTTCAGTTTGTTTGTACACGAGCAGCATCTCTGGCCTCAGTTCAAACAGCGTTTAAATCACCAAAGGTTTGGACCAGGATCTGTTCGTGTCAGTGGATCGGTCAGTTCTCTTCTTAAGGCAGAGCGCAACCCAGTGGAGAGTTCAACTTTGATTTCTGAAGTACTATTTTTTTATTTTTTTGATGACCATTTGCAAACCGTGCTGACTTCTGAGGGAGTGGAGAAACCCAGGGAGTCAAAAACAGAGGAAGCTATCCTATCACATCATTCAGTTTTATATAACCCTGCTTCCACTGAGCACGAACGGCTTCATCAAACAAACTTTGCAGTCAGCTGTCAGACGGGAGACGAGGGCACAAATCCAGCTGCTTGAATTAAATTACCGTCCAGTAAACAGGAGTGCACATACACCGCCGAGCTTCTAGCGTCATCTGTTTCACAAAGATGCACAAATTAATTTTTCTGCACCAGTTTCTGGCCTGTAAACATGGCTGCCCCCCCCCACCCCCACCCCCCATTCTTTCCCAGTTACTCCTGCTTCCTGTTGCTGGAAATTCTGCACCACCTGCCTGTGAACTGGAAGAATGAAAACCATGGAATTTACGTGAAGCAGAAACATAAACGATGATGGGACTGAAGAACAGCAGTGCATGATGGGAACGCAACCGGCAGCAGTGGGAACTATTAGGAACCTTTAGGGTCTCTGAGTTGTCACAGATCAGCAAATCTCAGCCAATCAAACACTGAGTGTGTGTGTGTGTGTCCGTATCTGTTTGGGGGAGTGTGCGTTTGTTCTTTGATGAATGAACTGATCGATACGAACAGAGAGCCTGCTGACACAGAGAGGAAACGCTGGGGATTAAAAGGATGTTTTTCACGGTTTTCTGGTGAGTCAGCGAACGCGGCGCCACACTGCGTGATGCCTTCAAATGCTCCGCTCAACCAACATGCCTTTTAATTGTGTTGCTTGTTTGTTTCTCAGCTGAACTGATCACTGTCAAACATCCGAACAGAAGACAACAACTTTATTCACGTTGTTTTTATCAAGTGTCTCTGGTCAGTTGAGCCTCGTGAGTCATTCTACAGCTTCATATTCACTGAGCTGAACTGAGACCAGAAGAAAATCAGTCTGAACTGACTGCAGGTTTTGGATGCATCAGCAGGAACTGCTGTGGGTTTGTAGCTCATGAAAAAACCACCATGATGATGCTTTCAGCACTTTTGAACTTTGCATTTTGTCGAATGCTGAATTTATTTCATATTTCTTCCTTCTACTCCTAAAAGCTCCTTCTATTTTTACCCCCCCCCCCCCCCCCCTTTCTGGCCTTTTCACATCCGGACAATTTTTCTTTTCATAATGCATTAACTCTGAGGAGACCTGCCCACTGCCCCAACAACACCTCTTCATTCACACTGTGCTCACACACAAACACAGGGGGGGCTGCAGGGTTTTTAATTGGCCTCTGCCCAAACTAGACAGATTCATCCCTGTCTCACATTAGCCGAGATGACCGGCCTGAAAAATCACGTTGCTCAGGCGTTTCTCTGAGGCTTTCTCTCACCATGCGCTCGTCTCGGAAACTGGGCTGAAACAGCAACTTTGACTGTTAATTAGCCTCGTTAAGGAAATCTCCGAGGCCAAATCTGGAAATAAACATTCTTTGTTAGAGAGCGGGTTGTTGTTTTCCAACACACAGAGCAGACCTCAAACCAGGAGGCTTGTTTGGAAAGAATCATCCGGAAAAGTTATCAGCGGCGTCAAAATGTGCACATCCACAGGCAGTGATGTACCTGTACCTGCTGCTGACTGGAGGACAGAGGGCAGAGGGCGGGGAACAGAGCCCGTATGGAGCTTCACTCTCCACAGGAACTGGTCATATATACTACACCAAGACTGTACCTACAAAATAAGGTGAACCTCTTTTTCCTGTGCATTCAGCCATAATGTCACTGCATGACCTGCACAGCGAGTGGTCAAAGGGTCACCAACTATTTCACAAAGACTGTGTGTGTCACAGATATCACGGTACATCTGTTCTTACAGATAACTCAACCAGATTTCTGACAGATTTTTCATGCAGGCCACCGTACCTCGAGGCGGTCAGTGTGCAGCACGATGAATCGCGTGGCGTTGATGCACTCCAGCTCAATGCTGACCTCTCCGGAGAAGGTGAAGTTGTCCATGTAGACGGCGAGCCGCAGGTCGTAGTGCCGTGGTCTCACTGAGCCCGGCAGCCTTGAGTTTCTCCATGGTTGGACCGCCTCCTCATCCCCCCTCTCCCCTGTCCTCTCCCCTCTGCTCCCGTTCAGCTTCGCTGACCCTCCGGAACCCCGGGAACCAGACTCCCCTGTTGCTCCATCACGATCTTGTCCACCACACTCCTCAAAACGAACACTGAGCACCACGGCCACCGCTGTGACGATGATGAGCGTGAGGATGGACAGGGCGAAGCCCAGCACCAGCCGCTTGTGCACCGTGATGTGGCGCTCGGTGGTTCGAGGCCGGACCACCACGGACTCAGCCCACTGGTCCGAGAGGCCATGGCCATTTCGCATGGCGCCCGGGCTGCTGTCGTTTAGTCCCATTTAGCCGAAAGTGTCACTTTAACAACAAAGAAATGTCCTCGGGGTTCAAAGTCAGAAACGGATCCGGACTGAAAAAAACATTCATTTACACCCAGGTCTGATTCCAGCTCGTTCACACACGACTTCTTTAAAAAGAAAAAAAAAAAAGGTTTGTTCGAGAGTTTTGATGGTCCCAGTTCTCAGTCTGCCAGCTCCAGTGTGAGCTGCTGAATCTCCAGCCGTTATATGTCTGAAAAGCTGAACTCTGACCCCACAGCTGCTGGACCGCTATGAACGTCCTTCAGCTCGGACTCGAGGTGGAAAATCAACACCATGGCACGTCTAACATTTCAGGCAACAAAACCGACAAACCAGGAAGGATGAGATGGTCGTGTGCGTTTTGGTTTTGTGGCGAGGAGAAAAAAAAATCAATGCAGCATGGGTTGATTTCAAGTGTAGAGGAGGCTGAGGAGGAGGAGGAGGAGGAGGAGGTATGCTGTTGAGGATGTGGCTATACAGTGAGCGTACCATCCATAGACTTTCACAGGAAATCAGCTGGGCGAGCTGAACTCTAAACCAACACAGAAGCTGGAGTCAGTACTTAACTGGGTTTCCTCACAGACGTTAAAACCACTTTGGGAAACTGGAAATCCCCATTTTGAGCCTCAGAAACCATCAGCTGATCCACATGCATCAAAGTCAGGGATCTTAAACTAAAGCTTAAACTAACACAGGGGATTTGAAGTGGCTGGTTCGTGTCCTCGGGTAGTTATAAAGTTCATTTCCTCTGAGTTAAAAGCTCTTCCACAGCTTCCTGCAATAAAGCATCAACAAACCCCGGTCGGACTATTATGGGATTATTATTATGATACAGTAGGAAATGAAAATACCTCACAGATCATTAGGGTCAGTGTTAGGACCCACGGACGCTCTGTGAGTCTCTGAGAATATTCTGATTACGTTTCAGTTTTGGAGGCAGGTCCAGACTCAGGACTACACATAAAACCAGGTCAGCACGTCTTCAGACAGGTTTCTGTAACGTGCTTTGTGTTGTGATGAAAATTCAGAATTAACAAAAAGTAACGTGATGCTAAAACAAAGACGTTTTTAATAATAGAGAACACTCCCCTGTGAGAATGATCATATGTTTTGATTTTTCTGCTTAAATCACATTTTTATATTTATATTAAAAAGCAACCGGCTGAAGAGTTTAAACTCAGGGACAGATTTCACATTAAAATCTGATTTTACTGGTTTCAGACGCTCTCAGGTGACATGTCCCCAAAAAGCTGTTTAATAAAGGCAATAACTCTCACTGCGGTCTCCGTGCACGTCTCCGTGCACGTCTCCCTGCCTGCGTCTCTCTCGGCGGGTTAAGCGGATAATTCACGGACAGCATGTGGGCTTATTTCACCGTGGAGGAGATCATTCACTCCGGTGAATAACGGGGTCTAAACGCTGATGGATTTTAAATGATTGGTACCCGGGAATGTCTTGTTTCAGGCGGACGGAGAACAGAGCAGAAACCGGGAGACAGAGGCGGGTTTTATCCGTTAAAATCCCACCAATCAATCCATTCCCTTAATGAGATTAGTCCGGTATTAATGATGAGGGTTATCCGATCATTAACGGTCCGTGAGAACGTCTAATTCGGCCGCTAAAGATCCAGATGGACTCCTCCGGTCCTCCGGTAACTTCTCTTCTCTGGTCCCTGCTGGGAGTCGGTGAGCCCGGGCCCGTTCCTGGCGGCGGTCGGTCCCTGGGGTTAAGGGGAGCCTCCCCGGTGGAGATCCGTTATTAACGAGACTTTCTCCGGTAGGGAGGACAGCAGCTCTTTCCCCGCTCAGCCCTCTTCTCCTCTGTAAACTCTGCGCTCCCTCTTCTTCTTCAGCACCGGGAGAGGGGGCTGAGGTTACCGTCTGTCACGAAACCGACAGGTCCACCCGGGACCGTCCGGGGATCCGTTACACTGCCGTCAGAAATCCGTGAAACGGCTCAGATGTGAGTTCAAACAGAAATCCGCTATAGAAACCGGGCGGCTGCGAAACATCAGAAATCGTTATTGATCCGTTTAACCACCGGGAATCATTTCAGAACGTCGGAGATCAGTTCCGATTCAAAGTGATCGATCTAAACATCGGGAATCCGTTAAAACACACCGGAGACCAGTTTCTGTAGGGGACCGGGGACCGGGGACTGTTTGGAAACCGATCCTTGAAAGCGCCGTCAGTGATCCGTTAAATACACAATAAATCCTCCAAAAGCACCGGATCCGTTTCCACGGAGTCCAAAAGTAGAAATGAACCGTGTCAGGATTATCCCGGGTTAACGCCGGGCACGAGCCCCTCCGGTGCTCCTTTATTAACCGGATCCTCCTTAACTTTTTAGCCCACGGAGAGCCGCTGCTCCTCTGATGATGAGGATGGCGGCGGTGGGGATGATGACGGTGATGCCCGGTGATGAAGATGATGATGAAGCTCTCCCATTAGCATCCCTCCATCCACCGGGGGTAGGAGGAGGAGGAGGAGGAGGATGGTGATGGTGGGGTGTCGGTGGTGAGGAAGAGTCTCGTGCAGCCCGTTCAGCAGTGAGTCCGCGCTCGCGGTGTGCGTTTGTGTTTGAGCACGAGCTGCTGCTGCTCTGACCGAGAGGCACGCGCTGACGGGGAGAGAGAGAGAGAGAGAGAGAGAGAGAGAGAGAGAGACTCACCCGCTGGATGAAAGCTACACCCATCAAACTATTCACATCTATTCTACTGTGTGTGTGTGTGTGTGTGTGTGTGTGTGTGTGTGTGTGTGTGTGTGTGTGATACATCCAAAGTAAACAAAAGAAAACTAAATGAAAGACTAGAGAGTCACAGACGCGCGCACACGCACGCAGGTGAACGGTAACCCAGCAGGACAGACCGGGCTCGGTTGGTGCGTTGCTTTGTAGATTTCTCTGAATTAACGGGTCGGCTGAGATTGTTTTTTCTCTCCGTCCTCTCCTTATCTGAGCTCCTGCTCCACAGTTTTTATTTTACATATTTATCACGACACGAAAATGTTTTCCTCAGTTTATTAGGGACACCCAGCTAAAACCAAACCATCCTCCATGAAGGTTATAAGGTGCAGTGTTTGCTGAAGTTGTTTCTTTAACTCTAGCGTCTTTTTGGAAGCTGCAGTTTGTGGTTTGAATTATACAGAGAGGTGTTTCTGTTATTTAAATGGGGTGGACAAAATAAAAGAAACACCTGTATAACACAACGTAACTGTGCAGCTCAAAGTTTAAACCTGCTAATAACAGAGAACCTGCAGTTCATCCAACCTGTTACATTCATCACCAGACCACGTCCACATGCTGCACAACACGATGGACACCATCATGTGAATGTCCCCTGTCCTCACCCAGTCCTCACCCACAGATTACAGTGTGATGCAATGAGGTGAGTCTATAATCTGCTGAGGCCATTCACCAACATGAGAGCGGTGAAAACTGTGCGACAGGTGTCGTTCAAACATTTACTTGTTTTCATGTGCATGTTCACTTCGAGCATACTCACCAACTGGAAACCAGCTCGTAAAATTCACCGACCACTGGTGAATGGAAATATGTATTAATGATAAATGGATATTTTCTTTAACCGGTTCTCTGGAAATTCGGTTTAAACGTGATCTACACTTCTCTGGATAGAAACCCGACCATGGTTTACTGTTTTATACCAGACACCAGGCTGCTCTGCAGTAAAATGGGTGACTCAGTCTGTTTCCATCCACTCTGTTGATCTGTAATATCTATGTGCATTACAGAACAGCCTGATCATTCAGCAGCTGGATTCACTGCCTGGATTTTAGCTCGAGGAGAAGCTAAAGATAATGATCAGATTAATACTAATGTTAATGTTAGCTAAAGGAGCTGACAGTACTCCAGCAAATGTTTAGAGGAAGATTTAACTGGTCGACTTCCAATGATTCAGATTCTTTACTCAAGTAAAACAAAACTGAAAACGTTACTCAAGTTAAAGCCTGTGAGTATAATTAGGAAAATGTACTGAAAGTAAATGTAAATAAGTAAATAATGGCCTCTGTGATGATTTAACAGTGCAACACTCCACTGTTATATCATTAGATTAATATCAGTCATAATGTAAAAGCTTGTTGTTGAGGTGGAGCCAAACTTTGACTGCTTCAGGAAGCTTCACTACAAAAAACACACCTGAATGTCGACACCGCAGCAGAGCTAACGCGGTTCAGAGCTTTACGCAAAGAAAGAGAAGCACAGGCTTACTGGACGGTGACGCTCCGGACAGAGAGGTCCAAACAGGAAAACTGGTCCAGGAAGGAAGAGGCAGGAATCCAAACTAAACAGGTAAGAGAATCAGAACTCAGGTAAGACAGGTGAAACACGAGGAACCACACAGCAACTCAACGTAGCCTTCAGGAAACTGAAGGGAAGGGAGAAGAGGCCTTAAATACACTGAGGGCTAACTAACTGAGGAGCAACAGGTGACAAAAAAATGGAGGGAAAAAAAAAAACACAAAGGCAGGAAGTAAAGCAACACCTGACAAATAAGGTAAGTCATTTCAAAATAAAACAGGAAATACAACCAATTCCAGGCAGGATGTAGCACAAATTACACTGTGGTTTATAAGCTGTCTTCTTTTTTAGTTGTTAATATCTTTTCATTTGTTTTAAACAAGGTATTTTCATTGAGTTTGAGACGGAATAATGAAACAGGAAAATACAGGATTCTTCAGTGTCACTGGAGTTTGGTACATATTTTGAAGATTACCACAGAAGTTCTTTTATTTATTTATTTTTTTAATTTTTTATGTATTTACTGAGCATTTGATATGTTTCCTGTTAGTTCAGACGATTAGTCCTGATACTAAGAGTTTTAGTCCGGTCCGGTTTTCTCGTTGGTGTAGTAAATATTGAATCTTTAAAAGTCACCGTAAACATCATGTTAACCTGTGTTCACGCCAGGACACGTTTAATTGGCCACTTCGTCCCTTTGGTGTCCGACCAATGAAACATGCTCTGCGCATCACATTAACCCACACCTGGTCGTGTGTTGAAGGTCAGGTGTTTCCCTGCTGTTACCAAGGTGACACTGACAGACGTCCAGCTCATCAACATTCATGCCGCCAGCTGTTTGATTGGCTATTGACACAGCCTGCCAAGCATTTGATTGGCTATCACATGAGCCATTAATTTTACAGCGACTGGCGTGTTCCCGCCTGTCTGTTTCTGAATGTGGGTGTGTTTATACATGTGTGTGTTTCTGAGCGTGTGCCTCCATTTAAACTATCTGTTACCTGACATACATCGGGGTGGTGTGTGTGTGTGTGTGTGTTCTGTCAGGTTTATGTCGTGTTCAGTGAAGCTAACTTCTGCTTTGTTGATCTATAGGTGGATGAACCCTTTTGATTCCTGTGGCTCTGTGACCTTTCCTATGTTTTTCAGAATTAAACAATCATCAGCCCACGCAGCTCCTCCGTAACGTGGGGTTTATTGAACATCATGTCGTACAGGGGGCATCAGCAGGGTTTCCCAATATTAGACTGTTTTATTGGACAAAGTCAGCACACACTCTCTGTCTAACACAGAAAGACACACACACACACACACACACACACACACACAGTCTCTCTGACATTGCATGGCCAATTAGAGTCCTACTTCAACCAACTAGATCAAGGTGGAAGACAGTGAGGAGAGAGGAAGAGAGAGAGAGATCTAAGTGGGTGGCACACTCTTCTGCCTCAGGGTAGATTGGTGTCAGAACACACAGTGGGCAGAAAATGTAATGAATGCGTATCACTTGTTAAGAAGAAAGACAGTGTGTGTGTGTGAGTTTGTGTATGTGTGTGTGGTCTCAGCACTTGACACCAATCTAACAGCAGCAGCAGCAGCAGCAGAAGAAGAAGAAGAAGAAGCAGCTGAAGAGAAATATAAAAGAGAAGTGAGAGTGTCAGAGGGAGAACAGACTTAAAGCTGAACACAGAGATACAAACATCAATATTTCAAATTCCTTGAAAGCACAAATCCATCCATGATTCATAGATACACTGCACAGAAGAGACAGAGATGCAGATACATACTGAGCATCCTACGGTCAGTATGCACAGAACAAACAGAGGCTCACTGTTTCTGTGTGTGTGTGTGTGTGTGTGTGTGTGTGTGTGTGTGTGTGTGTGTGTGTGTGTGTGTGTGTGTGTTGCATGGAAGCACACTCTGATGAATGCTGTGGTGCAGTGGGACATAGAGTAGCTTGGTGTAGCGTGAGGTTTCGTATCCAGACTTCTGACTGTTCAGTCTCTCAGCAGCTCATCGTCAAAGTCAAAACTGTCTGGATTTGATGGAGTTACCAAATGTAACGCTGCGAGAATTTCGGGCCTCATGCACAGAGCTGTCTACAGTTCAAATCAAGTGTTAGGAGTCTTAATTAGCACGTCCTCAAGTCCTTAAATTTGCAAACCTCAACGTTTTTCTGTCGGGGCTGATCTGGTGACGTGTGGTTACGGTGGTGAGAGCAGTTTAATACGACAGCAAACTCTCAGAACGTGAGGTCGGTCTGACAGACTCTGTCCTGCTGCTCCTGCTCTGGATGAAGGCCCCAGTCAGCAGGTCAGACGCTGATCCTCTGATGGAGAGATGGTGGAGTATCTGAATAAAATCTGCCTCCTCACTGTTTCAGCAGCCTCACGTGGAGGCAGGTCGTCCTCAGGACATGTGGTCGGCCTCACTCGGCATTTCAGCAGGACGGAAGAACAGAGGCTGGTTTCTGCAGACGTCAGGTGGATGGCAGGTATTGATTCTGAGACCTTTGTTTTGTCTTCTCTTGTCAGATGTTTTGTCTTTTGTCTGTTTGCTTCTTTCCATTTCTTCTTCTTCTCTCAGGCCCTGTTATTAACATCTGTCTCAGGTGATCCAATCACAAGTGGACAGCTCTCAGTACGGGTGTAGTGACGCAGTGAGGACACATCATCAGACCACATTCGGTGATCGGTGCATTTAAACGAATGAAAATCATGTTTATTTTCACACAGAACAGGAAGTGAGATCCTAATTCCAGGTGTGAACGGACGTACTTAGAGCTGTCCGCCTGTGGTCGGGTCACCCGACACGCATGTTAATGCCAGGTTTGAACGGGGCCTCTGTTATGAGTCGAAGGCAGCAGAGCCAGATCACGTCGGGGACAACCAGGGTGCTGCAGATTGTGTTTGTTCCGTGTGTGTGTGTGTGTGTGTGTGTGTGACAGCTCGCTGTACAAATGTGAAACAGATTGCTTCTCTCCTCTCTTTGGTAGGTGTATTTGCCTGTCCTGTCATTTATTTCCTGATTCATCCTCACAGCAGCGTGTGCACGATTGTGTGTGAAAGTGCTCTAAACATGCAGTAAGCGTGCGTTTGTCACATTGTGTTACCCATTCTCATGCAGCTTTTTACACCCATTTACTTTTCTAATTTGTCAGGTGTGTGTGTTTGTTGTATTCTCTCACCATACTGTAGTTGTCAAACTGTTATACAACCATTAGAGTGTGTGTGTGTGTGTGTGTGTGTGTGTGCTGCTCTGTGTGACGCTGATTAAAAGTGAGAGGTTTTTGATTGCCTCGACCCTCCATGGAATTATTAGCATAGAACGCGCACACACAGGAGTAATTGAGCATTTCTCTTCTACATTACATGTAACAGGATCCAATCCAGGAGCTCGATGCCGCGCTAACAAACTAGCACTTCACTGTTTACTCTCCATATTTAAATTTATGCAGATGAGGCGAGGTAATAGATGAATGAGCTTGTTTGTGTTTGGAGACCAGTATCGAGCTCTTTGTTGTCTCCCACTAAAACCTGTTTCAAACTGGGTCTTTAAAAGGTGCCAGTTCTTTAAACCAGCACCTATTATGGGCAGAAGATGGGTATTTTTTCTCAGCTCATCAGATAAACTCTGGTGGACGTATATTTATACCATCCGACCGTTTGCAGTCACGAAAGACTCGTAGGATCATTTCAAAAGACGAGCAAAGTGAGTTCAGATGGTTTTACCTCTCATGGCATCTCTGAATGGAGGGCCTTCATCCATGAAAAGCACTGCAAAGTGAGTTGGCCAGTCCACACTCTCCAGTGACCGGACCTGTCAGCTGTGTCCACATCAGCTCTGTGATCCGACGGCACAGCATTTACACACCGACAGAAAAGGCTGAGCTTTTATCCAGCAGCTGTCTGACAGGAATGAATCACATATTGTTCCTCACAGACTTTTTCAAGGTTTGTTGAAAAAAAGAGCAAATCCTCGTCCCAATGCTTGGAATAACAACATACTGCACACACCTAAGATTTATTTTAGCATAAATCAAAGCTGCCAGCTGCCGAACTCTGCAGGGTGATCACCTGAACTCATGTTAAAATTAGGGAAAAACGTCCGCAATTAGAAATTAAATCCGCCATCAAACCTGAAGAAGAAGAAGAAGAAGAGCGAGGTTGGAGGAACAAATCCATGAAACAGGTCACTGCCGTGGTGTGTTACGGTGTTACTCAGGGTCTGTGGCTGTAGAGCAGAGTGAGCACAGCACTGCAGCACTGATTTACACTGTTTCATGTTAAAAACATGATAAAACACATGGAACCAGTCAAACGTCTGTTTGTTCCTATTAGTTAACGTCAGCTGTTGATTGTTGTTTTCTAGAGAAACAGTATAGTATCTTCATTTTGATGAAAAAGTTATCAATCAAAAGGTCGTGCTGGTTACTGAAACTTTCCATCATGAAAAGCAACGGTTGTTTATACATTGTTTACGTTCTGTTTACGTTCTGTTTATGTTTTGTTTCTGTATTTATAAGGTTGGAAACTGTTTTGGAGGAAACTAAAGGAGACAAACAGACAATTTGTTCATTATTCTAATTTCCTCCTAATGACTGCATGGTTGATGTATCACCATCTGGCACACACACACACAGTCATACACACACACCGCTGTGATAATGCAGCCATTGAATTTAATGACAATGCACCGCTTGTTGTCATGAGGCTCCTGTTTGTTTCACACAAATCCAAAGCAAAGCATGATGGGTAAATTGGCTCATTGGAGATAATTAGCTTCTCGTCGCCGTGGAAACGATAAGTGTTTGTCCTTACAGGAAGTTTACCTCTAAGGATGGGCGCTTCGGAACAAACAAACAGACGTGGTCCAGCATCTCCTTGGCTCAGCTGAAGGTAAATGTGATATTGGGTTGCCAGATAGTAAATAAGGAAACCGCCGGGTTGCCAGGTCATCAGTGAAACTCTCCCTCTGCAAATTGGGTTGTAACTCAGCACAGTGAATCATGTCAAGTGTGTGTGTGTATATGAGAGCGCGTGTGTGTGTGCGACGCCAGGCTCAGACAGAGGCACTTGAACTAAATTGTCCCCCTGGTACCCACAATGCATCTGGAGCTGGCAGGAGTGTCTGAGTGGCTGTCTGTGTGTTTAAACCTCACGATGCCTCAGTATAACACACAGCTGCTTCATTGTGACTCCTCTGGCGTTTCTATGGTAACCAGCTGTTGCTTTTCACATGGGTCTGGGCGTTTTGACATTAGGATTAAAATGCGAAAACTTCGCCGAAGTTGTTCGAGCAGAAACAGCAGCAGTGAGCCGCTGGATGAAAATCTACTGGGTTTCTAATCCTGAACGAAGTGTAGCCATGAGACGTCTGACCGTCTGAGAGAAGGCGACGACAACTTTTATCCATCATCTCTGCTATGATTTCATCACCTCAAGAATTTAAGATTTTACCTCTTGACTGCAACATCATTTTCTCACGATTCTAATATTCATCTTTTATGTTTTTAAAATTCACCTCAGTTACCTCGTTATCTGGAGTCTGCAGCTAGTTCGTCATGTTAACTTGAGACTTTAAGCCATTTGTATCTCTGCGTCTAAAAAGTTCGAGACGTTATCGTGATCATTCCAAAAGGTTTAGCAAGAGCTGATTTCACTTCTTCTGAAGTTTAAAACTGTGATTGCTTTGATTGTAATCAGCCACTTTTTATTTATGTTTTATCTCTGTGTATATAACAGCAATGAATTTGAGTTTCTTTTCCATGATGTTGGTGAACTCAGCTCGGCTCAGTCACACACGTCCACGACAGCTGTACAGCAACAGAGCAACCTTCACGTTGCTCACTTCTGCTGACTGAAAGAGAAAAACACTGCAAGAGACTAACATCTGTGTGTGTGTGTACAGAGGTCATCGAACAGATAGTGGAGCAACCTTGGTTATATGAAGCAAAGACGGAGAGAGGGGAATGCATTAATGTTCAGGGTCGTTTTAACACAGAGGTGAAAATGTAATTATTCAGCTACAACACACACACACACACACACACACACACACACACACACACACACCTCTCTTTCCTTCAGGCAGCCAAAGTCACAATGCCTTTTTGCTTAACCTCTATTATATCCCTGTGTGTGCACGTGCATACACACTCATACAGCTGGACACACACACGCTCCCTCGCTCTGAGAGCAGCGTTGAAGGCGTGGGCTGTTTCTTCAGGTTACATCTCTCTGCAGAGATGATGGATAGAGGATATAAAATCCATCTCTGCAGGCCATTTAGAAAAGAAATGAACACAGACACTGAAAGAGATCACAGATGGATAGATAGATAGATAGATAGATAGATAGATAGATAGATAGATAGATAGATAGATAGATAGATAGATAGATA
>JBBMJY010000015.1:1238298-1255798 GCA_037833715.1 Toxotes lorentzi | reverse complement strand
TCCCATGGACAGGAAGAGGTCAGCGTTCCTGCAGCGTGACCCTGATCACAGCTGTTCGTGTCAGAGCTGTTTGAACGGCCTGTTCACAGTAAACCTGCAGGAGAAACTGTGGGTTCAACTTCTGTGCGGTTTCATCTACCGATTAATTTTCTTGGTGTTTGTCTCGTGTCTTCTTGACGAATGTTGTTTGATCAGGATGGAAAGGATTTTTGACAGTTTCGCAAAAATACTGCAACAAGTCAGACGCAGTCGTAAAACCCTGAGTGTGAACACTCGTCTGCTCTGCACATGATTGTTGTCCTCAGTGCTGTTCACTACTGTTATTAATTTGCAGTAAAAGTAAATTTATCGTTATGTAAATGGTGTGTGAATCAGTTTTTCATTTCTTCCGTTGTCGTACGGTTTGTTGGAGGAAAGGACAGAAACAGAAGTTGTACTTTAGGTTTATTGGAGTATAAAATACTGATTAATGCCGTCCCATTAACGCTGTATGTGAGATTGTATAAAATATTTTATTGTCTGTTCGACTTATAAGAAGAGAGAGAAGAAACCGAGGGCTCATAAAAAAACAAAATCAAAGTCTAAGGTTAAAATATGATGAATAATAAAAACATTATTAAAGCAGTTCTGTCCATATTAAGTGGAACAGAATTCCCACTTATGTGTGACACTTTACATTACTCCCTTTTTATAAAAGATTATTCTAATGATCTAATGAATTATTAATTGTTTATTAATAACAAGTAGTCAGACAGAGTGGCTGAGGCGTTTCTTTGGTGGTTGCCTTGGAAACCAAATGAGCAAACAACCCAGTGTCACCAGGGCAGTTTTTCAGTGAGGTTCATTCAAACAGCCAGAAAACTGAGAGCCAAACAGGCTCCATGTGTTTTACCGGGTCAAGGTGTTTTCCAGGTCCAGTTCTTCTACCTGAGTCCAGATCGACACAACACACAACAGACCAAACACAAGTGAAACGAAATGAAGAGCAGCACATGATCGTGCAAAGCAGCAAACTAAGAAGCTGTGTACAACACTGAAATCTGAATAACAGAAATATTAAAATGCTAGAATCCCCCTTGGATTGAGGAGATCAGCGTATTTCGGGTCAAAGTTCAATTTATTTGGCAGAAACCTTAATTTAGTTGGCGGGAAATCAGTGGCTCCTGCAGCTTCCAGACACAGAGCAGCTGCTTACTTCACTTTGACACAGTTCTAAATACACCCACATGTCTACATACTTCATTTGGTTAAAATATTGACAGGATAGATGGATATGGATGTTTCAAGGTCGTCCTGGGGCAAGACGCTTAACCCGGTTAGACAATCCCAAAAGGTCAAAGTGCCCTGGGGCCAGAGCGTCTTCATGAGCTGACTGTCAAGCTTTCTTGTGCCACTTGTGCTTCTGTCGGTGTGGGGGCCATGTGTCGGAGGAGTAAGGTGCCTTTCACCTGTTTGTGCTCAGTGTTCAGCCGTGTCACCCTGACGTGGCCTCCGCTGAGAGTGAAGACGTTCCACGTCGGCTGAGATGTTGCATCATGGACTAAAGCAAAGTTGAGTTTCTACGGAGATGAAGACTGAGGACAAAGGACGAGTTCACACCCCTTCAGGGTCTTTGTAGGATCGTCTGGTTTCAGGAGGCTCAGTCTGGGTCGAGAGATGCTCCACAAAGGTCCAGATGTTTCTCCAAGGTCAAGTTGTTCCAAAAACCTTTGCAGTCTTATTTTCATGTTATTTCCTGGAGTCTGACCAGAGATAACCGCTTGGTCTTGGCAGAGAATGTGATTTTAATTATCGCAGAGACAGACAACGTGTAGGAGCTTAGAGTCCTGGCGTTAAACCAAGACGGCAAATAAAAAAGTGTGTATGATCCAGACTCAGCTGCTGATTGATTTATTATTTATCGTTTTTTTTCTTTTATTTTAAATTCATTCAGTCAGCCTCCTCTTGTATATTTTCTAATTAAGTGCAAATTTTTGTACAGCAGACACAAAGATAATTACTTACTATTCGTTTTTTAAAACAGACAAACACAAAAACCGAGAGGAAAAACCAGGATGGAGGGAAAAACTGCAGAGAGGCGGGTGGATGCTGGAGAGAAACGGGTCCTGATGGAGGAGGAGAGGAGCGAGGGAAGAAAAGTTAAGTGAAGAAGAAAAAGTGAATCGCTGCCTCGTCCAAGTTGCTGACATGTCGACAATCAGCAATATATTTGAATTGATTTTTGGCCAAAAGCTTTATATTATTCATCACCATGGGAACGGAAAGACCCTCATTATGGGATGTTCCACTCCAAATGGACCCAGCTGCATCTGAACGCCAGGATGAGTGTGTGTGTGTGTGTGTGTGTGTGTGTTTGTCCCCAGGCAGTAGACCAGCTCTCTCATCCTCACCTCCTAATGAGATTTAATGCTGAGTTGTCCTGCTAACACACACACACACACACACACACACACACAGTTCATCCACCACAATTTTAATAACTTCCAGCCTTTATCCCACGTTGCACTTTGCTCGTCTGACACTCTCACTGCTGCAGCTCATGAAGTTTTTCTGCCATTTGAGAATAGCACCGACTCACCAGCAGGGGGCGCTAACATGCTTTCATTAGCCATGCTAGCAGCGTGGCTCTGGGGATGGCAGCGTCGGTCTGTCTGTGATCCAGACGGAAATATCTCTTCGATAATTGGATGAATCGCTGTGAGAGTTTGTTTTGACACGTTCGTGAGGATGAAATCTCACGACTCCACGACACCGAAGGAAAATTAGCTCCATCAGTTTTTTATCTTGATGAACCATTTTCACGCAAGAGTCGTTAATGGAAACTCATGAAATTTATTTTGAATTTACACCAGACTGTTCTGAACATATTGACATGCTAATTTTAGCATTTAGCTCAAAATGCAGAAAACTGATCTCCTTTAATCTGATGAACACACTGATCACGTCACATGATAATAATTACATAACTGTAAATAAAGAGAATAAAAATCCAAGTGTTTGTTGTTTGTGTCCTATATTTTCATTGGAGATTAATCAGTTACTTACAGTTATACATGTATACACATACATACAAGTGTCTTCTGTGATTTAAGCCATTAACCATGTTTCTGGGATGTTTACATGACACGTTCTAAAGTTATCAACTAGAAATCAAAGTGGAATCAGGTGGAAATAGAGCGATTACAGGAAACCACTGATCCAATCCAGTCAAGGTGACAGTGGAATCATGATTTTTTTTTTTTTTTTTAAGAAAAAGTAAAAAAAAAAATCCATAAAATACGGAAACTGAGAAAGGACCCTCAGAAAATGAGAAATCTCTTCATCATCTCTCCCTCCCCTCAGCCGGACTTCTCACGTTTCTCTGGATGGTTTCTGTTCTTGGGTTGAAGGATGTTACGCTGTGAAATCAGCGGCTGCAGAGCTGAGCTGGCGGGTGTGAAACCCCTGCAGGCTCGCTGGGTAGAGGTTTAGGTGTCTGAATATTCTCCAACTCTCTGCGTGTTCATCATTTGAGCTGTTGGATGGAAAGCAGAGGGAAAGCAACTGGAGACTCATCTTCCTTCTTATCCTACATTTCTTCACTTCTGTTCATTTTGTGTTATTTCAGTTTATATCATCTTGTGATGTTAATCCTCAGACTGTTCATGTAGAGTTTATAAAATAAATGACACATCAGCAGCAGTAGAATTAAAAAAATCTTTTCCATTACTGTCTAAAGGTGAAGTTTGGCTTTGATACCTCAAACCCACAAACACACAAAACAAGAGACGGTGTGTTTAAATCACCGTCTGTTCTTTAATGTGTGTAATGTCATGTAGTTAAACCCATGAAAGCTCAGTGACCTGGGAAATGAACATGTACATGTTACCAAACTGTTTTCTCATTTAATCAAACATACAGGATTCAAGTCGAATAAAACACGAAACCGTCCTTTAATCTGTCGACCAGACAGACGGTCGGTAACTGCAGTTAAAGTCTAAAGGTTTAAGATGAAATCTTTCATCCAAGTGCAGGAAGGATTCACAACAGCAGGAAAAAGAGGGACTGAATAAGAACGAGGGAGAGAGAGAAAAAAAGAGAGATAAATACAGTAAGAAGAGAGAAAAGAGGGAGAGGGAGACAAAGAGAAACGGATTCTGACAGCTGAGCTTCAGGGATCTACCCTGAGGAACTGAGTCAGCTACCACACACACACACACTGTCACACACACACTGTCACACACACACACTGTCACACACACGGCTCGTATCTCTGCAGGGGGTTGACAAAAATCCGTCATGACACACCCATTGACTCAAAATGGGCTTTGAAGCAGAACCATGCTGTCTGCACACACACACGCACGCGCACACACACACACACACACACACACACACTGTCGGTGTGACAGTTTATCTGTACGTGAAGTTCAGAGAGAGAAAGAAGAATTAATGAAATAAACGAGGAAACAGACGGATGAATATGAACAAGCCGAGCTTTTCCTCCTCGACTGGGATCCGTCCGACTGTTTCCCTGCACATCAGTGTCCTGTACATGTGCCTCTGCCTCTTTATAACGTCAGCCTTCACCAACTGAGTAAAAAATGACGTTTATGCTAATTCATCTCTTCTGCCAAATACAGGTTTGAAAACACTGTATGGATTCACTGGTCCCAGTAAACACAAGTCACGTTCCTTTATTATCCCGAGAAAATCCACAAATCCCAGACAAATGTCCACTCCACTCCAAAATCTGTGAGACGTCTGACGGACACCGCCCCGGCTGCTTCAGGAGAAAAGGCTCCAGAGTTAGTAACCGGAACAGTTACTTATGTAACTACAGTTCTATGAATTGTTGATGAACTTCAGACGTTACGTCAAAACATTGAAAGGGTTGAAAATGGCTGAAACTCGTCCGTTTACACAGGGGAGGAGGAAGAGTGTGTGTGTGTGTGTGTGTGTGTGTGTGTGTGTGTGTGTGTGTGTGTGTGCTTCTTAAATATAAAGATGTTACATACTTAACTTAGAGAACCTAAACTTTACTCTGAGCATCTAAACATAAATCTAAACCAGAAAACAAACGTGAGAAGAATAGTTTGTGGCTCAGGAGGTGAAGTGATCGATCGATCGATTGATTGATCGATTGATTGATTTCCATCAGTTGACGCGGGTCACGTTTGTGTGATACATCACGACTTTGTCAAAGTTTTGAAAAGTAAAAGGTAAAACTAAGGAGAGAAGTGAGGGACATTTTTCTTTCCAGATGGTCGGAGCGTTGTTTGAGGATGCTCAGCTCTGTGATATGTAATGTAATGTAATGTAATGTAATGTAATGTAATGATAATACAAACAGAGTTGAGTTACAGCTTCATATCTACACCTACGAACTACAGGGGAACCAACGACAAAATCAGCTCTAGACACACAAATACACAAAAAAAACTGCCTACACTGACCTGCAAATAAGACAGAAAATCTACTCTGAGTCCGGACTGTGATAAAAAGCCTTTAATATTTCATGGCTGACGCCTCCACGTTCCGCGTAGGCGTCGGGATAAAGCTCTCAGGATCCTGGGTGCTCTGCTTTTTTTGTCCTGTGGCCTTTGACTCCAAAGATGCACCTTTTCGTAATTGAGTCTGACTTTTTAAATTATTTTTCATTTCATATTTCGCCACTGCAGTTCACCTTATCTGAACTGTGACCTGCCGAGAGAGAGTCGAGGGCGAGGTAACAGAAAATGAACAGCTCTGATCGCACTCGGGCTTCGTGTTTCCCTGCACAGTCTGAACGCTCCTATTATCTGCTGTGTTGGACAAACACATCCGAAAATCCTGCTGTGTGGAATAACGTCGGCTCAAACCGTTTTCATTATCCAGCATCATCACAGGAGTTCAATAAAGCTGAGGTTCATTCTTTAATTTGTCAAACAGCTCAGATTCAGTTTCACCAAAATAAAAGAAAAACTGCCCGAGTTTGGCTCAACAAACACACAAACATCGACAACAACAACAACAACGACTGACTGAAGGACACATCTCCGTCTGTGTGGAATTTCGCTGTAGGACCGTCCAATCATGGGGTCTGAATTTTGGCGGTGGGCGGGGCTACGGTGTATGTTTGGTCCAGGATTGGTGCTTTAAAATAATTTTTTCTTTCCTTTTCTTTTTTTTTTCCCTTGTCTCTGCATCAGTTTCTAGTTGTTTTGGAAACAGTTCTGTGCATCTGAGGTCACGACCACAGCTGTCACACTGCTGAGAGATGTACTGTGTGTGTGTGTGTGTGTGTGTGTGTGTGTGTGTGTGTGTGTGTGTGTGTGTGTGTGTGAGCGAGAGAGAAAAAGAAACTGAGTTTGAGGTCGCGAAGGTCATTCAAAATTTAAACTCCATTTACAGTGCTGTTGGACTGTCACAGAGAATATGACCAGTAAACACACACACATACACACACGTATACACACACACATACACACACACACACACATACACACACCTTTAAGCTGCTGCTGTAAAGACCAGATATCAGGGCTGACAGTTTAAAAAGGTTTCAGTGTCGGTGGCAACACAAGACCAAGTTACACCTTCAGAAGCTCAGTGGAGCGCACACACACACACACACACACACACACACACACACAGGATTACAGTCTCAGCAGTGTGACAGCTGTGGTCAACTCTCTGAGCGGTTTCATAAAAACAAAAAAACTGCAGCCGTGGCACAAAAACAGTCACACAAAAACACACTTTTCTGCCTCGAAGCTCCCAGAAGAATTCAGATCCGGGTGAATTTCACAGTTAGAGATGTTCGAAGTGCCGCTGAGGCACAAAGCTGGTGCTCATCACTGCTTCACCAAGTTTCTGACGACATGAAACCGCAGCATCTGGAGCCCTCCTGAACGGGACGATGACACAGCTGGAAAAACAAATGATGCTCAGCACGTATGGTTTGAATTTTGTATATTAAAGCATAAAGTCTGATGTAAATATGAGGCTGCTGAGTTTTGAACTGTGCTCTCGCAGATCTAGTTTTACACTGAACTGAACAAAACAATGTGTGTACTGATACAAGTTTAACATAAAGTGAACTTTAGACTGAAACTCAATGATCTGAATCAACAAAATTATTTGTGACTTCATCCTGTATTTAAAGCTTTTAGAGACAATATGTCCCCAACAATGGAAAGGACCAACTATCAGCCTGGGGAAAAAAAGCTGGTTACCATCCTGCAGAGTTAGGACAGAGGTCAAACCTGATAACCAGCCAGTGAGGACAGGACTAATCAGATGCTCCAGTGCTATTAAAACCACAACGTCTCTTTTCTACGTTTCTGTTTGTGCAACTGTTCAATAAACAAGACAAACATGTAAAACAGCAGCAGACTGTGGATAAACTGACTTATGTGTAAGGCCTCAGTTCCTCTTCTCAGTATGAAGCATGAGTCTGTCAACACACAGTGAAAACAGCACCAGGATACGTCTGATGGAAAATTCAGTTTCCTTGGAAACCAGGCAAACGTGACAACTGCAGCAAAGAAGAACTCTGACTTTTTTTTTTTTCTTTCTCAGTCATTTGTCTTCACACGAGCTCTGGATCCCAAATCCACCAACATTTCAGACAGAAAACCGGGATGGAGACAAGGTCAGAGGTCACAGCAGCATGACGGCAGGCAGAGAGGCAGCCAGGTATCACACACGAAAACCCTGCCAAACATTTGATCACGACCCTGTAACCAGCCTGACAGGAAACATCAGACTGAACTTGGAAAAGAGTCACGGTTCATGTAAAGTGGATTTGATTTAAACGCAGAGTTGATGAGGCATGCCTGAATGAGGCAAGTTAACAATCATGGACAAAATAAACCAACGTCTGATTTCTTCTCACTGACTCTTGTAAAAACGTCGACTCCGATGAGGGAACTGATTCGTGTGAAGACGATCCAGCTGCGATCACGACGACAGCAGAGTTTTATTTTGGACAAACTCGGGGAGCGTCAGCGAGAGTCGACGCTCTGCTCAGATGAAAACACACCTCCTGTTGTAGACTCTGGGTTTACAGGAACAAAAATAAGAATCACCAAACACCTTTGGTTATATTTATCAGCAGAAAAGTTTCCTCTGTTTTTCCTGCAAACTTACAAGGACACAGGCAGGATTCAGTTTTCCACCAAAACCTGTGGATCACAGAGTCTGAGTACAGATCTTTAAAGGAACAGTTCACCAGTTCTGGAGTCTGTTTAACCATCATGTTAGAAACCAGATTTGGGTCTGTGCTGCCTCCCTGACACCTGCAGCATGTTCCTGATTCAGAGCTGGTCTGAACTGACGATCGGCCCTAACGATCCTGTAGCGTGAGATTCACCATTCTCCAATAAAAATGGCTGAAAAGTGGACGCCTACTCTGAGCAATCCAACTAAATGATCATTTATCACATTAATGCAGCAAACAGCATGTAAAATATTTCATCTCCAGTCTGTGTGGGAGAAATCCAGAGTTCGTCCTCATTAAAACTTTACAGAGAAGAAACTGTGGAGGCTCCAAGAATTAGAAACATTCAGCGATAACTTAACTGATTATTAATGAGCATGTTTAAAAATAAGTTATTATTTAAAGCTGCATTGATTAACAAACTGTCACTTATAAAGTAAGTGTAACTGTCTATATCCACGTCCAGTGGGTTCATCATCTGCTGGGAACAGTGAGACTGAAGCCGATGGGGAATGTTCTGGATTTTGTGTGAAGGTCTCCTGATCCTCCGGCTCCTGTAGGTCCACTCAGTAATCCTTGATTTTCATTTAACAACAATACGCAGAGCACGGTGTCAGACATTTTAACACTGCAGCCTCCAGGGGGCGACAACAGGACTCTGCTGCTAAGCTCATTTACATCCAGAGTGGGTTTCAAAGCCGTTTTATCAGAAAAATGTCTCACTGCTGCGAATGTTTTTCAGTGTCACTGATTATTTGCCGTCACATGCCACAGTCTCTATCTTCGAATGTGTTTTCTGTTCTGAGGATTCTGTTATGAAAATGTATTTCAGATCTTCATCACCAGCTCGCCACTACGCTGCATCATCTTCACTAAATGTGTTTCTGAAGCATCTGGCAGCTCAGAAAAGAATATTCAGGCTTTAAGATAAAGTGGGGAGCAGCAGGCGTTCACCTCAGTCCAGCTCCTGCAGCCGGTGGACAGTGAAACCATTAAATAAAGCTGCAGCTAAATATCGATTCTGACACACTCACACTCACACACACGCACGCTTCACGCTTCACGCTTCAGTCTCACTGAGTTTTAAAGACACTTCGGTTCCACTGTCGTTTTTAAAACGCATCATCAAAGACGAACGGGCTGAAGAGGACTGAAAGCTGTGCTGACAGTCAGTGGATAAATGACTTATTAGCTCAAAATGAATCCACACACACACACACACACTCACCCACACATACACACGGTTTGTGGATGTAATGAATAATTTATGTCATGTGAATGTTGTGGGTTGAACACAGTTAAATGTAAGAACAGCCTGCAGGGAAAACACAGTGAAACATTTCCTGTCTGTCTGTCAGGCTCCCTCCCTCTCTCTCTCATTCCAGTTCAAATTCAAATATACTTTATTTGCATGGATGAGCACAAGACATTGACACAACATAAAAAAAAAAAAAAACACAAGGGGACAAGGAGAACATGCACAACCCAACCGCTGCTTAACCAAAGGAAAATAACATCCATACATTCATGTATGCAAACCTACAGAAACATTTACATATATAATCAGTGTAGTGTGACACGTGTTTCCTGTCTTCTGTGTTTCATCCGTACACATCCGTCATGTTAATGGTAAAATTTGTGAGCATGGATACAAACAGTTTGTGGAGCTAATTTTCCAGCCGGTGCCACTGAAGAGGACAACGACGAGATGATGTCATTAAAACGCCGTGAAAGAACATGGGCGGTCGGTCGCCTCGTCGCTGCTCTGCTCCTGGTTTTCATCGCTTCCTGTCAGAGGACTTTCATCATGATGGTTACAATAATAAAAGCATGGTGCTTTAATCAGAGTACTCACCGTTATTGGTGAAATGAATTTACAGCTGGTGTTTGTGAGCGGCTAATTGAGCAGCTCATCCTCTGAGCTCTGATCTGATCACATTCAGTGCGAACACTTCAGCTGGTGGAAGCTCAGATCACTTTGGGACAAGTGGCTGCAGCAAATATCTTCGTGTTTCTGCCTCACTCATCACGTTGGGAACATTTCTGTGGACTCCCACAAAGTTTTTGTGAAGTCATGAATTTCTAAGTAACCCATCAAAATGAAAACATGTCGCAAACTCTTCTCCAGTACGCCATGTTTTATTCACCAAATGTTTCGGTCTACTACGCTGGTGGGGGTTTCTGTTGTACCTCCACACACATAATGTGACTTACATAAAAATAAATAAATAAATAAAAATACATTAAATATTAGCATCTGGATAAAGACTGTAAGAAGTCGTGCTTATTATTCTTTCCATATTTATGGTACTTGACAGATGTTTAATATCTTTTAGGAGAATCTTTACTGTGAGATTAAATAATAAACACAGCTGGGAGTCGGCTACGTCCAGTTAGCCCTGAGTAGTGTCTGCAGGTATCTCAACCACCTGCACCAGTAAAGTGGGGTAGCCTGTATGGAGCCTGAGAGGTGTGACTCGGGGCAAAAGAACTTCTGTTCTCCTGACTGAATAACTGGAGGCGACCCTCAGATCTTCTCTGGTCTGGACTGTGAGACAGTTCAGAGACTTAAACCATCAGCCGTAAACCACAGGATAACAGGGAGGACTACCGACTTCCTTCAGCTGCTCGTTGAAGAAACTTTAGTCTGTTTTTTTTTTTTCTTTCTGCGTTTACAAAGCGTTCTTCACTTTTATTTTGAAATGAAAACATTTTGTCCATTAGTCCCGGAGTTTATTTTGCTTTGAGCTTCACGTCTGTGTTGAATGTTTCTAGTTCTTTTCAGTTTCCAGTAGATTTTTTATTTTATTGCTGGAAGTTTTTCTCGTTATCTGATCTGCAGGGTTTGTTTCTTTCTTTCTCTCTTTCCTTATTTCTTTATTTCTGTCGTTCTTCCAGGTTTGAAAAGTTTTATTTAAGTCAGTTATCTGCGTTGTTCTCTTTGTGTCTTGGGGCCTGTG
The DNA here is from genome assembly GCA_037833715.1 of Toxotes lorentzi. Taxonomy (NCBI): domain Eukaryota; kingdom Metazoa; phylum Chordata; class Actinopteri; family Toxotidae; genus Toxotes; species Toxotes lorentzi. Next base: position 1,244,656 of record JBBMJY010000015.1, on the reverse strand, counting down.
GGACTGTTCTTTAATTTAACAGGAGTAATGTTCACACCGTCTCCGTCCTTGAGCTTGGACAGAAGGAAACTGGTTTTTAGGTTTGTGTTTTGTTGGGTTTGTTTCTGTGCTCCTTCCTTTATTTTTATCTTTATTTCATTACACTGTGCGGTTTCTTGGTTTCCATCTCTTTGTTGAAAAGAAATCTTAGAAACATGCAGAACATAATAATCATGCACGTGACTATCACATGAACATCCAAAGAGAAATTCTGCGACAGTAGGAAAAGTTCTCACACAGATTCTTGTATAATATTTTCGAACTTTGGCTTCATCTGTGGTTCAGCTTCTCAGAGTAAAACCGTATAATTGAGTGTGTGTAGCAGAATTCAGTCGTGCTGCAGGCGTCAGGACTTTACCTGTGACAGGTGCAGGGGCACGGATGTGTTGCCTCAACTCGCATGTTTCATTCCCGTCTTTCTGTTTTCTGTCAAACTGACGTCAGTTGTCATCACATCAAACCGAAGCGGTGACAGACTGAGATGAACAGAGCGAGAGAAAAACTGCAGAGAAAGAGAACATGAACCAGAACAGAGAACGAGTCTGTTTCTTCTCTCCTTCCTTTCTCAGCCGATTTCTCACTGACGGCTAAAACACACAGCTCCAACCGTGTTGTAGTGTTTTGGTTAAAGTGTGTGTTTTTGGCTGAGCCTTTCAAAACCAACCTCCAGCATCTGGCTGAAAAAGAAAACAACAAAAAGCCCACACAATCTATTTCTCCTGTTAGCGTATTCATACACATATGAAAGTGTGTGTGTCAGTGTGTGTTTGATGGTATTTCTGCTTGTTGCATCATTCGTCTACCACAGGAAGGTCTGATGGACACTTTGAATCCATGAAAGGACCTGTCTGTCTGCATCGGTACGTCTGTCTGTCACTCATCGCACAGCTCAGGCTTTCTCCATCCTCACAACACACACAGCGTTTCTGGTCCCTCAGCGCTGTCTGTCAGGCCTAAGAGGCGGCTTGAAACACTTGTCTTCTGCAGTGCTGACCTTCCTCTCTGAGGACAGTCTGACCTGTCAAACCCGGGTGTAAAACACATGAAAGAGTCACACGGATGAGTTCGGTGCCATGTTTGAAGCTGTGGTCAGCCTGTTGAGCTGTGGCAGGTCCGTTTTAAAACGTGAATATACGCTGCACGTCGGCTTCACGAGTTCAAAGGGACGTTTCAATCGTCACCGAGAAGAAATACGACTCGACGCACACGGAAACGTAACCTCCAAAGAGCAGAGAGAGCGGCAGAGATCTGCTTCCAAGACACGTGGCTGAGTCACACACGAAGAAAGTCCTCTGTAAACCTGAAGAGGAATCAGGTTACACTGAAAGGGAGAGCTGAAGCTGAGGAAGCTGATATTTGTGAGGCTTGTACAGTCTGATGTTCATGGCTGTTTTATCTCTGCTGTTTCTGGTTTTGTGTTGTTTTTTCGCTGAAATAAAGAACGAGAGGAAAAGCGTCTCACCTCCTGCTGCAGTGTCACATCCGTGAAGCTGCAGGAGATCAGCACGGAGTCTCCACATCGAGGCTTTCAATCCCCCTGATTTCCAGGATTTCTCATGTCTCTCCTCTACGTTACATCTGATTACAGCAGAGTTCAAGTGCAGCCGGAGCGCTTCATCATCGCATCGCTGCTGCAGCGAAACTCTTTTCATTACAGGTGTGTTTCTGACAGGATCACGGCCTCGCTCTGATAACTTTAATGTTCCTCTCAGAATGTGCTGAGCTGAAAAAGGTTTTGTTGAGAAATAAACACATATTTATTCATGTTAAAGGAGGCTCAGCCACAGCAGCACCTCCCTGCAAGTGAAACATTTAGGACTTTCTGAGTCGCGTGGACGTCAGGACACAGTTCACGGCCGTCCATTCCAGTCCGGATATTTCACTCTGGGTCAAACTGTGGAAGGATCCATCTTTATCCTTAAAGGATCTTGAAAGGGATTTTGAACCTGAGCCTGAGTGTAAATGATTGATAAGGACAAATATCGTTGCAGTAAGTTCACCACAGAACAAGAGCTGAACAGCTGCTGTAACACAATCAAACGTCCTCTAAAAATACTTGTGTCCACGGCGTCTTATCTCAGAGCATATGGGCACATTTCGCTGTCTATCGTGATGGATTTGCATTTTAATTTGGCACCATTACTTTTAAACACACGATTAAAACCCCTGTTGTTCATTTATAATCTCAACACTTACAAATTTCACACACACACACACACACACAGTTTCTTATTTATATCTGCAGCAAGTCGCTTCATTAGATCTGAGAGCTGTCACTGAGCCTCACCTCCACCTCCAACACTGGCACAAATATACAGAGTTTAAATGTGAATGCAGATCGGGCGGAGACCTGTCACTGTTAACAAGGAGACAAACAAGACAGATTGAAAACCTGAAGACTGAATAGCCTGAAGGAGAGAGAGAGAGAGAGAGAGAGCACTGCAGTGAAATCACAGGCTGAAAACACATAATTTGTCATGTGAATGACAGACTGTCTCCATTTGTCTCGTCTTCCTCCTCTCTGTTCTTTTCTTCCTCCGCTCCTCCTCCTCGTCTTCATTTTATCTTCATTATTGTGTGTCTTTGTGTGTGTGTGTGTGTGTGGGGGGGTGGCTGACAGATTGGTGTCAGTTCTGCTCTGCTGAGACAGACTCCTTCTTCCCTCTTTCTCCTTCCGTTCTGAACTCATCCTCGGTCGTTCTGTCATGTAGATTTCTACAGTATGAGTTGTAATCTTAAAGACACACTCTGTGATTTTGTTTTCGTGCCTGACAGCGACCCTAGAAATCCCCCAAACTTCCTGCTAAGTGAGCTGTTATTGTTTTGAAAAGCTGGCAGGAAATTTGGGGCACTTTTTACGGTCAAAGTCAGCGAGTATCTCGGATGTAACAGCCTCCGGTTTCTTTAACTGTCTCAGGAGGAATCCCAGTTTAAAGGTAAATTATAGCTCCACTTTGTCCATGATAACTGCCTTTCTCTGAGGGTGCAGGCACCATCTTGTAGCACGCGTGTGTGTTGTTCGGATTCACATGTGTGAAATTCATTGGTCAACCACAAAAACCTGAACAACAGCTTCAACAGCTTCTGTGACAGACTGAACAGACGATTACGTGTCCAGACACACGGACACAAAGAGTCGGATCTGAAGCCTTCGGCCGGTTTACAGCAGCGACTGAGCAGGAGTCCTTTTCTGTTCTATTGTGTCTCTTTGCACCACAAAGTGACACGACTGACACGCTTCAGCTCCTTGGTTTTTTTCTGAAGTTCCTTGTTGTTCAGAGTTTTTTCACGTTGTCTGTCTCAGATTCAGTCTGGAAACAAACTCCGCTCAACCCACTCATCGAAACAATGAACTGAAATATCTGGATGTGTAGTGAAGCATCGTTTTTTACAATATGTGCAGCAGCAGTTCAACCAGCACACCTGTTCTCCATTCCCCATCACCAGCTGTCCCACCTACCTACACACCTGCTGCCATTTCCACAGGCAGCAGCCTGCTTTAGTCATATCTCGTTCCCATGTGAGTTCCTCATGTCCTCGCTGTCCTGTGACCTGGTTTCTTCCTGTCATCGGTTCCCGTACCTGCCTTCCTGTAAGCTCTTCTTCTTCAAATAAAACTTCTTCACTGATCCTGCCTGTGTGTCTGAGTCCTCCGTGCCTGAGCTCCGTGACGTCTCTGTTCAGAAAATACACAGCCAAAGCCTTCTCCAGCACATCCATAAGTCTCAGTGGGGTTAAGGTCTGGACTGTGGTGGTCGTTGATGGAATCACCTGGTCATTCAGTATATTCAGGTCGTCAGCTGACCTCATTCTTTGGTCGTACAGGAGGCACTAGGCATGATGGGTGCATCACTTCATCTGCCTCTCTTCTTACCCTGATGCCCCCATCACTCTGGAACAGGGTGGATCTGGACTCATCAGACCACATGACCTTCTTCCATTGCTCCAGAGTCCAGTCTTCATGCTCCCTATCAAACTGATGAGTGGTTTTCTTAAGGCTACACTTGAGTTCACATTAAACTATTAAACACAGTCCTGACTCCTACTGGTGTTTTTCTATAATCTGATTTCACGGTTGAAGCTACTCGTTGCATCAGTTGGGGTTAAATAACTTGTTGCCAGCTCAAAGATAATCACCCATGCAGTAACTATCCAACAGGAGGCTCTCACCTGTTTGTATTACGCCCATTACCTGCATTAAATCATCTGTACCTGCTCAGGTCGACTGTTTCAGGTGAACGAGCTGCGACTGGAGCTGATGACTGCGTGAAGAAAGCTGTAAAACCGCTGGTGCAGGATTAAATCCTACACAGTTTAACAGATCAACTCGTCCCGACGAACTCTCACGCATCCATCAATTTATAATCAATCACACAGATCAATAGACACATTATTGACACACAGCACGGCCACATCACTGCAGCATGAACACACACACACACACACACACACACATTAAGCAGTGTGATTAAAATCATTCTTTTGGTGATGAAACATTTGTCTCAGCTGCCGGTTTTAATTTTCGGTTCGTTCACACAGATCTGTCAGAAACACGTTCACATGTGTCACATCCACGAGATAAATTCACATTTTCACACGACACTGCGAACTGTGACCTCAGAGTTTCATCAGGAAAGAAGAGACGGCGACACACACACAACGAAAGACGAAACGAAAACAGCCGGGGTTCAGAGACAGAAACAGGAGAGACATTTAAAAAACCAGCGAGATGAAGTCTGGGCAGATGTGTGTTACCTGTGTGTGTGTGTGTGTGTGTGTGTATTTTGTTCTTCTGTACCATTGTTGCCACACTGTTGCACTGGGTGACATGTTCCTTCATCACCATGAACACACACACACACGCACCATCCTGCTGCACCAAACACTGCAGCACCAAATGTGGATTAATCCACCGCTGAAAATAGTCCCCAACAAATGAACATCAGTAAGAAAAATACAGAAAAACATCCTTATTCTTTTAATATTGTTTTCCAGGCCAGTCACAGAACAACACCCTCGTTAGCCTTAGATTCGTTGCTATTGGCTGCAGGATGTGGTGGGTGGGGCCGACTCAGGAGCTGCTGCAGAGAACTGAAGCCAACTCTCCCCATTGATTTACACTTATTGTGTTGAGTGTGAGTTGAAATCTTCAGCCACCATCAGAAACATTTGATTTCATCATGTCTTCTGTCGCTGATCATCCTGCCGTTGTTGGTGCGTCTTCTTCTGAGTGCTTTTGTTTTTTCTTTGTCTTTTTATGAATTTGAAATAGAAAAGCAGAAGAGATTGTGACAGGAAAACGATGTCAAAGATATCAGGTCTGCAACTGAGACAAAGAAGTGTGAGGAGAGAGAGAAGAGACCCAGATGCCGATTGCCCTCCTCCTCCTCCTCTTCCTCTCTGTACAGCTCCACCCGGCTCACGGTGCCCTGAAGGCGGCAGCAGAAGGACAAACCCAACGCACCATCTGAGCCCGCAGCAGCCAGGGGGCACTTCATTTACGCTACAGAGCCTCCTCGTTTAACCCAGCACAACACCCTGCAGCACACACACACACACACACACACTGGCTCATCGTGCTTCTGAGGACTCTGCATCGACATCCATTTGTTTCCTGGAGGCTCAGCTTGACCTCAGCCACATAAAAACCAGACATCCTGTTTTATCTCAGGACAGTCCTGTGTTTCGGTCCAGTTTCAGGAATCCTGTGTTGGCCCTTGATCAACTTCCACACAACACCCACTGCAGTTACCTGCCACAGTATCTGCTGAAAACCACAGGTGTGCTGTGTTTTTCCTGTCAGCCACAAAAGGCAACAACGAGCCCACTCAAAAAAAAAAAAAAAAAAAGAAAGGTAAGATTTCTGCTGGTGCGTCGGGTAAATTTCCTCATCGTCATTAAAGAGCAGCACACAGACTCTCAGCTAAACAAAAATAACACTTATTGATGAGATGCGAGAGACAATAGCTTTGATTTCCTTGGCTGATGGATCAGCTGTGAAAGAGTTTGGGTCTGGATGTATATCAGTGTTTTAAGTGTGTGAGATGTGTGCACGTTAACTCCTGTTTTCTCTGATCTAAGCAACAAACAGCAGTGAAAAAGGAAAAGACAGAAAACTGAAGGAGTTCGCTGCCCTGAGACAAATGTCTGTCTGAGGAAGAAAAACACTCTTCATCACTGTCAGGACGAGGAGGAGGAGGAGCACCAGCTTTATCAGTGCAGAGAGAGGAGGAGAAGAAAAGGTGAAAAAAAGGTTATTTCGTAAGAAAGTAATTAAACAGCAGGTTTTACTTCTGTGTATATATATATATATCAGATC
>JBBMJY010000015.1:1156265-1219972 GCA_037833715.1 Toxotes lorentzi | reverse complement strand
CTGAGTGTTGTCTCTGACCATCTTCTAATGGATCCTTCCAGCAGGATAATGCTCCATGACACAAAGCTGAAGTCGTCCACTGCTGTGAACGTCCCCAGTCTCCAGATGTATATGATGCATAGGATGTTATTTATCACAGTGCTGCCATCTTGTGGCTGCAGGAGGAAACTACAACAACTAAAGACCCCACAAACATGACTGATGCAAGCGTTTGAGTAAAGAGGAGAAAACTTTATCTATAAAACATCTTTTCAAAGACAAGAGCCGAAGATTGTATCAAACCAGCAGCCGTTTCTCCTTATTTATTTTAAGCTTCTCGTCGTTGTCGTCCTTTGTTGAGTCTCTCTGAGGAGTCTCTGTTCATGTGGCACTGATTTCACATAAACGTCACGGCTGGATAAAGTTTTCAAACTTCTGTTCTGAACTGTCTGAGCTCTTATCTCTGTCACTCAATTGGTTTTTGACCAATTCTCACTTTAAAACATGAAAAACCCGATGACAGTGAAGCTGCTGGGGCCTCAGGGGCCAAGTGACGCCCCACAGGGCCCCACTTTGTTCTTGTCTACCCCTGACTGTGATTGTACTACGATGACAGAAAGCCAAGAGAGAGGCGGTGCTCTTTTTTCTTTTTTCTTTACATGATCTTGTTTGTGCTTCAGGTTTGAACCATTTTTAGAAATTTCCTGTGGTCACGTGATAATCACACACCTGTGTCGCTCTTTTATTTCATATATTTGAAAATATTTTCAGATTCCAGCAAACCTGCATAATGTGGTTTTATTGTATTCTTGTGATCGTCACCAGTGTGATGTGTCGATGCCTCAGTTTTGGCTGAGGGGTCAGAGGTCAGAGGTCAGGTGAGGGAGGGTTTGGGTTGGTATTTCACTCTGTTGTAGTCATCAACTGTGGTTTCTACTGGGGGCTTCTTCCAGTATTCCTCCAGACCCAGTGTCAGACACAGAGCGATGGCCGCCATCTGCAGCACACAAGACACTTTTACGTCCTGCTGACATCTGTTCAATCTAAACACTTCTGGAAACTCATTTTGAATTTTGTAAAATGTTCCTGTTTCCAAAAACGTGCAAACGAGTATTTATCTAATCCAGAATCTCCTAACTCACACTAACGTCCAGAAACTCAAACGTTTACCGTGATGGTGGCAACGGCCGAAATGATTCCTATCCTGAGTTTGATGGGGAAGCTTAGGTAGCTCTTCAGGATGGGACCACAGGGCTGCCAAACACAGAGGTCAAAGGTCAAAATTCAAAAACTTTAGGAAAAACTTCCATAGGGAAGAATGATGGAAATACAGAAAGTAATGAGACCATGTGGTTACCTCGGAGTGAACCAATTTATCTGTGACCTGTGGGGTCGAAGGGGAAAGGTCACCGCCGACCGTCACACAGGGCCCGGAGTTACCAGGCTGGGAGCTGTGAGACAAGGAGAAGAAGGAGAACAAAACCTGAGCAGGATTTCTGGAAGACACTTTCTGAGTTGCTCATGTTTTGCTGAGTTACCTCAGCTGGGCAGGAGACGCGCAGAAGCAGGACTCAGGAAGTTGATTCTCCCAGTCTTCAAAACTCCTCAAACCACAGCAGGAGTCCTGAGAAACAGAGAAACAGTCTGACTATACGAAACTGAGAGAGAAAAGAAACCATCTTTTGCCACGCGAGACAAACAGGCAGGATCTTTGCTGTGAGTCAGATTCATTTTAATGCTGTAGTTTATTAGTTTGTTCATGTGTCTTACTGAGGTCTGGAGTGTGTTCAGTTCCTTCTGGATGTATTTCTCTGCTCTGTGAAGGGGAGTCACGTTCAGAAACACCTTGTCCACTTCACTGTCCATCTGCAGAACACAGGAAAAACAGCACAGTGGAAACTGATACCACACAAGATATGAGTCATTGTGTGAGTCTGACATGAAAACGTTTGAAAGATTTGGTGGAGATAAAGAGCTCAGCATCCTGCTGGAGGTTCAGCTCTGCATTACTACATTACTCAGTTATTTATATTAAAGTCTTTTATGAAAAATATGAGTTCACTGCAGGCATTTCTGGATTATGAATATGGAGCAAAAATGAAGCTCAGATTCACTCATGAGGATTTTGGTAAAATACGATCACAGGCCTGAAAAGGTCGAGAAACTGTGACCTGAGAAAATAAGTTCTGTTCCAAACCATCACACTGTGGACTGTGGTGACCACTCCAGCCTCTAGGGGGCGCCAGTGGCAGAGAAGAGTGGACTTTACAGGGATACCTGATACCTGAGCTTGGACCTGGACCAGCGGAGAGGCAACAACCATCAGAGCCACAAACTCCACGAATATCAGAGCAGAGAACTGAAGAAGACAATGACAGGTTAGTGTGTGTGTGTGTGTGTGTGTGTGTGTGTGTGTGTGTGCGTGTGTGTGTGTGTGTGTGTGTGTGTGTGTGTGTTTATCTCACCACCAGCAGCAGAGGTTTGAGGTCCAAAGATGCAGCACAGATGCCGAGAACAGACAAAACCACTGTGATCGGACCAAACACCTGCAGGACCAGTAAACCATCCGTACTGGACAACGGCTCAAACAACTGGGAGACAGACAGAGTTTGGTCCTCTGAGACTCTTAAATATAAAATACTGAAATTCCATATTCTGTTGTTTTATTATCCATTTAATTAAATTTATGCAGAGATATAAAATCATTCATCTGTTTAATGCTGAGTTACCTCAGCAACCAGTGTGTTGCGGTCGGTGGAGGAGAATCCGACGCCGATCATCACCACGCCAGACACCTGCAGAGATAATGAAGGGAAGCATTCAAAGAAAACCGCTGCAGATGAGAGTGGCTGAGTGTGTGCTGGGTTTCACCGAGGAGGAAATCTTTACCAGCAGCAACATTCCTGAGAAACTGCTCTGCCTCCCCAGAGAGACGCTCATCAGACTCCCATCAGCTGTGGACTCTGACGGCTCTGAATCACAGCCAGAGTTCAAACTTCCACAAACACTCCCGCCGCACAGAGAAACTCCCATCTCCCCAGTTTACAGCTCCCAGCCTCTGTTTGTCACACTGAGATCTTTTCCTGCAGCTCGGCTTTATCTAAATCTTATCAGTTTGTGTTGCTGCTGTACCGTAGTTAAACGCAAGAGCAAATAAAAACAGCGATTTGACTTGGTTTTATTTCAACATTCACTTAAAACAAATATATGAAAGAAAAACATGAAAAAGAACAGAGTCGAAACTGAAGGAAGTTAATTAAACATGTGGTCCAGGCTGCTCCCAACAACAACAACAACAACAACAACAACAACAGTGAAGTGTAAGGCTCACGTCATTCTACAGCTGGGTTAAACTAAAACATGCACTCTAATTACTTTAATCAGCTGATTGAGGGTAAACAATGACAACACAGCAGCCAAAACAGGAAGCAGGAAAACAGAAGCCAGTAAACAGAGACCAGCTCAGAGGAATGTTTCACTCTGTGTTTTACTAAGACGGAAAATATCCGAAAAGAGTGAGAGAGTTTTAAAAACACTGAGCATGAAGAGGATTTCATGAAGGTGGTTATTAAAGAAAGATATGTTTCAAGATATGAGGAGACGAATGAGAAGGAAAGGAGAGGTGAGGAGAGAAAGAGAAAAGGAGGCAAGGAAAGGACTGAAGGGAGGAAGTGAGGAGAGGAAATATGCAGAACGAGTGGTTAGAAAAAGAGGAGGAAGGGAGAAAACAGGAAGAGGAAATGAGGAAGAAAGGTAAACATAAAATTACTAATTACACAAAAAAAAGACTAATATAGACTGAAAATGAGAGGTCCTAAGACTGATCCCTGAGGAACCCCACACGTTATTTTAAAGGATTTGGAGAAATGGTCTTTGGTGATGAACTATATCAAAAAGCAGCGCTCAGACCGAAACCCAACATTTAACGGCTGTTATTTAAAAATGGTTTGTACTCACAGTTTCCTGTTTGATAAATCTCACGTCTCTGCTGCTAAAGATTCCAGCTGCTCATCATCATATCCATCAAAACCAAACACAAGCATGCAGTTAGCAGTTAGCGGTTAGCAGTTAGCTTACCAGTAGCAACACAGTGACACAGATAGAGAGTCCTCGCAAGTAACTCCTGCAGCGAGCCATGACTGCTGCCTGAGAGAGTCGAGCTAGAATAGAAACCGAGTAAAGACCAGAGGCGACTGTGTGTGTGTGTGTGTGTGTGTGTGTGATGAATGTTGTTTAAAGCTCAGGAGTGTTTGGCTGCTGAACGAAGAACATGACCAAGTTTGGAAGATCAGCTGGAGGGGAGAGGAGAGGAGAGGAGGAAACATGGAGAGGAGAGGAGAGGAGAGGAGAGGAGAGGAGAGGAGAGGAGGAAACATGGAGAGGAGAGGAGAGGAGAAGAGAGGAGGAAACATGGAGAGGAGAGGAGGACACAAGAAGACGAGAGGAGGACACAAGGAGAGGAGAGGAAAGAGCAGGAGAGTTTACTCCACCAAATTATATCTAATTAAGAGGAGGAGGAGGAGGAGAGATTGAAACAGAAATATGAAGGCCGGTAAGAAAAACAGGAAGGGAAACACAGATGAAAAGGAAAGTGAAAGTTTGATGCAGATGATGTGTGTGAGGGTCTGGTCTGATGGATCGGGATTTGTCCTGAGGCTGCAGGTGGTAAAGTCAGAGTTTGGAGTCAACAGCATGAGTCCATGGATCCAACCTGCCTCAGGTCCCCCGTCCAGGCTGGTGGTGGTGGTCTGACGGTGTGTGTGGGGGGGGATTTTTCAAAATAAGAAAAAAAAAGAAGTTTAGAAAACAATGACAGTGAAAGTATTTTGGATTTTGGATTTTGGACACAGTACAACAACCAAATCTGCTTATCAGTTCTCTCTAATGGAAAATGTCATGCCAGTGAAGCCTGTTGAGCAGAATAAAACCGAATGGAATTCAGTAGAGTCATTAAACACAGCGCTGTGTTGACATTAGACTAAAAATAACTGAGGGGGAAGGACCGACTGTCTGGGTGTGTGTGTGTTTATGTCCATGTATGAGTGTGTGTGAGAGGCAGTCATAAACACAGACCCTGCTGTCTGCTGGCGTGTGTTTCTGAAGCGGATCGTCGGGATCAGCTGGACCGGCCCACGCGGTGATAATGATGAACAACACCTGAGCTGCAGTCACGTGTGATGGAAGCCGAGCGGAACATTGTCATCCATCACTGTCTGACGTGTGCAGGGGAAACATCCATTAAAGTCATTAGATACCTGGTGTAACCCTGGTTCTGTGAGTATGTTATACATAGAAAATCAGAGCAGTGACCAGGAATCTTCTGGAAGATGAGATCCCGCATAAGCATGCACCAGATCACTGGATCTAAGAAAAGTCAGTGACACCACTTTCCCTCGTGAATAAATCCACTTAGAAACCATGAAAATACCGCGTGGCTGAAATAACAGCAGCTCTTCACCTGGAAAAACTCAGACATCCTATTAGTCTGAAAGCCTCTGCTCAAACTCTGAGGTTAGGAACTACACCTGGGTGTAGTCTATCACAGGGTTACACTGTGTTGCCATTGAACGCGGTAGTTAGATGTTGACTACACCTTGAAACCATGTTTTTCTCGATCAATTCATTTAAATTTGATCCATTTAAAGAATGCCGAATTAGCTATTAGCAGCTCCTGTTCGCAGCTGACCCATTAATGTCCGGATAGTTTTCACTGGATTAATCTGATAATGAGGAAAACTTAAAAACGTGATGATTCTCAGCGAACTTCAACGTGTGGTCCGGAGCCCAGAGTCGAGTGGGCTCCAGAGAAAACATCGAGAGAAGGGAAGTTTCCTTTTCATATTTATTTTATTTTTTTACTTCACATACTTTCTGGAAGCTTCTTCTTAAGCATCATATAATCATGACTCAGCAACTTAAAACGACTTTACATTGACTTATAATTCAGAGATACTCATGAGGATTTTTATTTCAATCATCAGAATCTTTCCTGGGTTTATTCCCCTGCTGTGAGGGAGCAGACTGAAATAAAAGATGAGTAAATGCTGGAGATGCTCTGACACAGTATGACACTGGATTTTCCACAGTTAATTCAGACAGGTGATTAAAAACAAAAATAAAAGAATCTTTTTAAAAAAGTGATGAGACCAAGAAAATCAAGTTCAGCTTCACAAGATTTTAACCACAAACTAAATATAATAAAAATCAAAGGTTAATGAGTAATATTCTGTAACAATGTGGTTTAAAACATTAAATGTGTGCAGCAGTATTGTTACCATAGCTTTTATTACTGAAAGGTATATTAATTTACAACAGCACAGACACAGCACTTAAACTTCCTGAGAATTATTTTGAAATAATAATAAAAGTTTTATCAGAATGAGCTCAGACACAAATCTATGAAAGCCCAAAATAAAATAAAATAAAGGCAGAAATGTTCAATTCTCAGAGGAATCACAACACTATGATTCTGATCAATTCAAATGTTTTTGTTTTTTTTTTAAGTGAAGATGAGTCAGGATTTTTACTTATGTGTAAATGATAAGTTACTTCTAATGAGAAACTAATGAATTTACCGATTCATTTCTTTCTGGGCTTCCATAGAAAATATGATCAAGACAGTTCGAACATTTTTTTTTTTTACAGACATTTGTCTGGAGTTTTGTTCTTTGAGGCCGAGTGTGAACAGAAACATGGACGACTTCCTGTTGGACATGTCCACAAGGTGAGTACTCGCAGGTTCTCTGCAGAGTTAAAGGAACTCTGATGCTGTGGGAAATCAGTCAAAGCTTTAACTGATCTGAGAAAATCAAAACCAGATTTTTCTCTCATGTTTCTCTTTAATTGGTTCATTTAAATCTCCTCAATTAACTTTTCTCCGTGGGACATTTTTTGAAATCATTTGTTCGTCACATCTCAGAAACGTCTCAGGCTGCGTTAACCACGACAAATATCAGTGTGTTCCTTCACAATAAAAGCACAGGTTAAATTATAGTAGCGCTGAGAGCAGGTAGATGTTGCACAGGTCATTTGGGCACTGCTGATTGGCTGTTGCGGGGGGTGGGGGTGGGGGCTCAGGCATCAGTGGTGGTAGTGCCCGACTCCTTCCTGCCGATCTGACAGTAGAGAATCATAGAGAAGGCCATGCCGAAGATCTGCAGAGAAAACAGACGCCAAACTTTAAAAACTGAATTCACAACAAACTGTTTATTCTAATTCTAATTTTCATTTCTCGTGTTAATTTTTACTGGAGATTTAAAGATTTCACACAAATCAAATGAACTTTTAAAAGAAAAGAGAATTTTATCTGTTAATGCAGAAAAACTCTGAATCAACTATGAGATTTGGTTTAAAAGAATATTCCGTGCTGGCTGTTCGTTCTCTGATCAGTCATGTGATCAATCATGTGATCACTCAGCTGATGTTAACCTCTGTGTCGTCTGTTGTCTGATCCCATAGTTAGAACCTGTGATGTGTTTCACACTGAACTCAGATCAGATTTGTCTGAGGACGTGAAACAGCTTTAAACTTTTCCCACATGGTGACGTGTGTGTGTGTGTGCGCGTGTGTGTGTGCGTGCTGACCAGCAGGATGGCTATGGCGAAGGCGATTCCCAGCACCACCACCATGTGTGTCTCCATCAGGCTGACGATTTTCTCGGCGCAGGGCTGCAGAGGGTGAGACCACATGGTCATTGTACCGCAAGTCACATGGTTTTACAATCTTATGGTCTCTGACTGATGCATTGATTTAAATATAAAGACGAGTCCTCAGGCAGGTTTCTCTGTTCTGGTCTCACCTCCTGGTAGATGCCGGCGGACTGGCAGTTCGGGTCGGTGGCGTTGCAGCGACAGGAGTTAGGGACCGTCTCCCAGTCTGATGGTCCCTTCATGAGACCACAACACTTCAGCTGTAAGGACACAACAGGTGAGACCGGCTGTTAGCAGGACGTCAGCAGCACGAACCGTGATCGGCTTCAAGCTGTGAAACGACTGATTTAGAGACAGAAAATATTTTGATGATTGATTGATTGATTGTCGGTTGTGAGGATTTGCTGCTTTTCTTTGTCACATGACAGTAAACTGAACAAGGATTTGTCGTGTCTTTGTATTTTAACAGCATCTGTGAAACCTGGATAAACCTGGTGGCAGTGCCATGCGTGTGCGCCCTCCAGTGGGTTTCCATGGTAACTGCAGCCTGACTGGTACATAGGTAGATCAATACCTTCAATAGATATCAGCCTGCACCATGTCTCATGATAACGTGTGTGTGTGTATTTTACTGATCAATAAAGACTTTAAAAATCAGATGTCTGATGACGTGGGTTCGTTTTTTGATGCTGGTTCAGTGTGTGTGTGTGTGTGTGTGTGTGTGTGTGTTACCTCCTGCTGCAGCTTCTCCAGGTCATCCCTCACATTCTGTGGTTGATTTGACAGCGGGGTGAGTTTTTCCAGACGCTGCTTTACCCAGTCCTTCACCTTTACAGACACACAACAAAAACACAAATAAACAAAACAAAACAAAACAACGTAAAGTTTGATTCTAACAACAAAGTGATGAGAGCGCAGACGTGAGGACACGGTCACACCCAGCTTTACCTTCGTCTCGCCCACAGCTCCCAGGATGCCTGCCGCCAGCAGGAGGATGAAGATGAGGAGGAGGGTGATGAAGAACTGAGAGGACACAGGAGGAGGAAGAGGGTGGATTTTTAAAGCAGGATAACTTTTCTCTGAACTGTTACAGCTGAGAAAATATTGCACCAGCAAACATTTTGGGAACGTCAGTGATTTCATCTCAGATTTTTAATTTCATTTGTGAAGAACCATCCGATGGCGCTCACCAGCAGCAGCATGCAGCGGTTCTCTCTGATGGCTCCGCAGCAGCCGAGGAACCCGAGCACCATGATGATCACTCCGATGGCGATCATCAGGTCGGTGCCAGGAAGAGATTCATCGGTGATCTGGAGACGGGAGGGCGACGAGTGAAACACAACAAAGTCAGACTGAAGTTTAGAGATCTGGTCGCTGTGCGGATTTTTGGATGAGCTCGAGTTCAGGTGGCAAAAAGTAGAGCTGATTAATTAATTAAACTCACCAGGTTTCCATCCTTGCTGACTTTCAGGTAGATGGACACGCCGAGGATGATGCAACCACTCAGCTGTATGGAGAGGAAGAGAGGGAGAGGGAGAGAGACATTCATTTTAAATCACAGAGAAACAAGCTGCGTCTCAGTGAAGAGTTTATTGGAGAAACTTCTGGCGACACCTGGTGGAGAAAACCTGCAACTGAAACTCCCAAAACCCAAACGACATATTTGAATGTAGGTGTACAAATATTAGCCCAGACCCCACTGACCAGAAAACTATGATCACTACAGGACAAAAGAAAACCTGCAGAGCTATTCAGGATCCAGACTCTGTCAGGGAGGGGGCGGGGCTCAGGACTGGTGAGTGACATGTATTATTTAGCTCTCATACAATCAGCGGCTACAAACACGCTACTGCTGTGAGTAATTATCCATGATCAATATTTCATCATGAGAGCTGTCAGCAGGCGGGAGACGGAGGACAGAGCCCGAAAACAGAGACCAGTCAGGGGACAAGTCCACCACGTTTCTATGGAGACAAACGCACAGCAGCTAATTACAGGATGAAATGGATGTAAATGGACACACACACACACACGCGCACACACACACTCGTCCAGTCTGAGCTCACAGGAAATTTGTGTTCGATCAAATCGAAATAAAAGCTGCATTTTTCTCACTGTTTACAAACATAAATCTCTAGTTCCAGCCGCATTCGTTTGTACATACAGTACAAATCAGAACAAGCATTCCTCACTGTTTTCTGACACTAAATAATTAATGGATTAATGAGAAAATAATCATTAGCTGCAGCCCTGAACGTAACATCTCCGTTTCATTATAATCTGATGTCGATGTTTTACACTATAAATAAACACTGAAGGAAAGTTTCTGTTTACATTAAAGAAAAAATGATGGATCATTCACCGCATTTATGAATGAACGGAAACGGAAGAGACAAACTTCTGTTAAGGTCACGACCTCTGAGCTGCAATGGAAGCTCACACACACGTGAAGCCACCACACCCTGAGTCTATTTGTACAGTGCTCTTTATTCAGGAAGGCTGAATAAATGGCAGCATGTCGAGGACTTTATGGCTCATTCTGAGTCACCACACACACCTGACCAGTGAAACCAGTGCAACCACTGTCTGATGATGTTCCTGACCAATCAGCAGCGACCTCAGGTGAACACTGTTGTGCCTGCGCCTCAGTCTGTTAAACTGCATTTTAATGGCCTTAATCTCAGTCCTCGAAAACAAGTGTGATTAAACTTCAACAGATATCTGGGTCTGAGTCTTTGCTCATGAAAATAAAGTGGATGGGGACAAATCCACAGCAGTCCTGCAGCAGGACAACGAGACCAAACACAACCGGAGACATACAGAACGATCTGCAGAGACCAGAGGAACAAGGAGTCCTGCAGCAGATGGTCTGGACCCCACAGAGACCTGGTCTCAGTGTCACAGAGTCAGTCTGGGATCACATAAAGAGACAGAGACCCTGAGAAAGACTAAATCCACGGAAGGACCGAGACAGGTGCACTGAGGCAAAGGGGGGCCACAGCAAATACTGATCTGATTCAGGTTTTCTCTCTTCACTGCACTTTGGATGAGGTTCACTGAGAAATAAAAATTGCACATGAGCTTCTTCACTGGATGTTTAGTGCCTGAAACGTCTGCACAGCACTGCGTTACCATGGCGCTGTGAATCAAATCTGATCAAATCACACCCACACAGCCCTGATGAAGCAGCTGCAATACGTCAGAGCTGAGTTTATATTCTGTTATTCATGAATAAAACCAAACTTGAACATTTGGGATTTTAAAAACCAGAAGAACAAACAAAACAAACTAAAGTTCAGAGAAACTAAAGTTCACCTCCATCAGCTTGTTGTTCAAACGTTTAAAACGTTATCACACTCCATTCTCTTACTCTGTTTTTTTTCTGTCTCCTCTCTCTTCTTCAGCTGCTTTTTGCTTTGTGAGCACAACCATTATGGGAAACCGGCGCACGACTGAATCTGGGATGTGGAGGAGGAATTTCCTGCTTTTCCACCGTTTTAACTGGAAAAAAACACCCGCACAAAGATGTACAAACATGCACAGAAAGAGCCTTTGTACAGAGTTGCGGCTCTTTGTCATCACAAAATCAAATCAGAGGGATTCAAACCTGCGTCACGGCTCAGTGACAAGAACACAGAGAAAACCTGACGAGCAACATAGCGATCACAGAGCTCAGCAGGTCTGTGCAGCTCTGAAAGACTGAACCCAGATCAGAGGAAACATTTAGAAACCGGCATTAAATTAAAACTGATCAGGATTACACATGATGAAGATCAAAGGGATTACATTTGATCAGGATCACAGTTGGATTCCCTTTTAATTCATCAGGATAAAAAATAATCAGAATAACAGGTTAAAGGAATAAAGTTAATTTTATCAGGGTTTCATTTGTTCATGATTACAGCTGATCAGGATTAAAGTCAATTAGGATTAAAACTGATTTGTATTACAGTTAATCGGGATTAAAGTTAATTAGGATTAAAACTGATTTGTATTACAGTTGATCAGGATTAAAGTTAATCACTGTTAATCACAGCTGGATGGGTTTAAAGTTAATCTGGATTAGACTTCCACCATGTTCCTTTCTTTTTAGTTTACTCGTGTTGTTTTTGTTGCAATAATAATAATAATTACGGGGTCAATCAACTGAACTGACGCTCATTCAGTCATTTAAACCTGAGGAGCTGGGGCGGCTCATTCCTCAGCTGTGACTCACAGGCACTCGTAGTGAGTCACTGTACAAACTGTTCTGTTGCAGATCCACAAGACCAGTGGGCAGAAGAGATGCTTTCATAACACAATTACCACACACACACAATTACAGGAGTGACACAATAATATAGAGGAGTACAAAGTAGGATAAAATGGAAATACTCAAGCAAAGTACAGCATCAATCTGTCTGCTGATTTGTTTTTTTTGTTGTTTTATCATTTCTGATACCTAAAAGGAATTATATGAAATAACATAATAATAAAGTAAAATCCAACAACCACTTCATAATCAGACACCGAGGCTCCGCCTCTGCACTGCTGCTTGATCTAAATGTGTGTTTTTACTGTGCACCTGTGGTTTCCTGTTGAGCTAAAACATGAGTTCTTTCTGTTCATCTCTTTCCTCTGCAGGAACGGTCCCTGAACGCAGCATCTATTATTCATGGAGGATATGAGCACTCTTCTAACAGGCGTTGATGTACAGAGACAGAGCTGCAGATAACTGGTTGTTTCTCTTCTCGCACAGACCATGAAACCACCAGTGTTTGGAAAGACGTGTGCATCTCAGGAGAAGTTTGTCCATAAAGTGATCGGGTCTGACTGCTGAGCTCTTCACTCAGAAATCAAAAGTTACTGCAGAGCCACAAGTTAAAAAAAAAAAAAAAAACTGCAGCAAATAGGTTTTACAGTAAATAACAACCCAACCCCACCCTCACCGTCATCATCATTAGCTAAACACATCATGTCCACTATGTCCACTCTGCGGTTCGAATCAAGTTAACATTGATTTAACATCGTTTCTGGGAACACGGGAGAAAGACTGAAATAACCTCAGCAGGCAGCAGGACTGACGTTCACACATCAGGAGGTTTGTTTTAAACTGGACACTGAAGTTCAGCCTTCACCTCCATCTTTGTTAGAGAGTACGACATTAACACAGCTGTGTGGGAGGGGCTGAGACGCCTGTCAGTCGATGAAATGTTTGTCTGTCAAGCACAAACAGAAGAGTTACCGGTTCACTTATTTACACAGGAACATCCACTTAGCTTCTGTTAGCCGTTAGCCTCAGGTCATACCTGTCAAAGCTGCTGCAGAAATACCGAGTGATCCAAACTGAGGTCAGGTATATTTTATTTGTTGGGTAAAGTATGTGATGTTTCCTTATTCAGAAGTTTCTAAGGATTTACTGAGAAGCAGATTCGATGCTTTTTACACACAAACATGTCGCTGCAGCTGCTGATGTGTTCGTCTCGTTCGACAGATTCCTTCATTGTCGTATACATTTCAGCGCAAAGCACATTGAGTCTACCTACAATGGAATGTGCTATGTAAATAATAATAACTAACTAAAACAACATGTGCATCTCTATGGCACTGTTCAAACAAACCTTCAACAACAAATAGCATCAGGTTTGAGTTGAGCAAGAACTGAATCCAAGTGCAGCTACAGGTTAACCATCACGGAGCGTGTGGTTTTAGTGGGGAACCTCCCAGAGAGGATGAGGAAATACACTTCTGTGAAGCAGAGTGGGCTGGGTCACTCGAAATGAGCACAGTGACTACGAAAAACATGTAGTCGGACGTGATGATGAGAGGCCGAGCAGCAGGGCCACGCCCTGAAACTGAGCAAGCGTTTGTTTGTGGAGGGAGAGGCAGAGAGATAATACAGAGCCGACACAACCTGTTCTACACTGCTGATAGGATGGAAACACAAAAAAGGACCGAGACAGACGGAGGTCACGACGTGAGGAAAAGACCAAATAAAGACGTTTCTGCTTCACTGAAACAAAAACACTTTACAAAAGTAAAGAGAAACAGATTAAAACTGATAAAAACATCTGACATCTGTTAAATAAAAACAGAAAACCGGTTGAAAATTGTTGGGGGGGGGGAAAAAAAAAACAAAAGTCAAAAATGGAGTAATGATGATAATCTCTAATTATTAAAAGCTCCAGCTCAGCTTCCAGGACCGGTGTAACACACCAACAGGGTTAATAAGCTCTAAAAATAACTGTCAAAGTGTTGAGAGGTTTAAAATGATGTGAAAACGTGTGTTTTGTTTTCCAGACTCACCCAGAAAAGAAGGTTGAAGAAGAAGAGCAGGTACTTGATGCATTTGTTCACAGCCATGGTTTTCCTTCACTGGCTCGTCCTCGGCAGCTTAGTCAGGACTCAGGCTTCCTAATGAATGAGGGCAGAAACAGACACTTCCTCAGGCTTGTAAACAGACCAGCCTGTTCTACCCGTTCCCCCTCACTGATAGTACGTCCCCTTTTTGTCTTTTCCCCCCTTTTCTTTCCCACCACCTACTTTTTTCTGTCACTACCTGTTTCCTTCCTTCCATTGGCTTTTCCCTTCCTTTCCTTTTTTTCCTTCCCACCTTATTTCTTTCCAGAGGCATTAACAATTGAAGCAGGGAGGAGCCTGTGGGCTTCGAGACCAGCAGATCTCTCTCTTGTCTGATAAAACCTTTTCCAAGCCTCCATTGAACTGGATGACTGTTCAAATAGTTCTTGAGGCTTCTCTGAGAGTTGAAAGTTTGTCTTTAGAAACGGAGGTGAGAGAAATCTTCAGCATACCTGAAGATGTGTAAAACCCCTGAAAAGTAATTTCTTGTCTTAAATCTCTCTTACTTTTCAGTGGAGATATTTCACCTCACCAGTAAGGTTTATCCTAAAAATAAAAAAATTAAAAGAGCAATAACAAAAAGTGAATAACTGACTGTTATTCCATTTTAACCTTTAAAAAAAAGCTCATTTCTTCTGACTTGTTCATCCTGATCATTTTAACCTCAGATTATGAATTTACTCCTCATTCTTGTCAGAGAACATTAAAGTATTATCTCTGATATTTCACATTAAAACATGGAGGAAAGATCAAGTGGCAAAAACAGCATCAACACAATGACGTGTTCATCACAGGTACAATCAGTGAACTGTCACTCATTATTGCCATCTGGTGGCAGCTGGAGGCGATAATGGGTCACACACACTTTTAAAGGAGCTAAATGAAAGATGGGACGTGAGGACGGATCCTCCAGAAACTCTGCTCCTCTGATCATCTCTCCCGTCGGTCACTCATTAGATGCATGTCCCACATAAATGGTAATTCACAACCAAAACTCTGCTTAACTTGAACTTGTTGTCACAGACGAGAAGAGTTTAATAAATCATGGAAAAAATCTCGGTGACAAAACGGTTTATTTTCTCAGTATTGTAGATAAAACATGTTCGACAGGATCTTGAAAGAGAACTTTATTATTCACGTGTGAATTCGATCCATGTGATCGAAACTAAAATTACTGATAAGAATAAGTTTAACTTAATGTTTAGTCCTTTCTGCTTTGCATTTTCAGGATCGACACTCTGTTTGTACTATGAACAAAATGGAAAATAAAATCTGTGTTTTTATTTTTCTGGTGAAAAACAGCCCAAACTCGTTACACTCTAAGAAATGAAGCTTCACCTGCATTAGCTTATGATAATAATAATGATTTTAAAATAAATGCATCAACAAAAACCACAAAGAAGAGACATTTTGTAAACAACTGATTGAATACACGAAAAACTCGAAGCCACTGCATCAGAAGTGTAAAGATCATAAACCAAAATGCTCCAGCTCAGCTGCTGTAGTCTCGGCTGAAATGTGCGTTGACTTTGAAAACAGAAACGTAGACGGTGAGGCTGATGAGGAAAAACTGCTTCTGCTCCTTCAACCACACCAGCTTCATCTTCACCTTACCGTCCGAGTTCCCGTACTCCATCAGAAAGAGCTCGCCGCCGTAGTCAAAGGACGGAGGCCTCTTCGCCGTCGTGATGAAAATGGGTGAGCTGACACACCAGAAGGGTTTCTGGAACTCGTCCAGCAGAGTCAACGTCATGATGCAGCAGTTCTACGCGACGTGAGAAAGAACGATCAGAGCGGGAAAACAACGGACGTGAGCCTTTGCACGGCAGTGCAAATGAAAGATACAACAGATCCTACCACTACCTGCAGTAGTGCACAGCGTTGGTCAGAGAATGAACGTGTATCAAGACGCCGTCTGATATGCGGGACCTCATATAAAACACAGCCTGGATAAGCGAACCCCGCGGGTCCCATCGCCCAGAGGTGACAAGTTCGCAGCTTTGAACACATGAAACGTGTCGGTCGGTGTCAGAGGCAACGGTTGCTGCAACAATCGACTGTCTGGGTGAATTAGTGAAGAGGGTTCCACAGCCCAACCTATCACTAACACGCCATAAAACCACAGCGTGTCATTAAAACACTTTGATTTTTGTACGGATTAAACCAGAGAGATGTAAGGTGTTCATCAGTTCCAGTGAGCTTTAGTGGAGCTGGTAGACCTGGACAGATCCTCGGCCTGAGCTCAGTGTTTCTGACCTTTTAAAGTGAGTGGTCAAAGTTCAAAACATTCTTCACATTTGTCAAAACATGGCGTGAATAAAGGGAAATCGTGAGCCCTCAGTGTTACAGGGACAGGGTGTGTTACGGGCTGAGTGTTTATTGGACTGCTGTACCTCCACCGAGCCCTCCAGAGCATCGCTTTTCCAGGGCAGCTTGATGTTTCCAGACAGCGATCGGTGTTGGGACAAGTTGGTCCTGCTGATGACCTTCAACTCCACCAGTCCCTGCTGGATCTGAACTGATCACAGCAACACAACCTTTAGATTTTCACACCACAATCACAACAGTCTCAGACGACGTGTTCACAGTTCACGCCTGCCGTTAAAATCCTGTGATCGGATCTCACTTCCCTGCTCTATATGCAAATAAACTTCATTATGTAATCAGATTACCTGTGCGGCAGGAGAGCTGGTGGAAGAGCCCTGACATGATCTCAGTGCCGGTGTTATGCAGGACAAAGTGAAGAGTGTAGCCGTGAAGACCAAACTCAGGGTCCAAGTTATACGCAGGAGGTCGGTCCAGAGGTTCAGAGTACGGGCTGCAGGAAGGGACAAACAGGATGAAAAGCAAAGGAAAAACCTGAACAGAGCGGAGGAGGATCGTACGCTTCAGAGACGATGGTGAAGTGATGCAAAGACTGAACTGAAAAGCGTTCTGTGATCAGTAACTGCACTGACAGCAGAATCCTCACCGATCATGAGATTCTATAAACTGAAGTGAACCAACCAGACTGGAGATCCCAGCAGACTCTTCTCCACCAGCTTGTGGAAGTGTAGGCTGACCATGATGAAGGCAACACTGCTCTGACCCTACATACGCAAAGACACACACATTCGTTTTTATTTATGTTCATTCATTATTAAAATATGACAAACTGGACACTTTTTTAAAATTTAGATGTTTTAATGCACTCACTGTCACGTCAGTACACAAACAGAAGAAGTGTTCGAGCATCATTTGGTTTTCCTGTTGAACACTTACCCTCCAGACGCCGATGACGACACTTGGGGACAGGTACATCAGTTTGATCAGTCGGTCTTTGCCGATGAAGCGACCAGGCTGAGTCCTCATGTCCAGCTTTAAAATCAGAGACCGCCAGTCAGGCCTGATGGGGGAGAAGAAGGAGGACAGATGGAGGTGTAGTGGAGGAGAGGAAGGGTATTAAAGGAGGTGGAGGAAAGGTATCTTACTTCCTGACATCGGGGCTCCTCAGTGTCTCCCTCCTCACTCCGTGCAGCTGGATGCTGCTGATGTGACGGTAGCTGGTGAAGCTGGCTCCGCTCCAGCGGACGATCACCGAGGACTCAAAGAAGTACGCTCGGCTCTGCTCCATCCGGCGCTCCTGTCCCCATCGATCACACACTGTCAGCTCCCAGCTCACATTCAGGTTCCTGGAAAAAACACAACACGAGGCTTAAATAAACGGCTGATATTCAAGATTTTCCAGTTCCTGAAAACCTCTCAAAATTCTCTAATTTCTTGTGAATTTAAAATCCAGCTTTCTTGTCGTACCTGAGGACCCACTCCGTCTGTCTGGGTAACCCGGTGTATGGGCTGATGTCTCTCAGCTTTCTGCTCCACTTGCTCATCTCTTGTCCAGCCACAGTCCTGAAGTACATTTTCTTCCAGCGGCCCACCGACGGATCGTCCGCCTCCACCGGGTCCTCCTGCACCGCTGCATCATCCAACGACTTTGGCTTCCACGTCTGACTCCCAAACTCTGACATGTAAATCTTATGCCACATGACTCTAGAGTGAAAGAAGGTCACAGGACACTGGCTGCAGGGAAGTACTACTCACTGTGGGATGAAATTCTAGTTTTCGCAACTTTATTTAACACAGGATTTCGATTCATGACAACATTCTGTATATGCAGTAGGTGTTCAGTGTTTTTGAAGCACAAGCAATGCTAGAACTTTACATCTGCAAGATTCAGCATTTAATACTTAAGAAATCCCCTGATGTTCAAGACAGCTGTGACTTTTGATTGACTCACTCATCATTGGCAAGCCGGTGGAAGAGTTTGCTGACATGGCTGATGCAGAACAGCGAGGAGGCGTCCAGGTACGACAGGATCTTAATCAGAATCTCAGACGGGAGCCTGAAGAAGACACAAGGCCTCAATGCAAATCGACAGCCACCTGCCGGTGAGTGCAGCAGCTTATACTGCAGTTCCCTTTATCACAATTATATGTTGGTTCAAGGACGATCTCCCAATTCAAAGGTCAGTGGATCATCTATTGTCTTACTGATTGATCAGTCTATAAAACGTCAGAAGATAATGATCAGTCCCCTGAACAATATCCCAAATCCCAAGCTGACAAATTGGTTTAGCAAACCAGCTGTAACAGTAAGTCAGTGGGTTGTCAATAAATATAAAAATGAGAGATTCCAATCCAGTCCTCGTTGTGGTTTAGCTAACTCACCTTTCCACTAAATTTTCTTTGGACGGACGAGTTGTAATTGTGAGAAAATCTGTTTTCTTTTCCTCTGTCCTTGGTTCTAAGCAGCTGGAACACAAATACAAACATTACTGGCTTAACGATGTCATTTTAATCTTCAGTCCTTAAACAATGCTTTAGCAATGGCGGCTCACCTGTGATCACTCCCGCTCACCGGGCTCGGTGCCGCCTTTGGCCGCCTCTTCTGCCTTCTGCCGCCCGCCCGTCTGTGGTCCGGCCTCGACTGTACTCCGCCCGAACCCGGCTTTCCTCTTCCACGAACCGGCGGTCGTCTCCCTGGATCCGGCTGGGCGGCCCGCCTCTCCAAACCCTCCAGGCAACTTCGAAAAAACTCCCCTCGTCCCGCCGCCATCATCGTGGCGTTAATTGATTTTTACCGCCACTCATTACTTCCGGTCAGTTTTATTTTTCACAACAAAAGCCTCAGTGTGCGGTCAATTGCTCAGCCACACCACTAGATGGCAGCCGTGTTTTGTTTGTTTGACACTGAGGGTCGGTTCGCATCATAATATTGACGTCACCATTAAACAGTGTTCTTGTGTACTTCTTTGTGTTTGTTGTTGTTGTTTTTGTTCTGCTTTCCTGTGTTATTTATTTATTTATTTATTGTTTTGTTTTGTTTACTACGTTCTCTACTGCTGTGAGAAATGTTTTTTTTTGAGTTTATTTATGGATATGGTCTTTTGTAACATATGAGGTACTTAATGTTATTTGGCTCACCTGTAAAGGCTTCTGTTATTGGACCTGTAAAATGAGTCAAAAAGAAGGTGTGCTCGTGTGTTTTCTGCTGACACGGGCAGTTCTGCTCTTGTGTGTGTGTGTCTGTGTTGCATAAGTGTGCTCCTGTCTACAATTTAACTAAAAGCTGTGAAACCTGAGACCACACACACACACACACACACACACCTATTGATTGAACAACCTTTATTGTCAACGCAACACTACCCAGAAGGAACACCAAGAAAGCTCTCTGTGTCTCTGATGTAAACATGTTGTGGGTCACACGCTGTGTAAAGTGATGATGTCCTCATATGGAAAACAGAGGACGAGGTGGACCTGAGGAGCACCGCCCTGCTCTGCTACACCTTCAGCATCATTTTTGAGTTTTCTGGGACTCGAAGTGCAGAAAAATTCGCTGCTTTAAACGTATTGTTCCTCAAAACAGGAAAATTCGTCCAACATGGTTTAAACTTCTTATGGCTTTTGTGGTGAGTATCACTGGTTTTATCACTATGCTGTTTAACTGGTAACGTGTTGTGGAGCATCAGTATGGTTGCTGTGGTTACCAGCAGTTTGGTCACACTTAAGTGCTGATGTAAAATTGGTTTGACAAAATTAAGAGAAACTAAATTAAAGGTCCACTTACTATCTTTTTGAATTGAAAGTTTCAGAAAAAGCTGATAAGTCAAACTTCAGGGGTGCTTCTGTTTCTTTGTTTAGTGTTTTTGTTCATTATTTATTATGTGGTCAACTTACTACTTCCAAGGTCAAGAATAAACTTTAAATGCTCGTAGTACTTAGAACTACAACTTCTAATAGTAGTAGTACGGTATTGTTACTGAAAATAACTTTAATTTTAACCTGAGTCCATATTTAAAACTGGTAAAACAGACGAACAGAAAAAAGAGTACATGTAGAAATTAAATTCAAAAACACACACATTACAATACCTTAGACTATGAGCTGTGCACATATTTGTGCCAGTATGTGAAGGCATGTTGAGAACTAATGAGTCCGGTAGTGCAACTCTTTATTGAGACTATTAAAGTCATTATACTGTTGTATTTAGGTAGAAATATAACAGGCAGCATGTACGAAAAATATTAAAAACATTAAAACAAACATTAAAAATACACACCATACACACAGTTTGATGAATAGAAAAAGAATATTGGGATATAATCAGTAAAAGTAGTGTTAGTTATAGAATATAAAGCACAATACATAAAATATTGTAATATAATGTTTATATCATGATAAATACGAAAGGATAAAATAATGTAATTCAATTTTCCAGTTGAGTTTTGTTTTGTGTTATAATGTGTGTATATTATTGTTGAGTTTTATGTATTGTAAAGGCCCACATAGGAATGCAAACTAGCTTAGGCTGTATAATAAACTATATAATAAACAATAATAATAACTACAACAGTAAAGTGTTGTGTGAAGTAGACCTGTTGTCAGTGTATTGGTGGTAGTATTTGCATTAGCATACTTGTTTTTATTTAAATTATGTGATAACGTTTCTAATAATGTCAGAGTGAATGAGACAAAAATGAGATTTACATTTTAAAAAATGCTTTTTATGATAAACGTGAGTGAGAGGAACTGCATGTTAAAAACAGCGAATTTAAGGACGAACACCGAGTTATTACAGTAAAGTAGAGTAAAGTTATTATAGTGTTATTCCTGAGTTTGAGGGTGCGAAAGGAGGGATTAGAGAGAGGAGGAGGAGGAGGAGGAAGAGGAGGAGCTGCAGATGGAGGAAGAGGAGGCGTCCTGCCCGTCTCTGTCCAGAGGAGAGGAGCGGCCGCCATGTTAACCAAGAAGCCCGGAGCCTCGGTCCTTCCGACGGGTGAGCACAGCCTCTGTAGCCGGCCGGGGGGCGCCTGAGCCCGGCCAGTGTGGCGGAGACACACCGCTTGTTGTGCTGTTGTGCTGGTTCCCTGCGTTTAATCCGGTGTAAATGAAAGAGTCAGAAATACGAGGGGAGAGCTGGCAGCTGTGTTAGCTAACTAAGTGACAGCAACAGAAACAGACTCGGGCTGTCTCTCACTGTTTATTCAATCATCTGTCATCTCAGAAAAGGCAGAGACAGAGGAGAAGCCGTGGTGTAAATGTAGGAAGTAGAAAAAATTAAATTAAATTAAAATTACACCAGTAAATAAGTAAAAGCTGCTCCAGACGTTTCTCTTCCCTGTCTGTCAGGTTTATTTTTAGCTAACAGCAGACAGACAGGTTTACTGCCACGGTGGTACTGACCGCTTTATAACGCCTTTATAACAACACCGCGGCCCGTAAACGTAAATCTCGGTGTGTTTGAGCTTCGTGTGTGTTAACTGGACACGGTGTGTGTGTGTGTGTGTGTGTGTGTGTGTGTGTGTGTTTTCGGTTGCTGGGTAATTTTTGGCCTCCAGCTCCACACACTCCAATAAGGTTCAGTTCAGTCAGAGGTCACTTGGTTTCCCTTTGCTGCTTTTGGCCTTTTTTCTTTGTTTATTTATTTATTTCTTTGTTTATTTACAGCCGTCAGCTTCTAAAATACACAACAATCGGATGCCTAGTCACATTTAAGCAGCCTGACAAACACAGGCTGAAGCTGTAATGGACTGTCCCAGGTTTATTACAGGTTTGTTTTTAGGCTTTATAAGCTGCTGATGTCTCTATTTACACCACTAGAAGACATTTACGCTGTTCTCTGGAGGTTCCTGTCATTGTGACGGTTATTTTACTCATCGATACTGACTCCTGTTATTCTAAGTAACACAGCATTTGTTGTTTGGGGTAATTTAGATCTAAAATTTACAGCAAATTTTAATTGGTTATTTGGTGCCAGTAAACTGTTGCAGAAAAAGACAGCAACAGGACGACGTTGATTAGCACACATCTGGGTCACAAGTCCGTAATAACCAACGGTTATCAAAAACATTTGTTATCATTACAGAATTTTAACTTTAACTTCCAACCCATCATCAGTCAGGCTGTAGCTATCATAGCATAAATGTCTGCTGCTGTAACACAGATGGTATCACAGTCATAGTAAAACGCTGTTAGTGTTTATTCTTACCGAATTTAGGTTTTTACTCCACATCTTCTGCAGATTTTTAGAAACTACATGTGAACACAGGGCCGCCTACATGCCCACTGTTAGTTTGGACACCGATTATCGTAATGTAAACACAGGATTCTCAGGTGGCTTTGTGGTTACGAGTCAAGTATTTGCACAGTAATGTCATTGTGTTGACACACATGTAGTTGCATGAATGAAAACACAGGCAACTAGCCTGTTATGTAATGTTAATACAAATGGTTATTTATTCTAGTATTAATAATACAGACAACTGCTACCACGTGATCACTTTTAGCTCATGTACCCTGTTTTGTCTTTCTACTAAAACCTTCTGCAGTACCTGACTTTCATCTCTCTTAGTTACCACAGGTATCCACCATATTGGTCTATAGAGCCACATAACCAATTCTTGGTTTAAATACATAGTCAGTGTTACACCAGCACTTTAAAGCATCGATTATTTTCATTATTGATTGATCTGCTGATTTTTTCCCAGGCTGATTGATACTTTTTTTTGTCTCTAAAATGACACAAAATAGTGAGAAATGGCCATTATAATTATAGCGCTAAGAAAATTTTGCAAAAATTATCAAAATATTTGCATGTTAAGTTTCCGTCAATCAACTACTGATCAGTTAATCGACCAATTGTTGCAGCTCTGTACACAAACATTCCATTTCTATTGATAATGTTGTTGGGGGTTGCAGCTTGGAATCAGATAAATGCCTGTGATTCATCTACAGTGGCCAGTGAAGGAAGGAAATGAAATGTCAGCAGTTTCAGATGATAAAATAGGCATTTTGTTCCTCATCTGTGATTTCCATGTCACTTTCTGAACTTCTTGGTGCCAATGCACGCATGTGGTCACGTTGCTGCACATTTTCCCACTCGTCCTGTCGAGCAGCATGCCGAGCGTGCTCGCCGGCGCTCTGGCATTTCCAGCTCGGTGTCGAGTTCACATTCAGCTCTGTTAGCGTGCAACTGTCAGGCTCGCAGCAAGGAACACTGTACGTGCTCTCCAGTACAGATCCCCGGTACATTATCAGTACGTACTGTAGAGGCAGAGTACAGTATCGCTGTAGAGGCGAAGGCCTCGTGGAGCCAGATGTTATTGACATTTGATTATAACAGTAAAGTTATACTCACTAATAATTGTTTCTTGAAGTTTTTTTTTCAAGTTTGTTAGTTTGAAGTGGTGATAAAGACGTGTTTATGATATTTACAGTTCCCAAAACTTTTCTGTCAATCAACTTCATATATTTCATATAGATTTTACACATAGAGTGCTTTTCGAGGTCCTCAAAGATGCTTCACATAGAAGAAAATCCACTAAATGTCCACTAATCAGTTCAACTAATTAACTGAGCAGTGATCTGCAGGAAAGGAAGGACGCTCCTCTGATTCAGGATCACAACAGACAAGGTCAAGACTTTAATCACGATTGTGACAGAGTGCCTGCGTTGTGATAATAATATCAGAATTTATTGTGCTACTGATTGTGGTGGTTGTGTAGATGCATTGTTTGTGCTTTGTGTGCAGTTTGAAATCGGGTCTGAATGCAGGTCTGGAGTTTGTTGAGTCCTCATTAGCAGCATTAGCATGATATATTGTTTGCATGTGCTTTGCCATGTAGTTGTTCTACAGCATGTTGGCAGTGCGCAGTGCTGGTGTTTCTCTCTGAGTCGTCCTCATTAGCAGGATTACAGTGAGCGTTCAGATTAAAGGCAGAGACCATCTGTCTGCATTAACCTGCTCGCTGCTGCTTTAACACTGAGAGCTGCAGAGAGCCGGACGGTGGCCTGTGAGGGTCTGCATGTCAAAGGTTGATCAGGGCTCCAGTTGTCTCCAGATGTGCAGTGGTTGATATCTGATTCCGTGACTGAGTCCAATCAACAGTCAAAAACTCTAGAAAAAGCTTTAGAAATTAATCGATGAATCAATTATCAGGATAGCTGTTCATTTAACTAACCATCAGCTGGAGTCTTGATATTGCCAGCTGTGGGACAAGTAAAACAAGACACTTGAACGCATCACTTTGGGCTTTGGAAAAGAGTGATTGGCATTTTTTTGGACATTTATTGACCAAACAGTTAAATTATTTATCAGTACTGAAAATAACTGTTAGTTGCAGCTCTGCTCTGAGAGTTATCGTAACTAAAGGAGGTGAAGCTGCAGAGAGAGAGAGAGGTAGAGAGAGGTAGACGGTGTATCTGGGATTATCAGGCTATATTAAAACCTTCATCCTCCTTAGACCTGAATCAACCTGCAGGACCCACACAGACTCCAGACTCTTAAAGTGATCTGGTCCTGGATCACTCGGGTCCTGACCATTATCCAAATCACACCATCAGTTTTCAAACATAATTTCAGGCAGCTTTTGGTTTCAGTAGATTTAGAGTTTAATGAGCAGCTGTTTGGATAATTGATTCATCATCATCTCAGTTAACATTTAATTAAAAATGGCAAACACAGCGGAGCTTCTCAAACGTGAAGATTTCCTGAGAATAAATTGAATATCTTTAGGTTTTGTCTGACTTGATCAATAATTAATCAATAATAAACTGTAGATTTCAGTTCAGAGATCAAAGAATGGTAACCTACAGACAGACAGGTCAGCTAATTCAGAAGAAGCTGTGCACTGCTGGTTTGTATCTGAGTTCACTGAGTAATGAACAGTGTAGGGCTGCAACTGACAATTTATTTCATTATCATTTAATCTCATGTGATAGTTCGGAGTCTGCGATACATCTTGTACTTTGAAAGGCTGATCCCGTGTCAAGTAGTCTGCCTTGAATGTAATATCGCTAATTAGTCCGAGCTCCATCCTGGAAACCCCTCTCTGAGGACAGGACGTTCGAGACACTCGAGCGCTAACTGCTGCTGAATTCACCACGTCATGTTTCGGCATTTCTGTTTCTGCTCCCGTTTAATGAGCAAGACGCAGCACGTTAATCGGACACACCTGGAGTTTCTCTTTAGATGAAGCTGGACAAGCATGAATGAATGACTCAAAGTTTTATTGTTGTGTTGTGCGGCAGCTCTGCCCAGCCCACATGGGCCTCCATAGAGTCGAGCGACAGAAAATGAATCAACTACTTTCATAGCTAATTTTTTTTTTTTTCCAAAAACACAAAATATTTGCTGCTTCTCAGGTGTGGGGATTTGATGCAGTTCTTTGTTGTAGCAGACTAAATTGAAAATCTTTGGATTTTGGACTGTTCCAAAATATTTTATTTACAAAATTATCAAACACGTCAAAATCAAACAACATTTCCAGTTTTTCAGCATTTTCCTCCTGCTCCCAGTTATAGCGCTAAGCTAGCTGTGTCTGGACCTGTTTCTGTCCTGTACTCACAGAGATGAAAGTTAAATCCATCTTATCGCCCAAGTAATCAGAACAAAAAATACAGATGGTGAAACTCATCGTTTTTCTCTTTGTGTCTTTCCAGGCAAAGTGGGCGAGCCGATCTACTCTCCCGGTCACAGCGGCTCCCAGACAACGTTGCCCGTCACCCTGCCGCCGCTTCGAAACAACAACCACAACCCCCTGACGGTACATTACCATCAGTTTACCACATTACTCGTGTCATTGCCGGGTTCGTTATCCCCGGTTCATCATATTTTTGATGAACTAAATGATGATGTACAAAATATTTTGCCATTTACTCTAGTAAAAAAATTTTCTATTGAATCTATGTATTTAAAAAGTGAGAATAATTCACGAAGTGTTACTGAAAGTTTTCTTTAAACACAAAATATTGTTTCAGTTTTAGAAGGTTGCACTTTGACCAGCTGGCTGCAGGTAGCGTGCTAGCATGCTGTTAGCATGTGGTTACCTGCTGTTAGCTTTGTAAAGCGATGAGCCTGGGCAGCAGTTCTGTGGAACAGTCAGCTGTGGCCACGCGACTAATAATAGCCCTCTGCTCCAGGATGCTTTAAACAGCTGATTGGTTTATAGGCCGGTGTGAAGGACAGACACACTCACACACACACACACACACACACACACACACACCGGACTAATGGTATAAAAGGAACTGATGCAGCATTTATTTGCCCCATTAATTGATGTCATTGCTGATCATTGTATCACTTGACCTACTAGCATTAGCATTATAATGCATTAGCATTAGCCCATTATAGCACAGGCTTTTATGAAATATGATATTAACTCACAGGGAAACAGATCAGAGGCTCTATATCACTTAGCACAAAACATCTATGTAAGGATTGAGGCAGGTTTATTTGCCAGAGCAGATTTTACAGCCTCTAAAGACGAAGTTTTCTTCAGTCTGTCAAACAGCAGCAGTCGTAGCTGCAGTGTTAATGTTAGTAACAGCAGTGGAAACAGTCGTAATTGTAGCATATTCAGTGTAAACAGTTCAGAGTTTCCCACAGGAGATTTGTCAGTGGAGGTGATAGGTGCTTGTAAAAAACTGATTGCTGTAAAAACTCCATCATGGTTAATTATTGAAAACTGCACATACAATGTGATCGAACAGTCACCTGCTGAGCCGGGTCAGGCAGATCCCGACACATATGAGCCTGTTATTGACGTAGTTACTAGATGACACCATAAACAGTCACACAGATTAGTGACCCTTGCCCGTTTTTTTATGAAGATTAATAAGCAGAATATTACATTGCATAAAAGTGTAATAATTTCCTCGGATACCGAAGGAGTCACTCTTTATAGGCAAGGTGGTGATGGACAGACATCCCTAATTTTCAGTTTCCTAACAAGAAATTAGGAATTAATCCCTGACAGCACATTACGTCATCTAAAAGTTAAACTTTTTCATCCATCCATCCGAATATTGTGGGTGTTTGAACTGTTGGTCAGACAAAACATGCAATTTGAAAAGGCCAGCTTGTGCTGTAGGACATTATATTTTCTGCTATTTTACAAACTGAACTATTATCAATTAATAGTTTGCTTTATTTAATTTAGGAAATAATCTGCTGTGCTAATCATTAATCTGATTGGTTAATAATTAGAATAATACTTGCAGTCCTGGTTGTTTTTGGCAGAGCGCGTGTGCGTCCTCGCTCACCTGACAACACCTTTTTTCTCTTCCTTATTTTTATACCTCAGTCCCGTCACTGGCCAGATCACACACTCACACACACACACACACACACACACACATAATTATGGTGTGGTAAACACCAGGTCTTTGAACTGAGCCACGTTGCCACCTTTGTGTTTGTGTGTGTCTGAAACAGCGAACTGAAACTAAATGTCCCTCTGTTATCTGAAAGGACCCAGGTGTGCTGGTCACCACGGCAACAGGGAGTGAGCAAGAGACAAACAGAGAGAACAATAGATAGAGAGGGAGCTGTCCGAATTAGGTTATTAGACTGTATGAGTTCTTCATTCAAGGGAACAAAATACTAATTTGTGGGAATTAATTATCCAATTAATTATCCAGAGTTCATCTGTCATGCAGTGTCTTTGCCGCACAGAGAACCACCTCAGAGTTTGAAAACCTCTCTTATAAACTAAATGTTTAACTGAAAAAAAAAGATCATCAGAATGAATCATTGGTTGGACTTGTCTTGTTGTCCTGACCATCCTTAAACCTGATCTAATGGTTCTGTGTGTCTCTCATCAGGGAGGTTCTAAAGCCACCATGTCGGACGCCGTCCAGCTATCGTCACAGTCGCAGGTCCACATCACCCAGCTGTACGAGGAGAACACTAACAAGCGTCCGGTCCTGACCTCCCAACCCAACGGCCTGGCTCCGCTCAGCTCCACCCGGCCGGGCCTGCCGCTGCCTGACCGGCAGACCTCGGCATCAGAGCCCACCCACCACTGCCGCCAGAGCAGCGCCGCCTCCAATAAATCGACAGACAGCAAGCCAAAGCCCAACCACCTGACCCCGGAGCAGACCATGAAGCAGTTCATGTCCAAATTGTCCTCATTTGAACATCACGAAGTTTTCAGCTACCCTGAAGGTGAGCAGGTTTAACCAGTCCCTCTAAAGACGCATATCTACATTGGTTAACGCTGGTGATGGCAAATCAGTAGAGAGCGGAGAGAGACAGTTCAATAAAAATGAATTCACTATTTGACAACTTATTAAAAGATGAAGCAAAACAGTCCTTTTTTCCAACTCCTCAGTCGGGAGGATTTCCTGCTGTTTTTTTTTTTTTTGATTGGTAGGAATGAGAATTAGAATAACTGATCTCTGATTTATTAGTTCTGCATTTTCTCCTTTCTCTCCAGTGTTTTTTGTTGGTCCGAATGCTAAGAAGAGGTCAGGGGTCATGGGCGGAGCAAACAATGGGGGCTATGACGATGATCAGGGATCCTACATCCATGTCCCACATGACCACATTGCCTACCGCTACGAAGTCCTGAAAGTCATCGGCAAGGGCAGCTTTGGACAGGTATGATAACTGCTGCTACTGTTACTACTACTACAGTTATAATACAATCAAATGTGGAGCCCTGTGGAATTAATTATCATTTATATAAATTATAGTCCATTAATATTAAGTGTAATCAGCTAGTTGTTGTTTAGCTGGAATAAAATATAGGTATAATATAATATTTTTAATGTTTTTGTCCAACAGACACTGAAAATACCCGACTCCTGTCGCAAGCGTCTTTTACCATGAATTGCTGCTTCTTTTCTGGTCTAATGGAGTAAAGGTTAATGAGGACATGGTGTTTCTCCTCCCCCTGCAGGTGGTCAAGGCGTTCGACCACAAGTCGCAGACCCACGTGGCTCTGAAGATGGTCCGAAATGAGAAGCGCTTCCACCGGCAGGCAGCGGAGGAGATCCGCATCCTGGAGCACCTGAGGAAGCAGGACAAGGATTTGAACATGAACGTCATCCACATGCTGGAGAACTTCACCTTCCGAAACCACATCTGCATGACCTTCGAGCTGCTCAGTATGAACCTGTACGAGCTTATCAAGAAGAACAAGTTCCAGGGTTTCAGCCTCCCGCTGGTCAGGAAGTTCGCCCACTCCATCCTGCAGTGTCTGGACTTGCTGCACAAGAACCGCATCATCCACTGCGACCTCAAGCCTGAGAACATTTTACTCAAGCAGCAGGGACGCAGCGGCATCAAAGTAAGACAGCAAGAAGTGACGTGTTCCCAGTTTTAGCCATTAAGGTTTTGATCATTCATCTATAAAACATTCTTTCTTTCTGTCCCTGTCTGTCTCCAGGTCATAGACTTTGGTTCTAGCTGTTATGAACATCAGAGAGTTTACACCTACATCCAGTCCAGGTTCTACCGAGCGCCAGAGGTCATTTTAGGTAAGAAGAAAGAAAATAAAAGAAAATGAAAGCAGCCTTTGGTCAGCACTAAGCTAATGAGTTACTCTTTAAGATTTTCACTTCATTTTGGTTTTGGACCCTGGATTCAGTTCATTTTAGCAATGAAGCACTTGTGACAGTCAACATTTCAGCTCTATGTTTTTATCAAAATTACATTATCAGCATGCGTTAAGTTACTCGGGAAGTTCAGTGCAGTGTGTAAAGGTAGTCTCCTTACCCTCAAGTATTCACTGGCAGTGGTATTCACTGACTAATTTTAAAGCTTTTTGATTGGTTCACCTCTGCCCTTTCCTTCAGGGTCCAGGTATGGGATGCCTATTGACATGTGGTCCCTGGGCTGCATTCTGGCTGAGCTGCTGACCGGTTACCCGCTGTTGCCGGGTGAAGACGAAGCCGACCAGCTGGCCTGCATCATCGAACTGCTGGGCATGCCTAGCCAGAAACTCCTTGACGTCTCCAAACGAGCCAAGAACTTTGTATCGTCCAAAGGCTACCCGCGCTACTGCACCGTCACTACGCTACCTGATGGCACCACTGTGCTGAATGGTGGGCGATCACGGCGGGGAAAGGTACGTGGACCACCGGGTAGCAAAGACTGGAGCGCAGCGCTGAAGGGCTGCGATGACCCGCTGTTCCTGGACTTCCTCAAACAGTGTCTAGAGTGGGACCCAGTGCTCAGGATGACGCCCAGCCAGGCAC
The DNA here is from genome assembly GCA_037833715.1 of Toxotes lorentzi. Taxonomy (NCBI): domain Eukaryota; kingdom Metazoa; phylum Chordata; class Actinopteri; family Toxotidae; genus Toxotes; species Toxotes lorentzi. The sequence goes on along the minus strand of JBBMJY010000015.1, from coordinate 1,189,479 downwards.
TGCGCCACCCGTGGCTGAGGAGGCGACTTCCCAAGCCACCAGCGGGAACTACCGCAACAGGGGAGAAGACCTCGTCCAAACGGGGTACCACCACCTCGGATGGTGCCATCACCTCCATCTCCAAACTTGCCACCACGTCCTCAACCACCACGTCCTCCTCTTCCAAAACCAGGACTAACTTGGCAGCAATCACTGACGCCAACGGAAACATCCAGCCTAGGACAGTTCTGCCCAAACTAGTCAGCTGAGAGTGAATGCACCCCACTCGCTGTGGCGGGAGGTGGAAGCTGTGCTCTCGAGCAGGCACAAGCAACGAGCTGGATCCGAATAAAACTGGTTAGTCCAGTTTTGAAGAGCGTCTGGGGTGCGTTCAGGACAAATACTGTCATGGAAGTTGGGTTGCTAAAATGTGCAGAATGGCTAGGCTGGGAAATAAGCTGAAGGAAACTTGATTGATTAACTGGGGTGCGTTCAGACTCCTCAAGTTCTCAGTCTTGACTGAAAAAGTTTGTTTGTTGTTTTACGTTGTGAGCAGCAAGATGTGTTTGAAACAATTGTGTGGTTGCTCAGACAATCAAAACACACACCACTCTGTAGCTCCAAACACAACATACTCAGAAAAACATGGTGCTGATGGAGGGAACAAGGCTTTTTAATTTTTTAGCACAAAATCTATTTAGCTGAGGTTACAGTCGATTAATCTATTACACACCAAAAAAAACAACCTTTATTGATTTTAGTCTTACAAGGTTATATCTGGCAGACAGCAGTAGGGCCTCATGGAAAACAAATATGTGGTTAACTGAAAAATAAGTCAGATACATCCTTATAATACTAAGGTTACAGCTGAGAAAAATGCAATGATTAGCTTGCTAGTCTTTGTTTCATGTCTCTATAAAATAACAAATTTTGTGTTGTGTTTCAGTTCGGGGAACATTAGTGAGCATTTGTCATTATTTTCTACTTTTTTTCTACTAAACATCTAGACAACTGAAAAAAATAATCCAGCAACCCTAACTGAACCATCTACCTGTTAGCTGGCTAACTTTCTTAGCGAGCTGTTGTTTTACAGCATATTACCCTGCTAGCCTTGTGCCTAGCTAGCTAACTGTTATCTGTCTCTGGTTAGTTGTTAGTTATTTTGTTTGTGTTTAGCTGTCACATTGCTAACAATTTACACCTTTTAACTGGCTAGCAGTTAGTCTAGCAAAATTTTAGTCAGTCAGCTAGCTATAGCTGCCTCACTATTTGCCTTTTTTGGCAGTCTGGTGGCTAGCCTTAGCCTCTTTTAGCCATAGCCTCTTAGCTCTCCACTGCCCAGCCTTACAAAGCACAGACAGAATGACAAAATGTTTTTTAACTCCTCTGTTTTAGATTTTTTAAAGTATTTTAATTTTTGCAGGTTAGCAGACAGAGTAAAGAGGTGAAGAAGGATAAAAAGACCAGAAAAGGAATAGGTGTTTGGGTTAATGAGCAGCATTTGGTTATTAGTCACACAAAATGGCTGCTGAAAGAGCTGTGAAGGGAGAGAGGAAAGTAGACTGAAGGTGGTTTTAGGGACAAGTTAAATCATTTCAAAGTCAAAATTGACATTTTAGAAACCAAAGTCTTGTTTATATGAACGGAGAAACATGAAACTGTGCTTAAATAAAACTAGCATTTATTTAATATAGTTTACATTTGATCAGCCAGCATTAAAAGATAAGGTTAGAAAGCTGTTGGATTGCCTGGATAAAATGACAACTTTAAAGTCTATGCCACTGGCAGACTGCTCCTGAATTTTAGTAGTTTTAAGGACTAAGGAATAGCCACTTTAAATTATTTCAGATATGAGGACGAAATTATTTTTAGCATTCTAACCAAATTCCAGGCTATAGGAAAAGTCTTTCAGCCACACCGAAATCACATGGCACCAAAATATCTTCCATAATGTCACAGCATAGAGCGGTATTTGTTTAGATGACTGTTGGATTTGGACTGACAGGCAAGACGGCTTAGAGAACTGAATGTTTCTTCCTTTTGGCTGTTTGGAAAACAAAGCAGCTCCAAGGATTTCACAGCTTTAATTCCTCAATTTAGAAGATAGTCTATATGGAGCCTAAGGGATAGAAAAGCCGCTATGTCTGGAATAATGAAGATGCTTTTCACAGTTCTTAAACTTTTATGTAACTTGAGTTCAGCAGCAGTAGCGGTAGCCTGAAGGAACCCCACATATAGGCCCCATATGGAGAAATATGAGTCTTCAGTCGTATTTTAGGACTACAGACTGTAGCACTGCGTTACCCTGCAGTTAGTCTGAAGAGGTCAGCTTTTTATATACAGATACATTCTTCTGGTCTCAGTGTGAACAATGCAACAATCAACCAAGATTTTAATTTCTACACTGAAGTGCTGACGATTAAGACAAGAAATTGCAATGACTTTGGAATAAAAGCCCTCTCAGAGAGGTAGAATCACCTCAGCTGAAACAGTAACTAACATCATGTTAGCTCATGACCGTGCTGGATGGAAGATAGCTCCAGTGTTAATTCAGGAAAAGGCTTCAAGCTTCTGAACCTGGTGTAACTGGGCCCAGATGTTATTGATGATAACTGATTTATACAACAGCTGATTGACAAGATTCTAGTATGAGTTTAAAATAACACAGGAGCAATACAACACAAGACTGCAATGAAATACGATGATTTGATGATGGAAAAATGAAATGGACAGATTCAAAACATTAAATTATCTGTTACAATAATGTGTAGACTAGCAGCAACTCTATAATCAGTCAAACTGACTGATAATATATTGATCAGAGGTCAGTATTGATTAATGGAGCCATCAATGTGATTAGAGCAGGGAGGGGTGTTAGAAGATGCTTCTTATTTATTTACTACACTTTAATTAATATTTATTAATCTAATCTAGATATTTACTATGATGTGCAGTTCATACCGTATACTTGAATGTGTGTGTGTTGCGTGTATGTAGCAGTGTGTATGTGCAATGTTATGAGAGGTTTTCTTAAAGCTTGTTCCCTCACACAAACACACATATATCTATATAAACACACAACTGTATCTGAACGCACTCTGAAAATCGTGTGACACTGGGAGGTGGAGGAGGAGGAGGAAGATCCCGGGGTTGGACATGTGCACATGTCAGCCTGGCAATTGTGTTGTAATGTAGCACACAAGAAGTGGACAACAATGGCGTGATGCGCGGAAGGAACTTATAATGTAAAACACAGACACTACCTGCTCCGCCCCTCTCAGGGGAAGCTCTGTCCCCCTTGAAGGAAGAGGAGGAAGTGGGGGGGGGGGGCGGTCCTCTTTGATGTTTTTGTTTGTTTTCTAAAGATTTGATTGCTTGGTTGGTTGATTGTGTTTGTTTTTGTTTTTTAATTTTTTTTATGTTTTTTAGTGAGAAGGAGTGCTGGGAGTCATAACTTTGTGCCTTCAGTATCTCTTCGCCATGCCAAGCCCACCCTGCGCACACACACACACACACACATTTATGGTGGCGATGTCATCTCAGCAATCACTAATTTTGGTGCGACTCTTGATCTTATCCTAAACATTCCCCGGAAAGCTCCACCAATTAGATGCATTCTGCAAAGTATGTTTTATATCAGATTACTTTCTTAGCAGGATGTTGGATACTAAACTGTCCTAGGTGTCTTGAATGGAGCATAAATAGCTGATGCTAAAAGGTGGAGTGTTTTTATGGATGGCCATTCCTGCCAAGACCAGAAAACAGTTAATGAAGGAAGGATATTGATTTTTTTTTTTACAGTCAAAATTATCAAATAGATGAAGTTGGGAAGTCGGAAATAGGCTCCCAAAGAAGAACTAATTTCTGTTTACAGAGCCAGTAAAACAAGCCAACACACCGCCAACAACACTGACATCTACACGTGTTTGTGTATGTGTGTTTGGGTGAAGGGGGGGGGGGCAGGGGGGGTGTATAACATGGCTGCACAATGTACAGACACATATCAGCCAACTGTCGCCACTCGTCGCCTCGACTCAGACGGGCAACCCCTGCTGACGACAGGGCTAAGCTAACACTAGCCGATTGACTGCTAGCGTCCAGCCGCTAGCCGCTGCACTGATAATTCTTTTCTTCACAGTGAAGCTAACACAAGCCCACTGTTAAGTGACTGCTAGTAGCACATAGCAAGTTTCTACCTGCTAGGTATGGTCGCATTGAGCTCCTCACAGATGTGCTCACGCAAGCTGTTAGTGTTAGCATTAATGTGGTTCTAAAGCGTTCTTTTTTCATGTTGGTACCTCAGATTGCTCAGTTATCATTATTATTATAATTATTACTGTTGTCATTGTTGTGACTAACACCCAGGGCATTTGGTTGAATCTACCAAAGTGCATTCCTTTACAAAGCTAGCTTTGAGCTAGCCGCTAAAATAGACGGACAAGTAAGTAGATAGAAAGTATGACAGAAAGTAAGTGAATTGAGGGGCAAACAGAGGAGAAGCAGCTACGCCTTTCAGACTATAAGGAGGAAGAAGATAGTGTTATGTTTTTTTGTTTTTTTTAAAAAGATCATATTAACAGACTGCTGTCACACAGGAACATGAAGTCCGGTATAATTGACCTCTTGGTAGCATGTGTGAAAGCAGCTGTAGCCTAGCTAGCCTGCTAGCTCGTTACCCTGCTAGCCAGTTAGCCTACTAGCTCGTTAGCCATTTAGGTTGTGTCGGGAGGTCTCTGCAGCCAGAGGTTTGCCGCTGTTAGCGTGAAGCTGCGCTATATTTCAGTGATGTTTGCCAGCTACGTTTCATTGTGGATTTTATCTGTAAATAATGTGCAAAAATATTTGAATACATTTTTTGGGGGGGGGGGGGGGGTTGAATGCGCTGCTGTGTCACACTGCGGCCAGTTTTACAACGTACTGTATTGTACAGAACACAGAAGTTGACACTTTTCTAGTGAGCCTTTGTTAAATTTTATTGTGGTGGAAAAGATTATTATTATTATTATTATTAATAAAACAGTTTTATTGTGATTTGACTTTCTCTCCTCTTACCATGCAAGGCAGAACTATATCAAATTCCATCAAACATCTGCACACAGAGGCTCGAAGTTGAACTTGGCTCTGAGGATGAAGGAGGATGAGACCACGGATACCATGACAACATGGGGGTGCTAATGAATGCGGTGTTGTCAAGGAGGAGGATGTGACATCACACGCTCTGTGACAAAGAGGAAACGGCAAGGGATGCTGTCATGGTAACCAGCGCTCACTCTCTCTCGCTCTCTCACACACTCACAGTAAATAGCACTGTTTCAAATAGTACACGCAACAGAAGGTGCTACATCCAACACTAACGAACGCACACAGACACACACACAGGATGTTCAGTAAAAATAACCTTGATTTAAAAGAATTCCAGTCCTGCAGCTCAACTGAGTGAGTATGACATGCACAGATTTAAAACCCTGACTCCACAACTGTGGTTCAAACCGAAAAATCAGGGATGCATTGTCATGAAACTTTGATCTTACTCACTTTTCGTCAGTATTAAAAGTAAAAGTGCAAAAGAGTGTGTATACACATAAAAAAAATTAATATATTATCAAATTATAACTTTAACACAAATATGTTGCAACTTAATCTGATGCTGTGATTAAAGCATGAATATTGACCAGAGAGACTGCAGAGCGCTGAGCACTGCAGAGGTGTTAACACACACACACACACACACACACACACACTGAGACCTCGTGCTGCTGTCAGCTCCCACTGGTTTCTTCACATAGAGATGTCAGTCTGTCAGCACACACACACACACACACACAGTCGCCCATGCACATGTGCTCTCATACATGCACATTTTCTCTTTCACACTCTTTCTCTCTTCCTGTCCCGTCATTGACAAGATAATTATTTTGACATGGTGACGAGGAGCAGCCATGTGATTGGAGCAGCTGTGTTCCATATTAGGCAGCAGGGAGATTAGCAGGAAGGACATGGCTGCTAATTATAGAAGCTAGCATGTGGCTAACGGGCTAACTGCTCAGAGCAGCTCTGCAGGAGCAGCTGCTGCCTGGCTCAAGGGCAGGTGGTCAGGGGCTCCTACCCATAATGCATCAGTCCAGCAGAGGACTCCACTGATTTTGCACATGAAGACTAATCAGCCTGTAGAAACGTAAAAGGACGTGTAATGTTGTGTATAATGACCCCATAAAATAACCCTGATGATGTCATAGTGATGTAATTATGGCCATCTTGGTTTGGGCTTACCATTTATAACAGTGTCTGCATTTGACTAACCTTAACCAAGTGAGCAGTGTGTCCACTGGAAAATTTTTTAGTCCATTTAGTATCTGTTCTGGAGCTTTCGACCATATCACATGGTCTTCACCCACAGATGGAGTAGGCAGTGCAGTGGTAGCCACATATTTGGTATCTTTGAAATCTTCCTGAGACAACACAGTTCACAGTTGAGTTTAGAAGCATCAACAGTGACAAATGTCTCTCAGCTTGAGTCCACAGTTGTTTGGAGAAGAGGAGGAGAGGAAATGACTCAGCTTCTCAGCTCTCACTGTTGGATTAATCTCCAAAATAAACTCGACATTGTTTACCCTGCTCCGCCCACCCAGCCAGGTCAGCCAATCAGAGTGAGGGAGAGAACCATGAGTTACAGGTGAGTAAGCAGGTGTTTGTGTTAGGCGGGTGGAGTAAATCCCGTAGCTGCGTCATGGTGTTCGGCTAAATATGCGATTAAAGGGAATGGAAAAAGCTCAACGTCTCTCCAGAGATGTTCAGCTAATTTAAAGAAGTTCATTTAATTTCCTCTAAAGTCTGTATGTATAAAGAACCGCTGCTCCTTTGTCCTGCCCTGTGTTTTTTAGAATTTTGAAATTTCATATGTGAAATATGTTTATAATATCTGTTTATTTGATTATTCGATACATGATCTGCAAACATGTGGCATGATCAAAAGCTCCAGAGCAGCTACTAAAGGCACCTTGAGATGAAATTGCTGTAAGAGGGGACAAAGCTGAAACGTCCACCACAGCATGAACGTGAGTAACACCATCTCCTGAGCTGCTGCTGAGTCAGTAAACGTCTCTGAGCTGGTGAACGCTGAACACGGTTCATCTGGACTCCTCAGTCTGGACTGTTTCCAGCGTCAAGGCCGGAGGTTTCGCCGTGTGACGCCTTCTGCTGCAGCTCTGATGTCAAACAAATGAGATTCACCTCAGACACATGGACCTGAGAGCGTGTGTGTGTGTGTGCAGCCGTCATGATCTCCTGCTGAGCTCTGAGTTACATCCAGTTTTAAATAGGACACACACACACTGGTAACCTGATAGAGTGTGACTTGCTGCAAGGGATTATGGGTCCAAATTAATATCCACTTACTGTACAAATGTTAAACCACCTTCACTGACAACACAGGCTGTACACACATGCTGTATACTTTAAAATGTAGCAGCTGTTCATTTAGCAGCCTCTGCATGACATTTATTGTTTACCATAAATTATTTCCACACGTGGTTAACTCCATTAAACTGTTTATTCATATTTCTTGTTTGGTTTTATTTGGGTTTATTCGTAGTCGTGCTTCCAGTGGTTCTAGGGATGACGATGTCCGTCAGTTTACCACTTTCGTCCAAACTGAAATATTTCAACAATTATTGGAAATAAATGGGATTCTTACAACCATTTTGATTCCATGTTTCTTTTGTCCTCTGCACTGTAAAATCCCGTGATAAACTATTAAATTTTAAGGTATTTAAAAACATTACATTACTCTTCAACTAAACTTAGTAAGATATTTGAATCTGTGTCTCCCATGTGTGATAGATGTGCTCCTGCTGAGGACGTGGAACTAACATTCAACCAAACTGTATTTTGGCAATCTTTGGTTGCTCTGACGGGACATGGGCCCTCCCCTCCCATCAAACGTAGACTTTCAAAGCAGGCATGGCTGCAGCTAAAAAGAATGAATATTTCTTCACCGTCTCTGTGTTTCCGGAGGTGGCTCAACATGATGCTCTCTGTTGCCAAGATGGAACAGATTTGTTATAGCAAGAAGGTCAAGAGACTGACAGTGGATGGCGGATCCTTTCTCTATGACAGAGCTGACTCTGCACCCCCCCCCCCGCCCTCCCCTCTGTGTTTTAATTTTCTCCACATTGTAACCCTATACACTAACTGAGATCTAAACCCACTATAAAACCACTGAACCCTAGAGGACTCTGACCCATCCTAACTCATCCTAACCACAGTCGAAACCTGCTACCACACTAATTCCACAACCCATTCTTACCAGTTCTTGAACCCAATCTAAACCTGTTTATCTTGTTGTGAAACTTAATCTAAAGGGATTTAACCCAGTCACAGTATAACCCATTTTAATCTCACTCAGAGCTGTTCTAAAGCAGTTTTAACCCATGCTAAACCCATTTAAGCACACCCAGAGAGTTTGTCACATCGGTTACTACTTTGTCTTTCTGAGTCTCAGTCACACGTTTCACCTTCTGCAGACAGTTTGAAACTCTAAATATAAAACAAGTCATGGAAACTGTCTCTGTACCTGCCTCTCCCTCTCTCTCACCCTCTGTCTGTATAATTGAATATAGACTCCAGCAGCCGCTCACTGATCTACACTGAGGGTCTCTGAGTTCAGGACAAATGGAAAACTGTGTGTGTGTGTGTGTGTGTGTGTGTGTGTGTGTGTGTGTGTGTGTGTGTGTGTGAGAGAGAGAGAGAGTCTGTGAGAGAGTGTGTGAGCGTTCACATGGTGTCAGATTTGTCAGGCCGGAGGTCAGTTTATTTTCAGCGTCTCTCTTCATCATACAAGCGTCTGTCACACACACTCGGTCTGATCTGCCCGTTATTCGCTCCCTGATGTGAACACTGTTGAATGAGCTGTGGATAATAATAAGCAGTGTGTATTAATTCTCCTGCCGAAGCTCAGAGAAACATTGCTGATGCCAAACCTGTGCAGAATGAACGCCGACTTTCTGCAGGACTCACAGATGTTACGACCAGATCAATGATCCATTCACAGAAACTCGAATCTGCAGCATGTTTAGGAGCTGAGGTGTAAAAGTTTAAGTGCAGGGCGTCATTTCAAACCCATACTCTGCTGCCACCTACTGGCAGAGAGCATGATACCCTGACAGAGGAAACACTTTAACGTTTGTTAGTTAATTAATTAATTAAACTGCAAATTATTTTTATTTACAGGCGTCAATGAATTGATGTTCCTAATTGATCATTTTAGGCCTTACTGTTTGTTTTCTGTTGTTCTTCTGTCAGATTCACAGTTAAAAAGGTGCTGAACTGCATTCAACTCATTTAAATTACTAGTGTTTTCATTAATAAATTTGGAAAACACATTGGAGCAGCAGGTTTATCACAGGTAATCATTGCACAGAACAGTCGTGGTACCGGCAGCAGCTGTAGTTACTGTGGGTCAACACAGAATAAATACTGTTCAACAACCCGATTCAGCCTCTGTGTAGTTGCAACTTTGTCCACTAGATGTCAGCAAAGGCTTTCTGTTAACACATCAACACACACACAACACCACACAATCCAGTCACACAGCATCAGGTTCGTTATCAAGGTCAGTCTGTTCTCAAACGTGTTTATCAGAGTCATTTCTCAATGGGAATAAGATTTATGTCAACAAATGTCCGACCGTCTCCGCTCGAGTAACATGTTTCAACCTGCTCTCACCAAATATATCAATATACCAAATTACTTTTCACATTATTTTGCTCTGATGACCCCATGACCTTTCATCTGGTGCCACCCTCAGGACAAACTTTTAAACTACTCTATGAACAGTTAAATCCTCAGTGAGTCATTTGATTCATCCACTCATATTTTGGGGCGTTCAGCCTCTAAGTGACTCTTGCAGGAACTATCAGTCATATTTCATATCTTATAGTATATTATCACACCATTTAAAACCATTGGACTCCTTTCAACTAGTTTCCCAACAATGACTTGCTCCTTTTTGGCTTCAGGTCTGACACTAAAACCAAACAGTCACGAGCTGTGAGGATACTTTTTCTTAGTGTCCACAGTTCTGCTTCATCCACCTGATGCTCCCACAGTCTGTAAGGTTTCTGTAGGTTGCTTTTAAAACCTGCAGTGATGGAAGAAGCATTCAGATCCTTTACTGACTTAGTAAGTAGTAAAAGTCCTGCATTCAAAACCTGACTTCAGTCAGTGCAAATGTTCTGCAGAAAAATGGTCCCTGTCAGTGTTTTACTATTACATGTTATGTTTTTGGATTAATTTTACTTGTGCATTCATGTATATGTTGCATTTTGCTGCTGTCCATAAGGTTGCACACTGTTGGGTAGTTAATCTATTGTTTCTCCTAAGCTCATGCCGTGTACCCTTAAAGGAGCACTTAATCCTCACGTTCTTTCAGAGGAAATCAAACTCAGTTTTTTCTCGGACAGGAAAGATATGAAAAATTGTCATCAGAAAGCTAATTATTAAGTATAGATGTCAGGTATGTGATGCAGTAAAACGTACGTTTGCTTCTCCTGAGTTTACCGCTCTCTTGTCGTCAGTTACTGGAGCCTGAAAATCCCAGCTGAAGAGACCACAGGAAAGCAAACCGCTGCAGCTGAGAGCGCGAAAAGCTCACAACAGACAAACATCAGAAGTAAAATTAGCTACTGAGAGTCTGCAACAGAGTCATCACAGTCTGAGCTTCTTTAGAGCAGCATCTAGTGGCCATTAGTGGAACTGTAGCTTAACAAACCGCTTCCATGAGCGGCTGCTCAACTGTGGAAGCCAGTGAGATGAAGGGTGAAAGCTCCAGGATAACAGCTTGTAAGTGGACCTTGAGTTAAGATATTTTTTGTTCTTGTGTCTCTAAGGGCAGAGTCTCCTGCTCTCCTATTTCTGCTCGTTACACTTGTTAAAATTAGTGTGATACGAAACACAACTGTGTGTGTGGTTGCTGTGAACCCACTCAGAGCTTCCTCTGCAACAGGAAACAACACGTAACTTCATGGAAATGCCACAGTGAGATTCTGTATGATATGTTAATGAGCTGTGTGTGTGTGTGTGTGTGTGTGTGTGTGTGTGTGTGTGTGTGTGTGTGTGTGTGTGTGTGTGTGCTTCATGAGACTGAACCATGATTCTTTTTTTTTTCTTTTGAATAGTCAGCACTTTCACTGAAACTATGAGAAAAATGCCTTAATCATCTTTTTATTCACAAACAAAAGAGCGCACTTCATTTAAACTCAGGTTTCCTTAAAGGGCCAGTGCACCCAAAAAAATAAAATAAATAAAAACCAATGAAAACATATTTATTTTCATATTTTCCCATGTACACGTGGAGCTGATTTTAGTTTTATGAGCTGAGATTCTCTCACTGTGAACAGTTTCCATTAAGACGTGTTGTGGTAGAAAAGCAGCTTTCTCTTTATGTTCTATTTTCTCCTCTTTTCTTCTTGCAGAGAAGTTCAGAGCATCGCTTTGTTCTCTTAAGGATTAAACTCTTGAGGCCCCTCAGGGCCCGATCACCGCAGAGACATCTTGTCAAACTGCAGCTTTTTGCTTTTGTGCTGTTGCTACAAGTAATGGATTTGCTCACAGCCACAAATTTTTTTGTGTTGAGGTCAACTTTGGTGAACTTTGACCTCTGAGTTCACAGTGTTGGCCGACAGCAGGCCGTCCTCTGGTGTGAGCAGCTCTGCAGCCTGCCTGCACTGAAATATCAGCCCTGGTTTTCTGTGTAAATTCCCAAGTATTTCTGTTTCTCACTTTATCTCTTTATCTAACTTTATCTTGTTTCAGTGGTTAGATTGTGATCTGTGCATGTGTCTGTGTGAGACAGGAGTTTCCTTCTCATTCTGCAAACACATAGAACAAAACCACTTGCTCAGGTGAAGCTGTCCTGTGTAAATCAGAGTTTCTCTCTCTCTGACCCTTTTCAATAAAAATTTAAATGTGATAAAAGAAAAAAAAACAAACAACAAATGTGCACACTGCAGATCACCTGTACTCAGTTTATGAACATTTCAGTCAGTGTTGGACAAACAGCACCACGTACCAGATGTACCAAACAGCTCAGACGAAAACGCAGATCCAAGGCCACCGGCGGCAAATGGCTGCAGGTTTTTGCTGAGGTGTGTGATCCAGTGATTGTTTGTATGAGTTTCTCCCGCTGAAGAGAGCACAAGTGATCGGCAGTTGAAGAGTTGTTGAGATATTTCATTGTGGGCCGACGAATGTGTCGCACTGTGTCTGCAGAGACACGGAGGGAAAAGATGCTGTCAGCGGTACTTTCATTTTGACTTTTAGCACTGAGGGTATTAGTCAGCCATTCCACTGGCTCACAGTGAATTAGCTCAGTTACCATGAAATCTGGTTCAGACCTTCATGTTCCCCTGAGGATGATCTTTAAGAACCCTCTGACTCTTCATCAGGTTCCTAATCTAATTTGTCCAGTACTTTGGTTTATGACCAAGCTGATGACATTCCCATCTTCCTCGGCTGTTCTTTGTGTTTACTTCTAATCAGCAAATGTTAGCATGCTAACAAGCTAAAATAATGGTGAGCGTGGTAAATATACCTGCTGAACACCAGCATCTTAGCACTGTCATTGTGAGAACGTTAGGATTTAGCTGCTGTCAGGCTGCAGACTTTGAACGTTTCAACTGTTTTCTTACAGACATTTGTTTCATTTCAGGTCTTTTTTGTCCCAGAGGACAAACTGCAAAACAAGAATAAAAACTTTTTAAAAAGAACAATAGGTTTGTCAGCCCAGGTTATTAAATCTGTGGTTTCATGTCCTGTAGGCACAACTTTTCAACACAGCATCATAATTAAACATGGCCGGCGGAGCTGATCTGAAGTCAGATCCAGATGACTGATGCGTCCACTCCCCGTCCTGCCTCCTGCAGCCTGAGCAGCAGCAGCAGCAGCAGAGCATCATCTGTCATCTAAAGCCATGCAAAAGCTAAAAAGCCTGCAGTAGCATCTGCAACATGCTGACTCACACTGAAACACACACACACACAAGCACACACTCGCAGAACAAACCACAGAAACATGTGGGGGGTGGGGGGGGGGGGTTGAAAGTTGACTCCGAGTGTGTTTCTCTCTGTGTTGTCATGGTTTCCATTGCTTGCCTGCTGAAATGCCCTTTACTTCTGCAGTAGTCCACCCCCTCAGTGCCCCCCACCCTCACCCAGCGACAGCAGAAACACCAGGGGTCCAGAGAATGAGCCACTGCCACTGTTTATATTTATCATTTGATTGTTATTGAGCCTTATTAGAATATAAAACTATATATTTAGGAAACAACAGACTCGGGGGTGAGAGCCACAGACGGAGGCTGGACGTCAGGAAGTGTTGAGAGACAGACTAATGAGACGAGATGAGTGTATGAAAACATGAAATAAGACCAGTCATGTCGAGTCCAAGGGTCAGTTCATACCTGGGTGAAGTCTGTGACTGTTTCTGATGCCGTTTGTGTGTCTTTTTTTTATCAGGGACACCATCAGGGAGGCGTCTTATCAGTCCCCACATTCATTCTGCAGCAGGACAGTGAGTCCAAACTTAGAGCCAGAATCATAAAGAACAATCTTCAGAGTCAAGGTACACACCTGATGTCTCAGCATCAGAGTTTACATCACTCCGTGTCCAAAAACAACCAACCAAAAACCAAGTATCCCTCTGAGGAAATAATAAAAACAGGATTATTTGCCTCTGTCGCTTTTTTTTTTTTTTTACTGACCACACACACACACACACACAGCACCACATCTCCAGCTGCTGTGGGGAAGCACAGCTCTGGTTCTTAGAAGTCACAGCCTCACACACAAACACACAGAGCACCTAGGGTGCATTGTGGGTAAGGGCAGCAGTTACTGTAAAAGAGAACTACCTGCCGTTTACCAGAAGTGATGTCACCGGAAGTGACATCACAGCTGTGGGTTGGAGGGAGGGTGGGGGTCTGAGTTTATGTAGCTGCAGAAATACCTCGACCCGTCTGTGTGCCAGCGGGGGAGCATGGTCTCCGAGCTTCAGCACAGACCAACAACAGCTTGTCTGATTTTTGTTTGTAGTAGCATGTATATTTACTCCAGTTCTTATGATCTGAGTTACTTCTACTTTCTGATTCTGCTCCTCTGCATTTATCTGACACCTGTAGTTGTCAGATGCTTTACTCACACAGGGTTTTAAAAAAAACAACGCACTGTTAAAGCTCAAACGCGCGGTTTCCAAGCTCTTTTGACCTCTGACAAACAACGTCAGTGTCCAGTGGAGGCTCCTCGTCATGTTTCGGACATCAGTGAGCTGTGAGCAGCTCCACCACAGACATGTTTCCCCTCTAAACAGCTCCACCTTGAGCCGCTACATCAGTAAAATGCTGCTGAAGCACTGATGCATCCTCTATAGTCCCATGTCCAAGACACAAATGATGTGTCTTGGACATGGGACGTCCACTTACTGGAGCCACATCTTGTGGACTTCATTCCACTGATGAAGGCCATGAAAGTGCCAGAAGATGTACGCTAAGTGGAAAATATGCTACGATCTGCAGTTAAGCTGACCAAAATAACTTGCGGAGTCCCTCAAAGCTCAATTTTCAGGCCTCTTTCATTTTACATTACGCAAAACAAATTCAACATATATATTGTACATTTTTAAAATGTATAATCATATTTTATGCAGATGACACCCAGTGCTGCCAGGAGACCACACTCCTCTGTGAGCTCTGTAGATGTTCTTCTTATGCACTCTTCAGCCATGTTTATGGACATTTATCTTCGTTGGCTTTAAGAACAAGAGGTCCTGACAGTTCAGTAACTGCGTTTCCGCAACAGCAAAGTCCATCTGCTGACGATGACAATGAAGAATGAGCGAAAGCTCCAGAACAGCTACCAAATGGACTTCAAATAAATGACTGGGTGGACATGAAACTCCTTCTGTTATACACTGACAAAACTGAAATACACATCAAATCCATAACAAAGTGCATGTTAGAATCAAACAATAGTGAAGCCAGAGATGAAGTTCATTCTGTTTTATTCAGTTGCATTTGTCTGAATGTGCCAATCAATAAATGCATAATAAATAATCAACCATCAGTCATAACAATATGAATCAATATTAAATAAACACCTTAAATATGAAAATAAATATAGAAAATTACAACATGTCAGTAAAATACAAAAATCCTTGCAGAGTACTGCACTTCTACGATAGCTGAGTATTCATATTGCAGCACTTCAGTGCTGATCGTCCAGAGGTCGTGTAGTACTCTGGCGTACTTTGTACTGTAAACATCATCAGTTCTCTTGGGCAGTGGAGGGTTCTGGCAGCGACAGTGCGGTTTATTTTTTACCAAAAACAAAATCAGTTTCATTTATAAAAAGTCAAAGGTACCGTTATTCAGTTTATGGCAGACTGAAATTCGAGGTCAAGCCGTTTGGTCACTTTAGGAAAAGAAACGTTGCCATTTCAGTTCTTTACGTTTATTTCACCTGTGAAACAATATAAAAGTCATATTTCACATGTGAAAACACACATTTCAAACAGTCAGGATTTTCCTGTGAGTCTGGCACCACCCACCTCTCCACCAATCAGAGTGCAATCGAGAGTATAAATAATTAGAATTACCTCAAAACTGATTTGCTGAAGTTAAAGATCTGATTTTCTGGAGCATTAAATCATCTGCAGTTTTTATATAGATTCAAAAAAGACCAAGAAGTTTCCAGGTGACACGGGGTGACATTATGAAAGGGAGTGAGACTCCATGTTGAAAACTGTTCACAGGCTCAAACCGCCACGCTGCTTTCAAGTATCGAACACCAACATGAAAAAAAAGGTTTTACAAAACAATATTTCTTAGGCTTAGGCTGCTGGTTCACTGTAATAAATAGCTTTGAAACAACTTCTTTAATCATCTAAAAAATAAAATAAAAGTAGGCACGCTGATTTAAGTTTGATATCTTTGGTCCTGTCTTTCATGTTTGTTTATCTATATTAATATTTGTCATTAAATATCCTGAATCCTTGTTTTACCATTAATATTGTTGTGCATCCTTGCGTCTCACGCTCTCTGATGAGTTCTGACCCTCCGTGCTTGGCGCCGCCGCCGCCTCCTCTGAACCCTGATGTCTTCAGGCAGAGAACTCGCCTCCTCATACAGCCACGGCAGCTCCCACAATGCTTTGCTCTGGACGACAGGGTTATCCATCTGGAGGTGTAAGACAGACAGGGAAATTTTACACTAATCATAATAACCACACAGTGAAAAGGTACAGTTTGTTTAGTACAGTAAGTGGCTGTTATTGTACACAATAACAGCCACAAAAACAGGATAACACACCACAGAGCCACATTAAAAGCCTCGTATAACCTTCAGTAAAGCTTTGAACTACATACGGCCTGTGGAGGGTTTATGAAGAATTACAAAGTGAAGCCATTGATTGGACTTCAGCTGCTGCATCGGCCTTCCATAACCCCTGGTTAGCCTCATGCTAACCTTCCTTAAGCCTCTCTCTCTCTCTCTCTCTCTCTCTCTCTCTCTCAGTGTGAGTCTATGTCTCTCTACCTGGATGTGTCTGAGGGTCTGCAGTCCCTTCAGAAGCTTGTCTTCCTCCTGGTAATAGTTTTTCCTCAGCTCCTGGACCTTCTTCAGGATGAACCTCAGCTCCATCCTGACATTCGTGCCCGCTGCCGGCCTGGCATCACTGGCCGTGCCGGGGGCCGCGGTGATGGCAGAGGTGAGACTCTCTACGCTCCCGGCTGTCTGGGGGCTCGGGGTGGGCAGCTGCTTCAACATCTGGTTGATCAGCTTTTCATACGTCTCCAAAATGCCACCCAAAAACACCATCTTTGACTGAGGGAGAAATGCAGAGGTAATGAAATGAAATATTGAAATTTAAAGTGATTTAAACTTCTGAAACAACTCTGATGGTTTATTTATGTCTGAGCTTGTTAGTCTCTGCATGATGCTTTGTGGAGAAATGAAATGAAACCAAAGCCTGCCTAAAAAAGCAGTTTCAGTCATTTAAATGAAACATACGCTGGACGTCTCTGGCTTGACAGACTCATACCAGCCATGGTACATTGAAAACGTTTCACACAGTGGAAAAACTTTGTGGTCCTCCACACAACAGTTAAATTAAGAGTAGGTCTTAAAGGGGAATGCCACTGAGCTACGGTGAAACATGAATGTGATATTCCAACAGTGCTCATTTGGAAGGTAAGAACTCAAACAGGTCACAGGTCAAGAGAGTGACGTTTCATTTTATTCCCAGTTTCAAGACTCACTTGATAAATATTGACCAATCTGTGCTGATTTTATTGATAAAACCTTTTTAAATGAAACGTGTTCAGCCTGGTAAACTGAGTTCATCCACTCAGCAACAATCTGGATTTCTTTAGGCACAGCACACACGGTCCTTTACATTAGATTGGCTAATTATTTCCTAAAATGGAGTTTCAGCTCCGATGAGTCACATGAGGTGTCTGGACTGGAACAAATTCAAAAATGATGAAGTGTAATGAAGCACCTGTGTTGCTGTGGTGAAATGGGAAAACCCAGAGGGGTGTGTGGTGTCTGGCCTGTGACTCAATGCTAAATAACACTTTCTACATAAAATCTAATAAAAATTCATCATGACAAGACATTTCTAAACTGAAACACAATCAGAAAACCAAACAAATAAAGAATAAACATCCATCGCTTCTAAATCTAAACCAATTTCTTATTTATTTACTGCATTTTATGTTTATTTATCTGTAGCATGAACCAGGCCTGCATACAGGGGCATTTATACCCTATGCTAGTTTGCAGTGCCTGTCCCTCGATCTCATCTTCCCTAGATATTACACTGTAAACCACACAAGACTTCACAAAGAGCAGCAGACAAGCAAGTGAAACGCTGCAGCCTGTAACGTAAAGACTCTCAGGTTGGTGTTTAGCGGTTCGACGTTGCTGAGTTGGCAGTTTGTGCTCAAAACCAACATGATACGGCTTTGTATCATTGGTGAAGAGTGAAAGTTTCATCTGGAGTCTGATAATGGTGCACAAAGGTTGCACAATGCAGAGCCAGCAGGAAAAAAACCCACAAAAACCTCAAGACGAGCGATACAAACGCTGAATATTCCCTACGCTAACAGATTGTGAGTTGAGGGGAACTTCCCAAAGTCTGTGAGGCTGCCAGGTTTGGTACCACTGAGACTGAACCACAACCTGTGCGATAGCTGAGGATGCTGCACAGAAAAGCAGGGCATGGACACACTGCCCCCAAATCCACATATTTTCATCTTTACATTTCAGTTTGTGTAAGGAGCGAATGCACAGGACACAGTGTGTGAATTAACAGAGCAGAGCGAGGCAAACTCCAGCTCTGTACCTCAAACCTCGGAAAGAAAGAAGAACATGGTCGGAGTTTGGATTTGTGCACAGCCAGAGAAAACGGTGAGCCTGACAGGCCCGATTCAGGACGACCCAACACAAACTGACCACAGAGACTCTATGTTCCTATCTGTAGACGAGTAGAAGAGAAAATGGATTTTCATTTACCTCAATTCTGCCAGCCAGCGGCTCCCTGGAGAACACGGGCTTCCCGTTAAATCTCTCTTTCGATGAAGTCTTCTGCAAAAAAGCCAGAGACAAAGGTTTTTCAGAATACATCTGATAAATCAAGTTCCTTCAGGTTTTAGCTGAATAAATTCAAATCACATTAACTTTATGACACTTTATGACACTGGTTTGAAAACTGTACCGGTGGTGCATTCGAGAACAATCGAGAACATAGAGACATGAGATTTCAGAGGCGCCTGTTGTAAAGCGTCATTGATGACTACGAGTATTTCACTAGAAAAATGAATCTGAAAGGCAAAAAAAAAAAAAAAAAATCTGAACTAAATATGGAACATTTACACTTTCCTAGACTGGACTGCAAACTCTCCTTGTTGGTGGTGCATTCAAGGACAGTCTGACATCTGGGATATCAAACTAAAGACAAACCAAAAAGCTGTGAAAAAATTAACACAGCTTGGTCATTTCTTACATTCTATATGAAAACTATCTAGTTGATGTGTTCAAGGACACTCCAACACTTTTAAAACTCATGTCTGAGTGTCCTTGAATGTACCATCAAGGACAGCAAGCCTGCTGTTCACTGAGTTACTGTATGACTATAATAGAATTTACATTAAGTTTACTAAATAAGGATTTGGATGTTGAGTGTAAAATATATAGTGGTTAAGGGGTTAATACACACACACACACACACACACAGACACACACACAAACAAACAACAACACAATAGTCCTTTAAAAATACAGTAAGTGCAAGCAAGTGTGTGCGCATGTGTGTTTGTGGTGAGAGCATCAGAGTGAGACAGAAACAAAAGCAGGAAACAGAAATCCAGTAGCAGTGTCTGTGGTGCTACAAAGACCAGTGCACGAGCACGAGCCTCAGCAGCGCCAACAGAAGTAGTACTTGCAGTATCAGTGGTACTCACATAGTGCTGCAGGAGGTTCTGGATGGTTCTGTTCATCCCATCTGAGATGTGGGAGCCTCTGACCTGACACACAGAAAGCCAGAGGGCGAGATAGACCACCACCTTCGCCGCTGCAACCATCGTGGCACCACTTGAAATACTGTTACGGGCTAGTTGTCGGTTCGATTCCCGAGCCGGTCCGTGCCTGGTATGAGTGCCGGTTTTCAATCCCTGTCGGTGTGAAGCCGAAGTCGAAGAACTGGCCAAGCGGAGACCTTTGTGACTGACTGACTGACTGACTGACTGTCCTGTGTCTCCTGCCCTGACGTTTGCTCAAACTGTTGAGAACTTGTCATGAAAGCTTTTATTTATAACTCAGAGAGAGAGAGAGCAAGGCAAGTGACAGAGAGACATAGACACACACAGAGCAAGCGCGAAGCAGCAGTGATCTAGGTGTGAAAATGTGGTTGTGCAGTTTCCTTTAAATCATCAAACTTCATAGAAGTGGGTGAGGGGTCTCCCACTCATGCATGTCAAGCACAAAACATCAGCACGCTGCTGAAACTCAAATCCCCCAGTGGATTTATTATCAATGGCTTCATAGTCATTAATGGTCATAGTGGGAACTCTAATGTTTTCTGATAGAGGACTATACTTGAGCGCAAACCAGTGGAGCATATCTAGGTTTGAGTAGAACTTATTGGAAAGCACGCTACCTGAAGCGGTTAGGCTGCAGCCTGCGTCGGAAATCATTAGATCCAGTAGAACTGCAATGGAAACCATTACAAACCCTCAGCAATCTATTGCACCTGTGGTTTCACTGGTGCAATAAAGGTTTCTGTTGGTGGTACGTATTTGAAACACGGAAACACGGTCAGCTCACTGGTTTGTTCTGAAGACGCAAATCTTTAAAAACATTTCACAAATATGTGGTTTCATTTTTAACAGGCGCAGCTCGAATCATACAAACAGGACGGAGTGTGCACTCGTCAAATAAAACTTCGATGGTCGTTCTATACAACGACAGCGGCTGAATTAACATCAAGAAAAACATTACATTAAAAAACTGAGACAATCTGTTTCATCTGTGGTTTCACTGGGAATTCACTAGAACAACCAGTGGGTGAAGTTTTATCACTTTTATCTGTTATCATTAAAGCTGCTCTCGTCTGTGTTTTTATATTAACAGGGTTAGAGAGAGGTGAACACATACGTCCACCACTGATTTTATCCTTAATGAAACTCTTAAACAAAACTCCGTAGGCATTAAGAAAAGAAAAATCAGATGATATAAAAGATAAAGACACAGAAAAGACAAACAAATAGGATTTAAAAGGTTCATATAAAAAAGAAGAATAAAAGAAACAGGAGTACAGTCCAGGCCTGTGCAGTGCAAGAGGCGACCAAAGAGTCCACGTTCAGCTCAACTCAACAGCAAAGAGAAAAGTCTTCAGCCCTGATTTAAACCACCACGCCAGGATTTCTGGTTCTTTTACCTCCGTTTACCTGGAGGAGATAAACTCCAGTTACTGATTTAGTGAATGCACCTTCTCAGTGCTTGTATGGGAGCATCGGCACCCGGTCGTATTAGATGAATCTGTGATCTGACTGAAGACTTAGGGCGTTAGACAGAGGATGTTTACTGAGAGGAATCCAGTGAAGCTGAGTGTGTGCTGGGTTTTTAATATTTTGTTTTACTTCTGTTTGCTTTATTCACAGTTTTTTTTAATTATTATTATTATTTATTATGTGACAAACTGTGACATCAGCTGCAGAATTTTAATTAGCAAAATGAGATCCAGTGGATTGTGGTTAGCCATCTAACAAGCTGATATGACTTTAATGTGGTATTCACTAGCTGAGGACTCTCAACATGGCTGCCGGCTGCACGTCCAGTGAAACCTGTCTGTCTCCAACACGTTTGATTTTAGACCAACACGTTTGTGTTAAAGAGGAAAATTAGTAAGTTTACGATCAGCACTAAGCTGCCCGCCGACCTGAGTCGCTTTTACATCAACAGCACACGATGCAGCTGAAGTGTGTGAACACTAGTTAGCCAGCAAGCACAGAGAAATGAAACGGGTGAATAAGTGAAACAGCCGTATGTGAAATAGCTACACGTCAGGATGAACAGCTGTAACAGCTGGACAAGAATCAGCACAAATAATGGAAAACAGCTCCAGCTGCAAACGAACATTGTGGACTGATGGTTGCATGGAGGTGATATGAAAATATATTGTATATATTGTTCCACAATATCCACCGGTCGTGGCGTTAACATCCAGTTTATGAGCAGTTTACAAGAATTTACTGGAGTGGTGCAGGTGGAGGGGTTGTACCAGATGGTGTAACTGGAGATGGACGGACAATATGAAGACAGGAAATAATGTCATGAATCAGATACCCCGCCTGGGCGTGAGGTGTTTGAAGTGAGTGCACAGAATGAGCAGCGTCTCATTTAGCTGAAAGGAAACTCACCATGTCGGGCTTTTCCTTTCAACTACACACACACACACACACGCACACACACACAGAATTATCTGGAAACACACAGAAATTAATTCCTGAGTAGCAGTAACAGTGAAAATATCAGCACAGCACAGGAGAGGTGAGAAGAGACCTGCAGCAAACTGCATCACAGGAAACGCACAAAAGAAAAGCGAAAGCAGACGAAGGTCTGAGCGTCAGAGAAAATCTTTTATTGTAAATGAGAAGCAGCTGCAGTGATGCTCAGGAGCTTAATACTTAAATGTCATTGATCACTAAAAGCTGACCAGCTCTGTTTAACCGTACAGTTTAACGTAGCTGCTGTTTATCAGCTACTTTAAATAATGCACAGCCAAACAATTCAAACTGCAAACCTGTGACCCATGAGCACGAGAAACCTCCGCAGGACTTCAGTGCAAACCACAAAGCACAGAGGCCCTGCTCAGACCTGGTCTCTGCTCAGACCTGGTCTCTGCTCAGACCCTGCACCCAGAGCTGATCCGATCAGCTCTGGGTGCAGGCGTGAATCCACCCGAGATGCACCGAGATCCGATCACTCAGACCACATTCAGAGGTGGACTGGGCCTCATATGGCCACATTCTTTTAGGAGTGTGAACACAAATGTGTCCTGGACCACAACGAAGGACCGAATACTGAACCGACCTCCGTCCACTGTGTGATCAGGATGAAGACCAGCTACAGCTGCCAGGGAGACAAAGTGAATAACTGATAAAGGATTCGGACAAACGTTTCTTTCACAGAGGTGATGTGCTAAGAGCTGCGTGAACGGAGATTAGTCCCAGGTCTGAACAGGCCTCGGTGTTTGTGTTTGTCTTGATGTGAAGTTACACCAACAACGCTTTAGCTTTTATTCAGGTTTGACGGAGGTTTCCTCACACACGGATTAAAGTTGGCTTGGGCTGCTTCTGTTCATGTTCAGGTTAAAGTGTCTGTGTTCAGTCTGCTGACGGTTACAAACACTTCTTCATCATCACCGCTCACTCTGTCAGGAATGCTACAGGAATACAGCGACCTTTGACCTGCCCAATACTGGCTGCCGGCGTCGAGTCTGAGCTCAGGCAGGAAGTCGAATCAAGTGTCGAGCTCAGCGCAAAAGAGACAGAGCAATGCAGGAAACAGGAAGAGAGACAGGTGGATTTTGTTGTTGACGTTCAGGTGTTAAAGATATACGTGTGTGTGTGTGTGTGTGTGTGTGTGTGTGTGTGTGTGTGTGTGTGTGTGTGGGTATCCCCTGCTCAGGCACAAACACAGGAAGAGGTTTGACAGGTGAAGTTTGACTCTGTTTTGTGGAATTTGCAGCCGTTTCTTTCCAGATATCAGAATGAACTTTAATGGTCTTTTATCTCATTTTCTGCTGAAGCCCTGAATCTCTGCTGATCAACAGCTTTCTGTTATTAAAAATAAAAACCTTATTATGGACTCTGCTGACTGAAAATGTTTGGTACTGAAAGTGTAATCCAGCTTTTACCATGCTTGTTAAAACAGTCGTTTTCACTTTGATTCTTCGCGACCCCCTTAATCCTCTATCAGGTCCGGGCTGAAAAACTCAGCTGCAGCTGCAGGTTAGAATGACCGCGACGTACACCTGAATGAATATGATTGGATGTTACCCGTTGTGAATGAGCCAATCACCGCGAAGCTAGCTGCAATCAACCAATAGGAGCGCGACGTCAGTGCTCTGCGTGAACTGCGTGTTGTGGATATGAGGAGGATTTTTTCCAAAGTGTCCACGAATAACGTTTATTTATCAGTTAACGTCACACAAAGAATAATGCAACTCTGGTCTCTGACTCTGGTCTCTGACTCTGGACTCTGGACTCTGGACTCTGGTCTCTGACTCTGGACTCTGGACTCTGGTCTCTGACTCTGGACTCTGGACTCTGGACTGTGACTCTGGACTCTGGACACAGAATCAGGTTTAGTTTGAACCTGACACCGTCAGACAGACTGTGTTGTACTTACATCCTCACTACAAAGATCACTGTGCTTTACTGATTAAGCCCTGACAACCTTCACTAAGCAGGTAAGGCAGCCGCGTGGAGCCTGACAGACAAAACCCAGGGGCTCAGGCTCATGGAGAGCGTGGGAATGAGTGACGGTGACACAGATGAGAAGAGACGGGCGGAGATGAACGTTCAGAGAGCTCGGCCACGCTGCACGTCAGCGTGAGGAAACCTTTACAAAGTGTTCTCGTATCTACTTCAGCTGAAGTTCGTCTGTAATCAGAGTCTTTGGAGAATCAGAGGGACACAAACCGAGTCTCATGATGGACGACTGCTGGTGTCGACATAATAGACTGAACGGTGGTTTTCAGGTGTGGACCACAGAGGAATGCACACTGACTCGAAGGGGGAGCACAGGCTGATTTCTCTGAACCTCACGTTGTCCATGTTCATCTGCGAGGACGATGATTGAGTTTTTCTAAACTTTGGACCTTTTTCTTCAGCGGTCGTCACTGTTTCTGTCTGAGTGGGAAAAGTCCCATCTCTGATTTCTTCTGAGGGGAAACCCCTTCACACATCTCACCTGACAAAAACTGTGGCTTAAAATATCATTTAAATCCGTACACAGACATGTTTCACAAGAATGTATGTCCCTGTCCTTTAACATAAGGACTTATCTGAGCTGTGTTACAGCACCGAGGCTGCGATCACTGACCGCTCACGTTTTCTTTTTTTAGTTTAGTTCCTGAGATCAAAACGTTATCATCTTAGAAACATGGTGTCACTGAAACCCGACAAAACAAATCACAACATTTCAGAAAGCAAATAAAAAAAAAAAAGAAATGTTACAGAAAACAAAACGCATAATGCAGAGAGTATTTAAATAAGCACTCACTTTAACCCAAACCCTGATCCTCCCCTAAACCTGACCAAGCTGTTTTTGTAGCTAAAGACCTAAAGCTAAACAAACTTTACTTAAGTAGTATCAGAGGTCGGGACAAACAGTCCATGTGGTCACTGAGGCTGGAGAACTTCTTGTCTTTTCTGTATGTGCCTCAGACCAGAAGCCTTTCACTCTGCATATGTTCTTAAAAAGATAAGTTTCAGCGGTGTTGGCGACACGGCTCTGAAATGTTAGGCCCAAAGTCACGCTGGCGACCGACGAGGCGGATTAACATACCTGTAGGTGTGGATGGTTTGGGTGGGCGTTACTGATTCAAACCAGAACTGTAACCACAGACCCATGCTGTATTTCACTGCAGGGTTTTATTACAACATCTGGTGGAGGGGAAATCCCTCCGTGTGATTGGTGCAGGAGCAGGGGAACACAATGATGTCACAGTGATGTAACAGGAATAATATGACAATTCCACACAGAAACACAGGAAGTCTTTTTCTCTTAGACCGCTTTCTCGCTAAGACCCCCGTTTCTCTACATCCTTGCTGAGCGGCTGCTATCAGTACCAGCCATAGACTGGAGACCAGAAGGACAAGGAGTCCTGCAGCACGTGGTCTGGACCCCACACAGTCCTGATCTGTGTGCAGGTTTACTGAGGAGAACTGCTGGTCTTATAAAAATCACACATCGGTCTTAGTCTCTCTCCCGGTCACGTAGTCAGGGTTTCTGTAGAAGTTCAGCTTATCGTCATCATTTTCACGCAGCGTACCAGTTTACAATCGAAACCACGAATTATCAGCCTGTATGAAACCTGATAATCATTTCATATGAAATGTGAGAAAATGTGCATATGTGCATAAATATGATTCGGAAAATCATATTTACCACAGAACTCAGGACTGTTGGTGTGTTAATATGATTTTCTTCTGTTAGAAACTGAACAAAGCTTTGTTCGTCGTATGTACAAAAAACAAAAAGAGCCAAGGTTGATATTTTAGTTAGCAATGATTTCTACTTTTATTCAAACAAACAAGATCTGGTTTTAAAATGACAACAAGAAACATAAATTAAGTAAATAAATGATCCATAAATAAAACATTAAATTATCGCAAAAATAAATATAACTGTTGAGAGGAACACTGGGTTTGAGAAATGACCTGAAGTAACTCCTTAAATAACAAAATAAATATGTGAAACATGGAAGATGTGGAAAACTTATAAAGACATAAAAATTAACTAAATGAGATCATTTTAATGTGAGAGCATCAGTTGTCAATGGATGGGTCCTCTGAGGAAGCCAATTGCAGAACCGTGTGGTACACCTGTTGGAACTCCGCCAGGGCCTTCCTCTGATTGATGGGGTCGTCGACCTGAAGAAAGGGAAACGGATGCTTAAGGTATGGTTTTTTAAAAAAAAAGGAAATCCTTCGGATTTGGAGCGGAAACTACAATTAAATCAGGTGATTTAAATCAGCATTTTAGCCACGTGAAGACACTTCTGGGTCACAATGTCTGAACGAGATTACGCCTACCCAAAGGCAGGTGTAGTCACAGACATTGTAGGCGTAGTCTCCATTTCTATACGTCAGCATGAGGCAGTTGAAGCTGCTGAGCTGTGTTTCCCATGTCTTTGCACTTTGAGCTAAATTCAAAATGACGCTGAACTCAGCGTCGTCGTGTCCAGAAACTGTCCTGAATCAAACGTTTGTGAGGTCCCACATGTTTACCACGACGTTACAAGCTCTTTGGCTGGACTGAGTGCGCCATCAGAAACCAGTATTCGTTAATAGCTACATTTGAAAATGAAGAATGAGCAGCTGCAGGCTCATGAGGAACGTGAGGAGTTTTTACTCTTGAAGTGAAAAGAAAGAAACATGTCCCTTACCCTTATGTTGTTCAGCTCGCTGAGCATGTCGGCTTTGTCCTGGTTCAGCTGGCCCAGGCGATCCCTCATCTCCTCCATCTTATGCTGGAGATTCCTCAGATCCGACTTCACCTTGTCCCTGTCAGAGTTGGACAGCTGGTCCAGCACAGGCGAGGACACGGTCCTGCCGTGGTGCTGGTGGTGGTTGTGCTGCAGGAGGCTGGAGAAGATGTGCATGTAGATGTCCAGAGTGGCATTCATTACCTGAATGTCTTCTTTTTTCTGTGGAGGAGAAGGATGAAATACCTGGGAGTCAGTGTGCAGGGATTAGGGTGATCATGAAGGCTTGTAAGTATTTAGATCAAAATAAGAATAAAAAATTTCTAAGACATTTTTGTGGGAGAAAAGTGTTTCGTGTACCTGGCAGGAGGTGTTAATGCTCTTGATGACAGAGCTGAAGAGAGGTTTGCTGCCGATCTCGTGCTCCTTCAGCTTCTGAAAGGTCCAAAAAAATTTTTATTTTTTTATTTCCCTTCCAGATATTAACACATAGCACAACATAAACACTCACTGATACAAACTCTTCGCGTTGGGGCTGAATTCTCGGTCACATGTTGAGCCTTGTTGTACTTTGAACTCAAACTGATGTTTAGAAGTCACTCCAAAATCTGGTTTAAAAGTTTGGGTTCTTGTACTTTAACTGGTAAAAAAAACATTTTAGATGCTTGTTTTTCTAATGAAACAAAGGTTTTAGTCGAATAGAATCCATACACAGCAAAGTATGGTGTTAACGTATTAAGATAAGGAATAAAACAAATCACTTTTTTATCCACACCGAAACAAAGGCGTATCAACAGAGCACTGGCATCGTAGAAGTAGTGCAACAATAGACAACGTGTGAAGTTGTGATGTGGTGATTAGCTATAATCAGCAGGTAGAAATGTCTATCAGTGCGTGACGTAAAGTTACAAGACCTTAAATATAAACTGGTCACTCCAGGCTACTGAAAACTCCTGACAACCTCAGACACACTGTCAGTCTTATTTATCAGTAGATTTTTCAGTTTTACCTTATCAGAGTCATAATTGGAATTTGTTAGTTTTTTACTCCAGTTCACGCAACAGTTATGTAATAAAAACAAAGTCATCATCTGTAATTAAAAGCATGTAAATGAAAGCATAAGCATCCATCAGTGCAGAGGATGAATCCACTTTAAAACGTCTCAAATCACCTTTAAATTCGTGCACACATCCTTTAATATGAACTCAAATTCCAGCTTCTGTGTAACATAAAAAGACAGCTTCCTTAAATAAACCTTCATTTTACAGATTAAACCCTACAATCAATCGAGCCCTGTGGACCGCCACAGGCAAACTCACCAGCAGGTTTACGATGGACTCCGGGACTTGGTTCAGGTTCTCATGGAGAGGATTTCCTAATGCCAGCACAACTCCCATCAAGACCAGTAGACACACTGAACCACAGGACGAAGACATGTTGGACCACTAAGTTCGACGCAGTCTAGCGTAGATTGTATCGTTAGAAGAGTTTGAGAGAGAGGCTGAGAAAGATAAGAGTGTGATGATGTGTTGTCTAGTCCCTTACACTCTCTGGTGGGTCTATATATATCGGTGTCTGTATCCCTGTCTGTCTCACTGCGTGTCAGTGTGTGTGTGTGGTTGTGTACGTCTGTGGTCTGTGGGCTTTCAGCAGTAGCATCAGAAGCAGCAGCATCAACAGCAGTTTTCCTCTAAAAGTCACTCTGCTGCTGCTACATGTAGATGCACAGGAGACTCCCTGGTCAGGTTTCCATTCAGTTCCTTCCACTGAACACACACACACATGCACAGAAGGAGGAGACTCCCTGGTCAGAGTGGTTAAACTGCACTGACGAGTGCAGCACAGCGTGAGGCCAGTTCATCAGAATTTACATCTGCATGTGTGTAGCCGTACAAACTAAGCTAACTCAAGTTAACCAGTTGTGCCAGTAAGATCATTGATGTGTGTGTGTGTGTGTGTGTGTGTGTGTGTGTGTGTGTGTGTGTGGTTCAAAGAGTGCATAAAGCCTCATGCAACCTTTGTGAAACTGTACAGACCTTTTGTGTGTGTGTGCATTTTGTATGCAAGCTTGTAACTGTTTGCATGTGCATGAAATTACAAATAAAGCCAGGAAATCGTTTTACATTGAGACACATGTGTATGACTCCCTCGTTTCAGCTTTGTTGTTTTTATTAGATTGTCTATAGTTTGAATTATTCGTGACTTAATGGTTAATTGACTGAAAAGTGATCAGCAACTAATCTGATTATCATTTGTGTCATTTGTCAGTCTGTGCTGCATGTGGTGTCTTTACTGTCTTTGCGTGCATTGTGTACAGTCTTTATCTGTTATTTGCCACTTCTTGGTTTATGCACTTTAATGCAAAGCACACTGAGCGTACTTCCTAACAGCTGCCCTAATCACAGATTAACTGCACCTGCACTAAAACACCAAGAAAACATTGCAAGAACATGGTATCAGTATCCTCAACAGTCTCATATGGCCCTGATCATCTCAGAAGGAGGCCGTGTTCAGAACGAAGACCCGAGACTGTGTGAGTCTGTGGTCTGACTCCTGTACTGTCTCTACTCTCAGTGACAGCGTGTGATTAATACAAGTACTAAAGTGCATCACAACGTCACAAATGTCCTTCTGAGAATCATCTCTGATGTATGTGTGGTGAGAGGGGACAGACACAGCCCACCCTGTGGATGTCTTTACCTGTTGTATTAGCAGAATGTGGTAGAGTTGAACAAAACGCTTACTTTCAGTCCTGATTCTGCTGTTTTCTACTGACTGGCCTCTTTGTTTTTTTCTTTTCATGCAGCCAGGCTAGGTATTTATGTCTTGTTTTCGGCATTCGGACCTGCACTATTTGGCCAAATGTGTGTGGACACCCCTGTGTGTATTAAGATATAATGAAGTGTTCAACATGACAATGCCCCATGAATAAAGCAGGGAAATAGTTCACAACCAGATATTCTTTGCGGTAATCACAAGACAAGAAGACCGAGAGCCACTGTTTTAGATAACATGTCAACAGATTTTGTGTCTTAGACTGTGATTGTCACTTTCCTGTTTCAACCTGACATTGGCCCTGTGCGTAAACCATAGAGAAATAGCTTTCCTGGTTCGATGTGTAAGAACCTGACTGGTCTGCATAGAACCCTGACCTGAACCCAACCACTTACTACTCAAAGTCATGTCAATGCAGCAGGAGGAAGTGCTCTCAGTTCAGGCAGACTCATCACCTTTGCTGGTGGAAATGCCACCACAAGGCCTACAACGAAACCTGAATCATCACTGCAGGTAAAAAAAAAAACATTACTATTAGTAGAAAAACCATTTCTAGGGATTCCCCAATAAATGTATTTTGACATTTCTATTTTTCTGCCTAATATGGCTACACAGAGCACAGTCCAAGTACAGTACAACAAAAATATATAATAAATTCAAAATTCAGCTACCTCCTGAGTTAAGGAGTCTTGAGATTTGTTGGCTCGCAGAAGCTGTTGAGTAACCATGGCAACAATAGGAACAGCACTAAGAATAAAGTCGTAGAAGCACATCTCTGTTTCTGGTATCAAAGTTCCTTGAAATATATGACACATCATCACAAGCATGATGTGACATATACTGACATGTACATTTCTGATACAAGAAATCAGAAAAGACAGGCCTTAATGTAGGATTGTACAGAATGAGCCAATAAACCTACTCTTAATTCTGTCCTTTGGCTTCCCTCTACTTAAAACTACAATCCCATGTAAAGCAAAAGACTGGAGCGCACAAATAATACTGAGGGTAGTGTGGAAAAATGTTTAATTATGCAAATAAAAATGATGATGAAAGAGGCACTACGCACTAGCAACCTGGGGCAATAACAATGTGGCTAAATAGAAATGTAGAATTGTCCATCATCTGCATATTGTAAAATATTTTGCGATGAAGTAAGAGTGGGTGGAAAAAGTGTTCATTTTCATTTAACGTTGGTTCTTTTGACCAAAAGCTATTAGTTATATTTTTAATAATTTGATTGTTAGTCAACAAAAAAACAAAAAAACAAAAACGAGACACTGTAGTTTTCATTAGAGAAACATGAGTACATACTAATGAAACTTGTGTTGTTTAGTGGATGCATAGACGTTCCTAAATGTGCAACTGCAAACGGTTAACTGAGCCTTTCTCCAACTTCCATCTTTACTATCAACAATCACAGTAAACACATGTAGGAGAAAACTCTAAAAACTAAAAAGCAACATGTAAAATGAAAAGTGTAGCTGAGGTAGAAAGGTAGAAACAAGAAAAACGCACACTGGCTGTTGGCTTGTTAATTAAATGGAATTAACTGGTCACGTCCTCTGTCTGAAACTAAACTCTGCATTTCCTAGAAGTCAAAACCAGTTTTTTGCTTTTTTTTTTCTCCTTGTGGACAAAATGTCAATATAAACACACACACACACACACACACACACACACACACACACACACACACACACACACACCACACACCACATCCTTTTGTGTGAGGTGGAGGGCTTGCTGACATAAATGAAGATGGTTCGCCGTCAGTTTGACTAATGATCATCAAATGTTTTATTCTAAAGATTCTCAGTAAATTGAATTCCATGTTTAGTGACTGTGTAGACTCGACCCTCAGAGACACAAAATCGTATCAGTGATGTCACTTTCTCATCTCTCTGCAGATGTTTTGCATTTCTTTGTATTTCTTGCTTCTGTTTGTCGTCGCTCCTAAAACAGAGGCTGGTGCGAGTGAGAAGTCGGTACAAAGGAACCGAGAATTTCTAGTACCATTACACCCCTAACCGCCAGGTAACTGGGGAAACAGTGTGAGTTATTCCTTGGTTATATCACACCAAGTGAAGCAGAAGCAGCGAAGCTTCAGGAACAATGTTCTGATCAACATGTTAGTGAATCTGCTGTAAAACCAAATACCGTTTAATGCAAAGTGTTCTCTGCGTGTTTGTTCCGTTCTGAACTGGAATAAAAAAGACTGTGCTGTGTTGGAGCTGACTCAGCACGGAGAGAGTGATGATGATGATGATGATGACAGTGTGTGGAGTTCAGTGCTGTGTCAGGGCGCGGGGGGGGGGGAGATCTCGCTGTGGGCTTTGGTGGTTGTGCCAGCGTCTTTGTGTTTCCACTGACAGGTGAGAGAGAGGATCGTGACTCAGTTTTGCTTTTGGGTTGAATTTCAGAGGCATCCCCCTTTTTAAATTTCTTTTCTTTCCACTAATAATCTTTTCCTTTCTATCTCCTTTCCTTGCATTCATTTTTTTGTTTCTCCTCCCATCTTTCTCTCCCCCCGTCCCTCCCCTTTTATTTTCCTCACCTGTCCTGTCTTTCATTTCCCTCACAAATGTATTGTATCACCAAATCTTGACCAGCAGAGGGAGACAACACTCAAAACTCATAGTTCATCAGATAGAAACGAACACACGTAAAAATCTAGTTTATTTCATTCAGAATCTGGTTGACAAATTCATATAAATATATCTACAATAATTTATATAAAATCTTCCTTCACGTTGTTTCAACGCTCTGGAACTGTCTGTGATCCTCAAATACAATAAATATTATCTTAAAAATAATTTAATTTGTAAATAAAGATACAAATGAAAGACATTTTTTTTTTAAACTAAAAGATTCAAGACCTTTTCTGAGAACAACATGTGCTCTTTCAACAAGGAGCTCAGTCGATGTGTCGAGGAGACTGAGAATAAATTCAGCTGAGCTGCTGGTTTAATGATTTAATGACTAAAACAACAGATGATTCAAGCACAAGTTTCTTTTTAAACCATTTTAAAAAATCAAAAACCAACACGGATTTTTTTTTTTTTTAAATAAAAACTGAAAAAAGCTCCACTGATGATGAGGATGACTCTGATGGAGGTGGTGCTGACAATACTGATAACACAATGAGGCTGTTTATGAGGATGAAGATGATGATGATGCTCTACAGGATGTGGTGCTGTGTCAGCTCATCAATCCATCTGAGGATGAAGGTGAACTCTCTGACGGCCTTCAGTGCTACTTCATCTCTTCTCCTCTGCACAAAGACCAGTACAGTTAGTATCATTCGTATTTTCATACCGATCATTCAAGCTTTAATAACAACTAAATAAACCAAGTATATTTTATTTATGGATGAACTGGAATATTTGAGTGCTGTGTTGGAAACAGCACACAGGCCCAGTCGTACCAGCAGCAGCAGGAGAATGAGCAGTAGTCAAAGTTGTACTAATACACAACTGTACACAATATTTACCTTTTTCATTTTCTTCTCCATTTTCTTGATGATTTTGAACCATTTTGAAGGTTTGGAGGAAGAAACCTGGAAGTCCCAAAGACAGATCACAGGTCGGAGTGTTTGTACAGGCAGGTCGATAACATGCAGTGTGTGTTTACGGTGTGTGTTTACGGTGTGTGTTTACGGTGTGTGTTTACAGAGTGTGTTTACGGTGTGTGTTTAC
>JBBMJY010000015.1:1130533-1148033 GCA_037833715.1 Toxotes lorentzi | reverse complement strand
CATGTATCCAAATGTGCGTTGGAATTGTCACTGATAATAAACTGAATCACAGCCTTGTTGTTGTTGCTGTTGCAACCTGTTTGTGTTTGTGGGTCGAAAACGTTGGTCAGTTCATTTAAAGTGCTTCTTGTTTTGTTTTAATGAGGTGGATTATATTCACTTTCTGTGTTATTTACCTGAGTAAAGTAAAAACCCAGGGATCCATCGACTTGGTCTGAAACAATACAACGTAATTTATCTGTTGACTGGGGAAAATGGAAACACTGCAGTTTCATATAAAAGAGAACTGATATTTGTATGAGGAAACCCGATAAATACGGGTAAACTGGACTTTTCTGTCAGACGGTTGATAACTGACGACAGGTCTGTTCACCTCATCTCGATCTGACTGGTCCAGCTTTAGAATGAGGCCTAAGGGTTAACGCCCTCAGAGCGCTCACAGCACACCACCACCTGTCGACCTTTGATTGGACAACCGGCAGTTTCTTCCTTTAATGTCACCCAAATGATCTTAAAGGGCAACTCAGCGGCGCATGACTCAAGTCAGAACACCAACACCCACGATGCAGCGCTGCCACGACTCGTCAGGATCCACCGCGCTTCCAGCATCAACGCTCCGGGAAAGAGAAGCTTTCTGCAGGAAGACGTTCGTAGAAGAATGCATTTTAACTCAGACTCATGAAGGAAATGAAATCACGACGACGTTTCAGCCTCGTCTTCCTACACCATCCACTCTTGGTGTGACGTTTCCTCTCCACTCGCTGACAGAACCAGAATTAAAAACCAGATTTTAGAAACGAGGACGAGTCGCTTTCCGTTTTTTGCGCCGTCGTCTGTTTCCGTTGTCGTTCTGTGTTCAGTCGTGAGCAGCTGTCGAGGTGAATTTGTTTTGTCGTCTCGTCTTTGATCCCATCGACCGGATAAAACCAAACCTTCATCGAACATCATTCCTTTAACTTTGTAACTTCTCTTTTTTTTGTCCGTTGTCCTAATCTGTGTCTTTGGGCCTTGTCGTATTATACGATCATTTATTTTTGGAAATTTTACTCAAACGAAGTTTTCATCAGAGGAACATTGAACACACACTTCATCTTCACCAGCAGACAGAGAAACGTCGTTCATGTTTGATCCAAATTTTATTTATTTCAAGTCTTGAAACACACAGTTCAGTCTGCACATCCACACTGTGTCCACCGGTCAAACACTACACACGTTTAAATACTGCAACACCTTCGACAATAATCAGCCATAACATGGCAACATGATCAACACCGGAATCCTTTCAGCTCAGGTGTTAAAACATTCTGATCAATAAATAGATCAATAACTAATCAGTCACACTTGAGTTTTTATAAATATAAAAAATGTTAAGTATGCTCTCAAATTAAATAGATGAATAAATAGTATAAAAGTTGATGGTATAAAAGCTGATAAATACGATAAATAGAAAAACGTCTCTCTGCTCAGTGTTCAGTGGAAACAGTAGAAACAGTCGAGGCATCAGTGTGAGGCGGCGGCGGCGGCGGCGGAGCCGTTTCTTGGCTGGATGCAGAAGTCCTGCAGGTAGCTGAACAGGATGTCGATCTCTCCCATCGCTTTGTTTATACCTCGCTCGCCCCCCATCTGAAGCAAATAGAGACACGTTAGAAATAATAGAAACACACTGAATGCCGCAGATTAACGTGGAGTCTTTCCTTCTGTCAGGAAACCGAAGGTATCTGATATTCTGCTGATTGTTTTCTCAGTAAATCTATAACAGTTTAAAACCCAAACATATTCACTTTACTGTCACATAAGACAAAGAAAGCTGCAAATCCTCATCTTTAAGAATCTGGAACCAGAAAACTCATTAAAGATCTGAAATGTGGATTAAAGGTTTTATAAAATCTCACATTGGCGAGTTTCCTGCGAAACTCCACGGCGTGTTGATGGTCGTGGTAGTGAGTCACATTCTGGAGAGACAGACAGGTAATGTAGGTTAGCAGATGTTAACAGTTCAATCTTTCCGTGAGCTGTGTGTGTGTGTGTGTGTGTGTGTGTGTGTGTGTGTCACTTTCTCTGACTGAAACCACAGAAAGTCTTGATCAATCACAAGAGATAAGCTTAACCACAAAACACACAGCTCCACATTCATCGGATTTTCTGAAACTCATTAAAAATGACTCAGAATTTTAAAACAGAGTGAAGAACTTTACTCTCATTTTCAGATTAACAGCAGATTGTATGGCTCAGAGAGATGGAACTGATATTAAAGGAATAGTTCGACACTCTCAGCCTGAACGTCTAACTCTCTGCAGCGTCAGCAGCCCAGATAAATACTCGCACACTCACACAGCCTTGAGTCTGCAGGTCCTCGCTGACCCGGGCCAGGTCGGTCCTCAGCCGGTGCATGTGAGAGTGCTCGTTGTCACGTTGATGCAAAATGTTGTGCAGGTAGTAGTCGAGGATGTTGGCGTGGAGGCAGCAGATCATCAGGTGGTCCTGAGGTGGTGGTGGAGAGGTCAGAGGTCAGAGGTCAGGTTATGCTTGGAGAATGTTACTTGAAAATGTTTTGTGGGAAACATGAAGAGGAACAGGAGCAGTGATCGAACTGAACCTCACCTGGTCAGTGTTGACTCTGGGCATCAGTCTGATGCTGGAGTCGTCCACTGTCTGAACACCCTGAGCCTGGATGGACAGACAGACAGGCAGACAGACGGACAGACAGACGGACAGACAGACGGACAGAAAGACGGACAGGGAGACGGACAGACAGACGGACAGAAAGACGGACAGGGAGACGGACAGGGAGACAGACAGACGGACAGACAGAAAGACGGACAGACAGAAAGACGGACAGACAGACGGACAGACAGACGGACAGACAGAAAGATGGACAGACAGACGGACAGACAGAAAGACGGACAGACAGACGGACAGACAGACGGACAGACAGACGGACAGACAGAAAGACGGACAGACAGAAAGACGGACAGACAGACGGACAGACAGAAAGACGGACAGACAGACGGACAGACAGACGGACAGACAGACGGACAGACAGGGAGACGTTAAGTAAAATTTGTGCCAAAACAACAAAATTCCTCAGTTAAAGTAGAAAATAAAGGCAGATTTCTGACATCAATGTCGATGTTCATGTTGTCAAAAATTAATTGTGAATGAATGAATAAACTGTCTAAATAAAATAAGCATTTGGAACAAAATCAAAATCCTGATATTAAAATCAGAACGTGACTAATAACCAAGATTTATCCAGCGATGAAAATAATATATTCAGCTAAGTTCAGTTTCAGGTACTAATACTTATAATAGAACATGGATTGTATCCTACTCACTCACTACATTTGTGTGACAGCAGCTAATTTTACTCACTAAACAGATGAGTTTATAAACTATGAAGCATTTTAGAGATTTTACCACCAAACAGAATCCACAGTCGTTAAAAGCAGTTTATATCCCTAACAGGAGCCTTTCTGCTTTTGATACTGTAAATACATTTTTACATTTTACAGATTACAAACCTTCACTTCAGTAAGACTTTGAATGCAGGACTTTAACTTATCATGGAGTATTTTTGTGTGGCTCTTCCACCTCTTAAAGAATTGAATTTTCAGTGAAATACTTAAAACTTTTAATTAACTGAGTTAAATGTATAAACACATATGACATGTAATTTTAAATGAAACACTCACATGTTGTGACACTTCCCGGACGGCCTGGTACGTCTCAGGGTTTCGTAGCGGTTTGCTGAGCGGCCGGTCAACAGGGAGCGCTGCAGCCTCCTCGGCCCAGCCAATCAGAAGCAGCGGCAGGAGGACGAGCATGGCAGCGGCCGGACGGACGAAGGGTGTGAGTCTGGCGACGTTGAGCTTCATCTTTGTGGGAGATAAATTCACTTAGTCCTTTCAGAATGAGGAGGTCAGAGCGTTTTCATCTGCAAGACAAACAGAAAGTAAAGATAAATAACTGATAACAAAACTGAGCAGAAGCTGTGGTGATAAAAGGCTGAAGTGCTCGATGAATCTTCTGTCTCTGTCCTCACCTGTCAGTCGATGCTGCTGTGAAGACGTCTCTGTGCCATCTCTCTTTATACAGATCCATCCTCCGCCCCCTCTGCAGAAATATAGGACAGGTAACCAGCCAAAAAAACCCCATCTCTCACACAAACACACACACACACACACACACACACACACACACACACACACACACACAGGTCAGTGCTGAGCTGGTACAATTCTTGTTTACTGTCACTTAGACAAAGAGGAAATTACCTGTCAGTCAAGGTGCGACGACTACCTCTAATATTGTTTGTCATCAATTTAATTGTGCTGTTCCAGTGACATCATTTCCTCTTTTCTCTGCCTGTGTGTGTGTGTGTGTGTGTGTGTGTGTGTGTACTCCCTGGTGTATTAGAAGCTGGAAGTCCACAAAGTTATGTAAACTTCTGTCACACAGAAAAAAAAAAAACCCTGAACTTGTCCGACCAGCCTGTGACAGTGTCTCTGCTCAGATCAGGTCGGCCTATTTTTGTCCTATTATGCAACACTGGCAACACTTCGAGTAGTAATGCAATGTGTAATTTTTTTTTTAATTACACGTCGATTACATGCCACAATAATGCAGTGTGTCAGCTTTGGTCGTGAAGAGGAAGCAGTTTTCTGACACTACATGTTTTAATGATGTAATAGCTAAAAAGATGATGGTGTTTAACATCTATCATTTGTTTTCAGATGTAATTTTATCTTCTGTTATATGAAAATACCAGTAATTTCCCTGACTGTTTTTAAATTGTCTTTAAAAATCAATGTTTTTATGATGAAACTATCAAACAGCAACAGAGTGTTTTTGGATTTTGGCAGTTCCTGACATCCGTTCTGTTAAAAATGTTTCAAGATGAAAAACTGTCAACATTTTGTTTATTTTTTAAAAATTCATTTCTCATTTGGGACAGTGGATCAAAATAAAAGTAGGCCTATGTATCGAGGTTATCACAGTTCACTAAAACTAAACTAAAAACTAAAACTAGGTTTGAAAAAATATACCTGATATAAAAAGAGACAAAAACAAACAAAACCAAAAAGAAGAGAAAAAAACAATAAGAACATTTTAGTTGATGTGATATATGGCAGGGTAGTAGTGATATATTTTAGTTATTGTTAGTACCTAATTTGTGTTTCGTAACATTAAATACAGCTGCGTGCTGGAAACGACGCGGTGAGAGCTGTGAGAGTGAACCACAGCAGCACAGTCAAAGCTCAGTGAAGCTGAGGGAAGCTGCAGCAGCAGGCTTCATCAGGATGAACGTAAAAACAGTGGAAATCAGTGCTGTGTCTGCAGATAACACCCCCACAGAGAATTACAAGGGCCCCAGGATAGATCCCTGGGGGACTCCACAACAGGCCGCTCCCTCTGCCACTACAGAAGTAGTGCTATTGTGTCCAAGCGTCTTGACTTCAGCATTTTCCTGTCAGGATCTTCCGGCTTGTGAAGTGAAGGATCGAGTGGCCGGATCATTTTTCTATTTAATTTTTCATTCATTGTGTGTGAATCCCTCAGAGACTGATAATAGGATTAAAGGCTTCACAGCTAAAATGGATCTGTGAGCATCTTTCAAATTCCATCAGCTGAACTGTTTAATGGAAAAAAGACTAAATTCTACTGTATGTGGAGCTTTTTATTTCAATATCAGCTCAAACGTTTCAAGTCAGAATAAAACTCACTCAAATACATCTAATTTTGAATTACTCATATTTCCAGTTTCCTGCCCGTCGCTGTGTTTTGCACAAAGATTTTTTTATTGGTTCCGTAAACTCATGAACTCAGGTGTCACAACCTCTCTGCGTCACAGGAGGAGACATTACTCATGACACGTTGCAACACGTTCATAGTGAGAGATCTGAAGCGGAACACCCGGCTAACAATGAGAGGGAAATAACCACAGATGAGCAGCAGCGACTGAGAACCGAGCAGCTGCTGGAAGTTCTGACATAATTCCAGAGAAGATTTCAGGCGGATCTTCCAGACTGAACGGGCTCAGAGACCCCTGATGATGAAGGTTCAGGTAACTGATGCATCTGGTATCAGAGGCCTGCAGGTTGTTGCACAAGCCAATATGTTCTCAGCACTTTGTCTCCAATGTCTGGATGGGCTGACAGGGCGCAGGCCCAGGGTCCCCCAACAACAGTCCCCTGAAGGGATAATGACCAAACAAAATCCACCTTCTGGACTGGACTTCTTAACCCAGCTGAGATGCTGAGGAATGAGCTGAAGCAGCTCTGAACGGTCCTGAACACCAACAGGAAATCATCATAGAGAAGAAGAAGAAAAATCGATTCCATGTAAACAGATCTGAACAAAAACACTTTGAGTTTTTCTATTTTTGCGAGAAGATCAGAGGCTGAGAACATGAAACATGTTTCACATTATTCAGCATCATTTCATGACTTTTAACTGTGTTTTCTCATATCGTCATGAATGAAACTATAGAGCAGGACATTCACAGTATGATGAAATCAGAGGAGAGCCCGCCCACACACACACACACACACACACACACACACCCTCAGCTTTACATTGTTTGTTCTGGCCAGTATATTGTAATGAGGGGAATTCATAGTCGGCTGATTTGTCTGCGGTACATATCGGGTTGACGGTGTGTGTACTGTGTGTATTGTGTTTATTGTGTGTTTGTATAGAGCGTGAGGTGTGAGGAGTTGCCAGGTATAATCCATCCTGTCTCTCTGGAGGAAGCGATGAAGATGTTTGTTCCTGACATGATGTCAGCTCTCTAACTCCATTGTAAAGAAATATTTAAAGGCGTCGGAGGAAACAGTTTCAGGATTTTTGCCGTTAGTTCCCAGTGTAATAAAGTGGATTTGACCTGCAGAGGAGAGAATCCTGATTTGTTTCATTAAAATATATGGGTTATCTTCTTCTTCTACTGATTTCATTTATTTAATGTTGAATAGCACAGGGACAGTTATGTTACTTAAATCTTACAGAATATTTTTTTGTTTTGATTTTAAATGATCTTCGCAGCTCATCATGAGTAAAACCAGATGTTTAGGCTAATTTTTAGCTGAATCAAATAAATTGGAAATTTGCTGCTTTTCTTTGTTTTAAATTGTAGTAAACTGAGTATTTCTGGGTTTTTTGATGCGATGTTCTGATCTTGGGCTCAAGCAAATTGTGAATGAAATGTTTAGCAGAGTTTGTGTGTTCCCACCATCCCTGCATGAGTTTTGAATTGCTGAGAATTGTTCTTTGTTCTCAGTGGAAGATGTCACTGTAGGAAATTTCCTGATATCTGAACGTTTCAGAGACGTTTTCAAACCTCTGTCCCTCAGGAGGAAACAAACTGCCATCGAAGAAGGATTCAGATTTCAACTTTCAAACCAACACAGCCACATTTTTTCAGGCAGGATATCAACAGTGAGAACATTCACAGGACTCTGAAGAAGGTGGTTCACATTTTAGTGATTGTTTTGTAATGACATGAAAACAAAGAGTTGGTCTGTGTCACTTTTATCGGTGTGATCTCAGAAGCCACATAGTAAGCAAAGAAATGACTCACATCTCATAATTATTACGATTAGAAAACATCTATTAGAAAACTGCAGTGTAAACCGTGGCAGAATGATTAAACATCTTGAATTTATCTATAAAAACGTGATTCTCCCTGTTTAAATTAATCGCATCTATAAAAATACATTATACTAATAACTTTACAGCAGTGATTAATAAACTAAACACTCAGCTCTACAAACAACACGCTGGTCTCCATGGCGACAGCATTGACCTAGTCAGGGGTCAGGAGGTCAGAGGTCATCTCTTCCCCCAGAAGTTCTCTCGTCTCTTCTGAGCTCGATCCAGGACGGCAGACGCCATGGAGCAGGAGGCCGCTGAGCGCCACGACATCACTGAGAGACGGTCACCTGGGCAACAGGAAAATAGGTTTAAACGCACATTAATGACAAAGGTAAAAACTTTATTTAGTTTTTAAAAAGCTGTGTTGTTTTCAAAGGTCAAAAGGTCGAAGAGCTTCACCTTCATCAGAGCCACAGCCTCCTCCTGAACACTGCACCTCCCTGAACCTCAAACCCAACTCACCTGAGGAGACACAGGTGAACGACGAGGTTGACAGTTTGGTCTGTTGTTCTGATGCTGATGTGTTTACACAACAGACTGTTTACTGTTGATTAATGTGTCTGGATAATTCCATTCATTCATTCACTCATTCATCTGCTCACCGTTATGTTGGAAGTCAGGATGTCTCAGAGTGCCTTGGATGCAGTGCAGTGGGGGTGGGACCAAAGGGGGCGGTGCTACATTGGGTGGAGGCGTTTGCTTCATCCTCATCCTAGAGGCTGGTTTGTAGTCGGGGGAGCGGCCAGATGATGGGCGGTTATTTTCTGACCACGCCTCTCTCTGTTTGATTGGCATGTCGCCTGCGGTGTCTGCCCCCGCTGCCATGGAAACGGCTGATCCACACCTCTGAAGACAGAAACACCTCAGTATCAGTGTTTTCAAGAACTGATGCCGCAGAACATTTTCACTGACATACGGCTGGTTTCTCTTCACTCATCTGTGGCTCTGAAATTAGAGCACAACAACATTATTTATTGATCTGTCAATAAAACATCAGAAAACTCTGAAAGATGACGGACAAACAAAACGACTGAAGACGTCACCTTCAGCTCAGTGACAATTTTTTTTGATGCTTCACAGACTAAAAGATGAATGAAGTGAAAAATAATCAGCAGTTTAATACGATCTGACAGTTTGCTCTCAGCAAAAGGAAAAGACGAAAATATCAAAAACTATTTTCAAACAATTTTTCTCTAATTTTCAAAATGTGTTTTCCAGGATGCATTCAAATGTCACCTGCTGATTGTATGGAGAACATTCATCACTGTTCCTCAACTTTCCCACCAGTATAGCGCCTCCTGTGGTACAGACAGAGGTCAGAGGTCAGTGGTCTAAGCTGTATATGTGTGTGTGTGTGTGTGTGTGTGTCTACAGTATGTACCGGTGGCAGGTGTGGTGAGGTCGTGGTGAGTTCTCTGAATTGGCCTCATCTTCAGCCGGGGAGTCGGCATCCTCCCCTCCTCCTCCCTGCACAAAGACACACACAAACCAAAACACAAGAACACAAAACACACACACACACACACACACACACAGCATCATCACGCTTTGATCTGAGTTTGGCAGGACGACAGTTTTGCTCCAGAAATACGTGTCAGGGTGAAGAGAGACGTCCACCCATCACCCATTTGGAGCTTTGGAGACTGTTGGAGTCGAGTTGTTTGGTTTGCAGTTTGTCTGAAATTGTGGAGTGTAATCAGTTTCGCTGATTCATAGTTTTCATTTCTGATCAGCTTTTTTGTTTGCTGAATGTCATACAAGCAAGATTTAATATCACAGACAATTTCATGTTGTCAGCTTCATGTTGTCAGCCACGTTTGAGCCCGTAAACCTCAGACGTGGATCTAAGGACGTGCCTTAAAATGAAAGCCCACGTCTACAAACCAACGACTCAGAACCCGACGTAAAGTGATGAACAATACACTGAGCGGTACAAAAAAAACACAGAGCAGTTTTCATGGAGCAGTTTCACAGTTCACCTCAGGTCAAGCAGAAAGAGAAAAACTTACTCATCTGCATTTTCTTCTTCTCCTTCTTCTTCTTCCTCTTCTTCCCACGCTGTACGTCTTTCAGCAGGAGGACGTGGAGGGGATTGTGCTTTTCTTTGTGCGTTTGTTTTTGTGTTTTTGTTGGTATTGTGCATTTCTCCTGAGCCCACAACAGAAGACCTCTTACTGGAGTTACTGCAGACAGGAATCAGCCCAGAAAAGATTATCATCATCTATTCTGATAATCAATTAATCGTTTCAGACATTTTGTTGAATGTTGAACATTTGATGGTTTCAGCTTCTCAGATGTGAGAATTTGACCCACGGTGTCTCTCACCTGGCCAAGTCCAGAGCCTCCACACAGGAAGTGCTGCGGCTGTCTGGATCCTGACACAGGTCAAAGGTCAAGCGGGGGGTGGGGGGGTCAGTAGCTGAGTCTGTGGTGTCTGTCGGCTCCCACAGAGCGTTGTGTTCAGACTGCAGCTGGCTCAGGTGGTCTCTGGAGAAGTTAGCTCCCCAGGCTCGACGACGGTACGATAAGGCTTTCTGCCTCAGCTCCTTCACCTGGACAGGAACAGAACATTTGTCAAACGTATTTGACGTAGATCAGGTATTTTCTTGGTTGGAAGCAGCAGTTACTGTCAGATATGTTTGTTTGTTGCAGCCTCATTTCATCAGATTTTGGTCTAAAGTTATTCTTCTCCAATAGAAATGTATCAGTCGTAATGAAATCTACAGTTTCTGATGAAAGCTGACTGATTTCCT
The DNA here is from genome assembly GCA_037833715.1 of Toxotes lorentzi. Taxonomy (NCBI): domain Eukaryota; kingdom Metazoa; phylum Chordata; class Actinopteri; family Toxotidae; genus Toxotes; species Toxotes lorentzi. The sequence continues at coordinate 1,137,630 of JBBMJY010000015.1, read as the reverse complement.
CAGTTTGTTTTTTACTGTTTTATTATTTACCATTATATTTATTGTTTGAATATTTGTCAAACATAGAAAAGAAAAAAATAAGAGACCAAAAACATAACAAATGCATGCATCACATATGAACACACATATACATATACACAAATACAACAAATAGCTGATTAAGTAAATGACCAGATAAAAGAAAATAATGGTGGAATGCTAAATAAATAATTCTTGTATTGAAAAATCCTCCACAGGACATGAATGACCTCCACGTCTTTTAAAAGTCTCTGGATTTTCTGTCAAACAAAGACATGTCCATCTCACAGGAAGGAGGACGAAGAACATGGACATGCACACAAACACCAGAGCCTCTGTGTGAAGTGACCATTATCAGAAAGTCAATCAAATGACTACAGAGACACAACTCAAGCAAAAATAAACGCAAAATCACAACGCACAAAAAACCCCAGAGGACACACAACAGGTCTGATTAGACACAAAAAGACAAGAAGAGACGCAAAACAAAGACACATAAAACATGCTGAATGAAGAACTTCAAGAGGAGAAATGATAATCGACTCTGCCTTGATCATGTCATTTATCTAAACTGCAACTTCTGTGATGTCTCACACTGCTGATTCTGGTAAACGTAACAGTAACCTGACCATGACCCCAGTCCAAACCCTGGATAACCCCAGACCTGTTTTCAAAGCAAGTGCGGACCGTAAGCCTGACACCGCAGATTTCTTCTCAGACTGTCACACTGCTGAATGACAGCGACTCTGAGTCTGTGAAGGTTTTATTGTTTCCTCAGAACAGGCAGCTCATGACGTCAGCTGACAGCTTCCCTCCACTTTATGACACTTTTCACAGACCAGATTCACCACAGGATGGAAAGTTAATCGGACGGTTACACATCGCCCACAGATTTATTGATTTCTGGCTGAGTTTCATATTGTTGATTTATTTAAGCAGATAGTGTATGATTAAAAGAAGCTGCTTATGCATGATAGCTACAGATGCAAGCAAAGAGTAAACTGAATTTTAAAAAAAGGTTTTCTCTTAATGTGTCATATTAAGAGGTCACATCAGCTGGTTATGCAATATGATAAATCAGCAGCAAATCAGGCCACGTGTGTGATGTGCTTTAAAAGACTTGACTGCCTGGAATCAGCGGAGGGCTGAAGTCCTGACGTCACGTCATGTCCAGCCTCCGTTCCACTAACGTCTGTACCTCAGAACAATCAGCACGATCTCTCATAATCTACCACAAATCAACTCCACGACAGCTGTTACTATTAGAAATGTAAATGTTCAAGATTTTAACACAGTTAAACAATTACTCTGTAAGCTCCTATGTCCTGTTCTAACAGTCTGAACTACACACAGACACTCGACTCGAGCTGTGACGTTTAGCCTGCTAACGTCGGGGGCTTCTGGGAAATGATGTTTGTTAAATCATGCCACAAAAACAAAAATATTAAATAAATGATATTTAATTGATTTCACTAATGCGTGAGGTTTAACACTGATGGGGGATAAGGTCTGGATTGCTGTAGGCGTTACAGGTCATCCCAACGGTGCTGGATGGAGAAAAATATCACTGTATGCTCCAGCATAAGGATTTCTCCTCACTGGAACTAAGGGACTGACCCCAGACCAGGACCCACAGCCCTGCCACACTCACGTCCACATACTTTTGGCTACATAATTTCAAAAGCAAAAACGTAAACCTGACAGCTGTAGAAATTTTCTCCTGCACAGTTTCAGGGAATATACGAAGGTGTTTGATGTTTTCAGCTGACCTGGCGCTAAAATCTGCAGATTTTATGCAGAAAAGTCAAAAACTTTCATCTCACTCAAGCTGCCCCCTCTTCAACGACACTTTCCACAAGACTGGTGGGAACTTGCCTGTGTGTGTGTGTGTATGTGTGTGTATGGTGTCTCTGACTAACAGTGTGTCGTTTCCCTGAAATGAAGCTCTGTGGTTTCACCGCTGACACTCAGCACTCTGGTTTTCCATCAGCAACACATAAAAACACATACAAGTACACACACACACACACACACACACACACACACAATCACACAGAGTTTAGCTAGCAGCCAGGTAAGGCACAAATCCCCCGACTACCACATCAGTGAGACTGATCTGGGACGCGGTGATCAGTCAAAGCAGCAATCCTACAAGTTTAAATCTGCAAGTGGACAAAGAATGAAAAGCAAAAGTGGTCGAATCTACGGTGAAGGTGAAGGAGACAGGAACTTACAGACAGACAAACACACATGGTCTGATTGCCTATTGAGGTCTCCATAATAACCTGTTCTGTAAAACGTGCTGAGGATGATCCTTTGACCTACATGTTGACTTTTTTGTCACCTTTTGCCCTGAAATTCTTTTTGCCTCACGCCTGTTGTTAAAGGTAATGAATAGATATCGTGCTGTATGGAACAAGTACAGTATTTTAACCCTCGCACGTCTGCAACTGTCATGACGAGATAACAACAGAAGCCAGAAAATCTGGTTTCACTTCATATTTCTGTGAATGAGCACAGTAATAAAACTGATGACTGACCCGACTCCTCATCATATGACCCCAGCCCCATAGTCCTGAATCCTGACCTGCAGGAAGTTGCCCTCCATGGCTCCACCTTTTTCTGGGATCCTGTGGAGGGGAGAACGAAAGCTGGACTCACACTCTGTCAACATCCGGTCAGACAGACGATTTCAGAAACACAATGGGTTCGTACTACATAACACACCCACAAAAACACACACCTGTCTCCTCTGTGCACCTGAGGAGGAGGAGGGGGTGTGGCGTCATCTTTCTGAGGGTCGTGGACATCATGTTTCAGGTGGGGCTTCTTCAGGGACTCCTCCCTCCTCTTTTTGTTGTTCTGGAGATGAAAACATTCTTCTTGTTATCAGTTATAGAAAAGAGTAAACTGTCACGTACTAAGTCAAAGCTTCAAAACCCCCTCGTGCAGATATCATCGCTTGAACACATTTCTATAGCAGCTCAGAGTTTCTCTGTTCTCGACTGATGAATTTTCAGTTACTCTTCCTTAGATCACTTCAAGCTCTTGAGATATTTTTAGTGATTCAGTGATGATCAGGTCAGGGGGCTGTGGAGACTTTGCTTTGGATCAGCCTCTTTTACTTTCTCTTTCTTGACTCAGTGTCACCACTTTTGCACATGACACAATTACTGTTTAATTACTGTTTAACTTTTTTTTAAGTTAAAAAAAGTAACAGGACATTAACAGTTGAAGAAAGTCTCATGTGGTGTATTTAATTCTTTTCAGCTTTGCATACAACTGTAAATAACCTTTGCTCCATGCTCTTCAGGTGAGCCTCACTCTAGCTAAGCTACAGTTGAATATTAGCTCATTAATTTGGAGATGCACATGTACATCTACAGATATACAGATATAGATGTATACCATTTGTGTGTGGAACAGTGGGACTTGCTGATGTTCCAGATGTTTCCTAAGGCGGGGGCTGGTGGGAGGGGCCAGGCCCTGGAAGCTCTGACGATACTCTGTTTCCATGGAAATGGGGTTTTTCTTAAAGGGAGGGACAGACCTGCTGCTGGAGTACAGCACCTTCTGGTGAGGGGGGTTGGGGGGGGGGGGGTGACGGTGAGTGGGGTTGTCAAAAATAAGAAGCAATGACCAGTCACTTAAATACTATTCAATAACATCAAAGAAGGTGAAGGACTGAATGAATGAATCATTAAACCACTTTTAAAACACATCGATATAATCACCAGTTATCAATAACTCAATGTGTCATCAGTGAAGTTCTTCTTCAGTTGAGGTGAGCAGCAAACAAACAGTCTAGCTCCACCTAGTGGCCACACAGCTGAACTGGCAGTTTTTAATGACAAACCTCCTGGGTGGTCAGTACAGCTGATAGACAGTTAAACATTTCTTTTTCTTATTTTGTATTTGATAGTGTCATACCTGTTCAGCAGTCAACATGGGTGAAGCAGCAGTTGCAGGTTTCTTCCAGCTGAACTGTGTGTGGTACTCTGACCTTTGACCTCCTGACCTTGGTTTTCCCGACCTGAGCCCCACCCTCCACTGCAGAGCGTGATCAACCTGCAACACAAGGAGGGAGATCCTGTTAATCCTGATATTTTCCATTAAGATCCTGTTTCTAAAAACAAGGGTTTTAGGCTGCTCACCTCATTGGCCGAGGGCTGCAGTCCATCAGGTGCTGCTGTCATAGGGCGCCTGGGCTGTGGCTGGCTGTCAGGCAGGGAGGGGTGGGACTTTGCTGAGGACACAGAATATTTAAAATCATATTCCTTAAAAAAAAAAAGTGTGACCAGATACTGAAAGCAGAGTTACAGTCCACACTGTGAGCATTTGGACAGTCACACATTAAAAACTACATCTCCCACACAGTTCCTTTGATACTGATGAAACCTACTCAAGGCTGAGACATGGCACTTTAATGTACCATCCATTATGTCATTTCAAATTCAATGTGCTGAACTCAGAGCGTAAAGAACATGAAATACATAACTGTCCCAGTCTAGACTGTATGTGATGTGTATGTTTACTAGATTTTCCAGCCGGTACTGGTTCCGCTGATGGTCCTGAGTCTGCAGCTTGTGGTGGCCTTTCTGGAGGACCTGAGTCTGCAGCAGGTCGTGGTCCTACTGGAGTTTCTGGCTGCCCAGGAGATTCAGATTCTGCTCGAGATTCAGGAGGTGTTGGAGGTTTTAGGATCAGGGAAGGGTTCTCCCAGTGGGCTGAGCGGCTCCTAGAGGCTGGTAATGGAAAGGTGGAGAAGAAGGAATCAATTCAAGAGAAATGATGATGACAATTTTTAACAATAAATTTTATATGGATTCCTTTAGGATGTGACAGATTTGTTTTTTTATGTAATAATGACAGTTTCATAATTAACACAAGGCTAGTTTTCCATTTCTACCCTGCAGTTTTTCTTACATATAAAACAGCTGGAATCATAAACTATTTTTCTTCAACTCCATTATATGTATTTTGTCAATATGAACTTCCTACCAGCAAAGGGCACTTTACTGCGGGGATGGGCAGTCAGATCAGTTGGGGAGTGCTGTGGATTTGATGGACAGACCAGAGAAGAGCAGGACTGAGCGAGACCACTAGGACCAAGTCTCTTCCGGTGCTGGAGACCTGGTTCTCTACTGATACCTGAGAGACACACGTCAAAGAAATAAGCAGCAATTTTTTTCTCTTTCACATTTCTAAATCAGCCGAGGTATTTGTGGATAAACCTTTATGGACTGAGGTCTTCAAAGAACATCTCTGAGTTGAAAGCATCTCTCCACTCAAAAATGAGTCTCTGTGAATATCACGTCTCTTTCATGTTTGACCCTTGAGGGATGTTTTCAAATCCCTCTGCTAAAAGTGGGAAGTTTCCCCATGCTCACCTAAAATCTGAGTTTAAGGTGTGAACCGGTGAAAATGATTTATGATGTCAAAAACTCAGAAACTTAAAGCCTCCATTGCACATTGAGATATACATACATTGAGATGAGATGAAGTTAAACTTTTGAAATAAAAATATTTGCATAGTTATAGATTCTGGATTTTTCAACAAGGGCAGAGGCACAGAGGTAGGTCGCACATCGAGGTTCTTACCCATCTGGTCAGAGCGAAGGCCGGCCAATGGGGCGCAGCGCTGAGGAGACACACTCCTGGACCGGGAAACCCCGTAGCTCTTCTGGTATTCACTCTGACACTGAAACAAACACACAAACACATCAAAACAATAACATTTGGTGGCTCTTCACAAATCCAAGTTGTGTGGCCATCTTTTACAACCTGTGTGTTTTAGATTTGAGTTTAAGATCTTACTGTCTACTTTTAAAGGCTCTTCATGGCCAGTTACATCCCAGTTACATTTATGACCTTTTAGTACCATATGAGTCAGCATGTAGTCAGATCTGCCTGAGGAAAACAGGCTGGCCGAGTCAGTGAAATCTTTCAAATCCCTTCTTAAAACACACATTTATCAGTTTTTATTTGAGTTTTTATTTTATTTTATTTGTCGTTTGATTCCGTTTTAATCGCTGTTTTATAATTATAATTTTTTCTTACATCACGGAATTGATTTTTATCTTTTATCACTTTGTAACTTGAGTTTTGAAAAGTGCTTTACAATAAAGGTCGTCCCACTGGGGGATAAAGTAAGAATAAAGTATTCTATTAGTATTCTAAAATTATTTGTCTGTCTGTCTAACCCTGATTAGCTAGATTAACTGATTGTGTCAGATTAAATCACATTAATCCTGACTCTGCAGTCTCGTGCCGGGTTCTGTCCGTTAAACCAGAACCAGACTGGCTCACTAGAACTAAAACTATCGGTAATTTAGTTAGAACCAATTTACAAATCACCACCATTTATAAATGGTGCAGTTAGCTAGGTTTGGCTGTTATGTGGGCTACGTTCGTTAGCATCGGTTTGTTTGGCTAACCCGTTGCTAATGCAACAAACACCTGTTGTTGTTTACCTTGAAGCGAACAGTCATGGCGCTCTCACCGCTGACCCCTAGCACGACGTGTCATCACGCGACCAGATGAGTTTTGTTAACTAGCCGCAATAATGCTGTACAACTAGTTAACAAACACGACCAGCGTGCTAACCGGCGGCTAAGCTTCTCCTCAGCTCCAGGTGCTGCCGCCGTTGCCATGGCAGCTCAGCGTCGTGCGCAGGCGCGTTGGCAGCAAAACGGTTGCTACACAACTGACGTCAGCTGTTTCTGTGAGCTCCGTTGTGATCATTTTTATTCAGATTACTTTGTAAAATCAATCTGAATAAACACATTTTATATGTGAATAATCTCACAATACATTCATCCATACATAATAAATTCACTATATAAAAATATAAAATAAAAAAAATTAAATTTATTCGGTATGGTTTCTGCTCTGCTGTCGTTTTTCTGTATGAATGTGTTTCCTCACTTGTATGTTGTACATGAATCAAAATGCTGCATGACCTTGCAAAACTCAACCACCAGAGGGAGACATGCACCTATGTTGCATCTATCTATCTATCTATCTATCTATCTATCTATCTATCTATCTATCTATCTATCTATCTATCTATCTATCTA
>JBBMJY010000015.1:1070038-1130433 GCA_037833715.1 Toxotes lorentzi | reverse complement strand
CTATCTATCTATCTATCTATCTATCTATCTATCTATCTATCTATCTATCTATCTATCTATCTATCTATCTATCAGATCCAGAATGACTCTACATTGCAGTTTGCTGTTACAAAATTGCACCACTTTTATTCATTTAAGGCTTTTTAGTTTTTACTTTACATTTGGCTTGACCCCCCCGCCCCGCTCCCCCCTCCCTGTCCCCTACCTCCCGCTGCTGCTGTGGGTTTCTGCACTCGAAGAAACCAGTTCAGACCACTTTCATACCAGTTTTGAAACTCCCCACAGCTGAACTGAAATGATTCAGAAGAGTGGAAATGGGATTTTAACCTGATACTCCACTGGCAGAACTGGTTTCCTTTACATTTCACTGGTCATCATGCCATACAGAGAAAAAGAAGCAGATTAATTTCAGAATTGTAAAATAATTTCTTCTTGTTGTGAATGAATCATTCCAGTTGGCTGCAGTTGCAATCGTCGCTTCAATGCCATGTCAACATATCAAAGGAACAGTCTGACATTATGAGAATCATTTTGTCATTTTACAGAAACTCTGATGAGAAGATTATATTAAATTTAATCTGAGTCCAGTACAGAGATAGGTCCAGAGTGTGTTTAGCCTAGCTTCGCACAAAGACTAGTAGCAAAGGAAAACTGCTAGCCAGTAACACTTTCAGCATTGTTGAGCAATATATAAGCATTGAATAAATAGTTTATAACACAATATAACGTAGCTGCAAGCAGATATAAGGAAATTTTAAGGGCTTCTAGTATTTTCAACAGTTCATCCCCTTTCTCTGTTTTACTATATTGTTATTATTATCTGGTTATACAGGATATATTTATGGGAGCCCACAGGAGGAGTTACAGTTTTTGACAAATACATAAATAAACACTTATAGCTGCTTACAACTACATTATAGTATTTAATATACCACTTATCAACTGTTTATATATTGCTTGTGAGTACTAAACAGGAGGACCTAAAATAAAATGTTACCTGTTAGCCTAGCCCCATCCAAAGTGAAAAAATATGCCTTTTTAACAACCCCAATTTACCATAGCTGTGAAGGCCGCAGTATGCTTCAAAGGAACTGCTTGTCAGATTGTCTAACAGCGTCTCTTTTCATCAGCAGAATCAGGGTGGCTCTATCTGACAGTCTCCCTAACATTCATCACACCCATTTTAGATAGCGACAGCAGAAGTGAGAAAGTGAGGCAAAGTTTTAACCTCTATCTCAAGTTCACGTTTTCAGTCTTCGCACAGCTACTTCTGCCGCGTTTCATGCGATACAGATGTCATCGGATTAAGACCGTCTGAAAGCTTGTACCTTTCAGAAACAGGTATAAAATATTTTCCTTTGTGTCAGCATACTTGTTCTGAAGCACACTGAGACCTTTAGCTCATCCAAAAGGCTGTGACAAAACAATCTGATCACAGAGTCTGGCCTGAGCTGCTACACTACATTTCTATTAGATGCATGAAATGATGAATGCTACTGCAGCCTCTGTGACTCTGGATGCCAGAAAGGTCTGATTGCAGCCATGGCCAGGTGTAGATCTGATTGGCTGTGCTTTCTGGGAGCTCAGGTGGGACATACCGATGCTTTCATCAGCAAATGAGCAAACTGGGCATTTTCACCACAGGAGTACTCATAACACAAAACCTGTTTGGGACTGTGTCATCCACGGTGTAAAAAGATTTCATTTTAACCCATCTAATTAAAAGTTCATAACACACACTAAAGTATTTGTATATATATTAGGACACTTCCTGTTGTTTATCAATCAATCTGTTTGCCAGCAACTCCTCCTGTGAAGCGCTCCTAACTGCTTAATGAATGATTAATAACAAGGTATAACACCGCTGTAATCAAATAAAATGTTAAAATGCTCAAATGTCATATTTTCTATGAATATACAATACATATTGTTTTACTATATGCATACATGAAGTATTATTATAATTACATTTATTAATAAGGCATAAATACTTCAGTTTTTATGACAGGTTCAGTTGAAACTATTTTAAATATGATTAATATGATTACTGCCATGTTATGCTGTTTTATCATTCATTAACTATGTACAGCAGTTATGGAAACTGTGTAGGAGAAGCTTAAAATATTGATAAATTGATTAATAAACGCTTACAGTGTCCTTATATCTCTTTACAATTACATTGTGATGTGTTATAAACCATCTATTAAGTGTTTATATGTCGCTTATAAATGCTGAAAAGAACAGGTTTAAGTGTTCCAAAAACCTTTGCATTTGCCAAACAAACCAGTTATCCTCATATCTTCTCTTATAAGACCATAAAAAATATCTGAAAACACTTCTGAAGAAGCATTAATTTCACCTTTGTGTGGCTAGTCCTGTTTATGAGTATGGAATAGGCTCATTGCTGCCAGTGGTCTTTAACGACTGTAGATGCTGTGGGTGTTTTCTGCCATCCACCCGCAGGGGGCAGTAATGAGACAATTATAGACTGACATACAAGAATACAGCAAACAAATGCTGGAATGAAAAATTATTTAAATAAGGCCTTAAAAGGTGAAATTTAAGTTTTATCTGAAGTATTTTCACACAGCCACCTTCTCAACTTTTCAGCGGGAATCATTCAGTGGCTGTCAAAACACTGTTTTACTGACATGCCCCACCATGGCTGCAAATAGACTTTTCTCTTCAAAGCTCCTGCTCGGCATGCAAACTGTCGCAGCACCTCCCGGAGGTCAGACTGAGTACTGACAGAAACATCAACATGCTACATGACTGATCATACTGGAGGAAAACCAGAACACTGACAGCAGAACCGCACTGTACTGCAGTACTCCTGCTAGTACAACACTATGCACAGCAGTACTCACAGAGGTCACTGGTCCAACATACTAAATCTGAAAGCTGACCACTCTCACATTTCAAACATAAGACAGACTATTCAAAGGCTTTGTCTGGCTGCTGCTTCACAGGCCCTTCACAGGGCTTCAGCTTCAAGCCCAACGCCCTCTAAAACTCAGCGGCGATACTGTTTTAAAGAAACACTGAGATTTTACCTCAGCTTTCTTCTTTAACTTATGAGAATACTGACTCTAAAACCATCTGTGTGTCCAGGAACTATTTCCAATCAAATGAAGCACAAATCTTTACCAAATTTCAAGAAAATCTGCAAAAGGAAATGCACATTGTTATTCCCTACTGTTCTCTATGTCTGGACTGCCATACCTGTATAGTTTACTATATTCTCATTAGTTAAAGAAAGCACTGACCAGTGGGACCTTTGAACAAAAATGAGTTGTGTTAATGTTCAGGTTCGTAATAATAAGGTAATAACGTGGTTAATAATACAGAAACAACACTTGCTGGCTGTCCCGTTTAGTAAATATAACACAACCCCCGCCTCTCAGGCCAAGGTGGTCAGAAACTGGCCTGGTTCATTATTATGATGCAGCTCACTGACACGCACAAACACACACAGAGCTAAGGTACTGGACCAGTGTGAGTCTGCTGTCTAAAGGCAACATGTTCCTCCAGAGCAGCAGGTCTGAAGTCAGCTCACCATGCTGCTAATGAGTTAGCTTGCATGTACTATTATGTATTTGTTGAGGAGTGTAGCATTGTTAGCATCCCCTCAAAATATATGGAAAATATTCCAATGGCCACTGGCTTCACGAGTAGGCACGCAGCTAACAGAACGCATTATTTCAATTTCATTATGGACGCACTCTTAGATTTCTGCTATAGCACCCAAAGCACTAAAATTTCATTGTCCAGTAATGTGTTAGCATCATTAGCTTTTCCCAACAATAATCCTAATATAATCTGTAAAATGGTATCTGACAATCTCAGAAAAACCCTTTTGTTTCTTTGTGAATATGCTAATGAGGCTAACTCTCAAAAAACACTGTGTTAGTATTGTTAGCAAATGCTAACAAGACTGCTGATACATTCCATTACGTTCCTAGGAGCTAGCCTGAAGCCAACAGATCCCATCCATCTCTTTAGCAGCAGGTCTGAAGTCAGCTCCACACAAACACTAACAGAATTATTAGCATTCCTTGATGTAACAAGGTAGTCTAAAGCTCTAAGTAGACACTAACCTCTTTAACAATATGTGCTAGCACTTCAAGGAGTCTTAATTTTGTTAGCATTCATCATAACACTGTCGAGATGTACCATTACCTACTCGGACTAATAGCTAGCCTGCAGCTAGTGGCTACAACCATTTTCTTTGGGGATATACGAGTAATGCTAACACCCCACAGATGGAAGTTTTCTAATGTATTTTAACAGCTACTAGGCTAACAAGGTACCCCAAAGCATATTAATTTCAAATTAAGGATATGCTAACAAAGCAAAAAGGCCACAAACAGTGTGTCAACATAGTTACCCCTCCTTTCTGCAAATGCCAGTGCATTTCATTTGGTACCTGGACAAGCACCACAGCTACCACCTTTTTCTTTGGGGATACACTAAAAATGCTAACATCAACAAACAGCATTATTTTGCTCACAAAGTTGCTAATGTATTTTAATAGCTGTTAGGCTAATGAGTTAGCCCAAAGCTAAAAGTACACATTGATTTCTTTAAAAAGAAAGCTAACACCCAACAAACAGCATGTTCTCTGAATATTGCTAAGTCACTCACATTGTGGTCAGCTAACTTAAGTTAGCTCAAAGCTACCAACACGATGAGCTGACCCCACAACCTGCTGCGCCCCCCTGACCCCCCACCCACAACCCTAAAATCAAAAGCAAAAACATTAAATGACTTTTATATCTTTTCACATGGAATCATAATTATAACCACTGTAATAATAATAATAATCACTGTATGGATCCACAGGTTCAACCAGAGCCACTTATACAGAGTCAGCCATGTTAGACGAAACATCATCACGGTAATGGCAGCACCAACATGGCTGACGGTGAAGTGGTCGAGCTGCGTGTGAACGGCTCGGTACTAAAAAAATATAGGAAAAGGAAAGGAAAAGGAAGGAAAGAAAAGAAACATTTAAAATTAAAATGCAAGAAGCCACTCCCCAGCGCAAAATGGCCTAGCAGAGAGCATGATGGGAACCGTAGTTTATATCTGGGCAGTTGTTATGACAGCCCCCACCCCCACCCCACCCCGCCACCAATTCCTGCAACACCATCTTCATCGTCATCATCATTGCCGTCGCTGCCACCGCCGCAGTCTTTTGATGTTTGGTTTTAATGTTTCCAAGGCAACAGTCTCCGTTAGACAGTGTGGTGAGGGGATGGGAGATGTAGTCATCATGGAAACAGAGGTCAGAGGTGGGTGATGCTGATGATGACATGGCTGTGTTAAAGGGGCGTGGCCAGCTGGAAGATGTCCTGTGATAGGTTGGTTTGTTGTTTGTCGGTCAGGTGAGCAGAAAACTGGAGAAGGAGAGAACAAGAGTGAATAAATAACAGCATGTACGCCAAAGTGTGTGTGATAATGTGTGTGCCACACACCTACCTGCCATTAGAGAAGCTGACAGGTGGGCTTTTTGCGAGTTTTCCCTGGAACTGGACTCTTCCTGTTAATCTGTCGCACAAGGTCATAGAAGATCTGCACCCAAACACAGACACACAGAAGACAGAATTCAGGGAATTTAAAAAGCATTGCTCAGAAGAACGTCTGAGAATAATCTTACAATTACAATACACAGACCGGCTGGATTTCCTCATCTGTCTTACCTCGTTGACGTTGATCTTGCTCTTGGCCGAGGTCTCCAGGAAGGCGCAGGAGTTCCACTGCCGGGCGAGGCCAATGCCCGACTCTTTGGCCACCACACGCTCCACCTCCAAGTCGCACTTATTTCCCACCAGGATCATGGGAACCTGCAACGACACAACAAATACTTACGATTACAATTTTGAACAGGAAACCAATAAGATCACACCACTTCCATATTCTTGTGAAATTATGTTCAGTTTCAATCATTTCCTTTAATTTGCTAATATTAAATGCATCTATAAACGTCAGGTGCTCAGTGAGCTGCTGGTTCCACTGGGAACAGTCAGGGGCCCTTTAGCAAATCCTCATTTGGACAGACTTTGCGTTTTCTTTGCAGGGTTCAACACAACTCAGGCTGGATCATGATTGGGATCACTGTAAACTCAAACTGAAAGAGCTTTTAAAGATTCATCATACGTTTATTGTATCATTGTTTGTGTATATTTGGTGATTCTGGCTTCTTAAATGTGAGGACATGTGTGTTGTTGAAACGCATAAGGTCAGTACTGATAAGTGTGTGTGTGTGCGTGAGTCGTACGTCCTCAGTGTCCTTCACTCTGAGGATCTGCTCTCTGAGGTCCTGAAGGTCGTTAAAGGTTGACTGAGCTGTGATGGAGTAAACCAGAGCGAAACCCTGACCATTCTTCATGTACAGGTCTCTCATCGCTGTGAACTGCTCCTACAGACAGACAGACAGACAGGTGGTCAGCAAGACTGAGACAGAGACTTATGGATCCATAACTTCCTCATAATTTTGTTGTAAGTTTCCTGGAAAAAATTCTAATTTAGTTCTAATAAAAAGGAAAACAGAGAAACTAAGGCAGACAAACCTTCCTGAAAATATAACTATCTGGTGGCGCTCGTGGACCCCCACCCTCTGGGGTCTGAGTTAACCCATACTCCAGGTACTTTTCCTCATATTTTCGACCTCTGGGGTTTGTTCCCTTTGATTCTGTCTCTGTTGGCTGTTTTTAACGTCAGCATCCTGGGATTTCATGCTCCCACTGAAGAGTCAGTGTGTTTTTAGTAAGCAGCCAATAGGCGGCGCCATTATGCAAGTATTTTAAGCACTCCTTCAAAAAACCAGAGACTAACATTTTTGTGTGACCCTCTCACGACCACCAGATTATTAAACACTGTGTTAGTATCCCTTTGGTCTTTCAGTCTTTTCCCTGGTTTAGACTTGGCTAAGACAGAAAGACAGACAGACAGATCTTACTGTTCCTGCTGTGTCCAGGATCTCCAGCATGCACTGCTGTCCATCAACCTCCACTTGCTGGAAAGAGAGACAGAGACAGTGTCCTCAGTACTTCACTAAACATCACTAACTATTTGCCAGGATTTCACAATAAATGTCACCAGAAACCTTTCCCCAAATGTTCATCTTAAGGCACATGAGACACGATCTGAGATGAAAGATGACTAAGACAGACGCTGTGTGCAGAGGCCCCGGGTCGACTCCAGAGATGGAAACGTTGGTCAGTCCATCACTTTGGCCCGGACTAAAACATCAGAATAATTACTGGATGGACTGATATGAAATCCTGCACTGAGCCCTGATTTTTTCCTCAGTGACAATGATTTTAATAGTTCAAGACTGAACTTACTCCTCAGTCAGACCTTACATACCTGCAGCTTTCACACTACAAAATCATTTTGCAGCCACTGTTTTTAGACTTGTGAAAACACACTTCCTGTGTATTTGTTTAAGCTTTACCACTATTTTGTTTTACACATCCTTTTATTCATTTTATCTAGTTTATATATCTGTTTGTTTTGAAACAGAAAGTGAAGTGGAGTTAATGGAGTGGTTAGTATAGATACTGGGGGTTATATAGGCTTTTGTTTTGATAAGCTTGGTGTGTTTCTTTCCAGTGAGACCTACTCACAGTGTTAAACTACATTTACATCTGTGGGGTGTTTCGGTTGGGTGGTGATAGTGATGCAGGAAAACGTGACCACATTTCTCAGCTTTTTTTTTTTTTATGTTACAACCAAACAGAGAACTGGAGAGTGCAGATCAAAATGCTGCACGAGGGCACATCACTGCTCACACTGAGGAGATGAAGCTCCCATCTTCCTCTTTAGGGAGGAATGAAACATGGAAGAAAAGTTCATCATGATCAAAAACATGTCAAGTCAAAAAATATTTCGGTTCCATTTTTCCCTCTCTGTGCTCTTTTCTCTTCTGATAATCTTTCCTCTCTTCTTCCCTCTTGCTTTCCTTGGTCTTCTCTTTCTTCATCCTCACCCTGTCTTATTCCGCCCTCTTATGATTTTCCGTCTTTTCATTTGGTAGGATGGTCAGCTGTTAACACTGGCATTTAGACGACCTGTCTGAGCTCAGTCTAACATTAGTCTCCTGTCTCACATCACCTCCCAGGCTGAGCTCATATAGACTGACATGATGCAGCAAGGAGAAACAGACAGGTGGAAGCTGTCTTACCTTCCTGTAGGAATCCTCTATCGTCGGGTCGTATTTCTCCACAAAGATCCCCTGAACAAACTGGACAGTCTGGAGACAGAAAGACAGACAGACAGAGACAGAGCGACAGAGGGGGAGACAGACAGGCAGTTAGATAAAGAGAAGTAGGACAGTAGTGTTAATGGAGCTCTGTTCTGTTCTCTATTGGATGTCATTCAATTGGAATTAATGTGACACACTGACACATCTCCATTATATCATCTGGAGTAAAGCACTTCATTGTAGTGAGACTTACACCAGTGTGTGTGTGTGTGTGCATGTGTGTTGAGGACTGAAGAAGACGATTCATAGAAAAACAGGCTGACATCAGTTCACATCCATTTTCAAGAAAAATTTTCCAGTGTTGCAAAAAATAAATCTCCGGTTGGTTTGGAGGAAATAATTCAAGGACTCAAACCAAAAAAATGAGTGTGGAGGGTTGAATACACTGTATTGTGTTGCTGTGAAGTCATACTGTACATTCTGTCAGTACGTATTCATCTGATCATTTATTTCACAGTGTTTCATCTGTTTATTTATCTAACATTGAACTCCCAGTGAAAGCGTGTGGATCTAATAATAAATAATACACAGGATTCATGCAGTGTTGGTTTTGGTCTTTAGTTTGTTGACAGACTTCAATACAAACAGCAGAGTAGAGGCAGTAAAGTGGATTCAGTAACTCACCAGTGCTGACTTCCCGACTCCTCCTGATCCTAAAACCACCAGTTTGTATTCACGCATTCTGACTGTCTGTCTGCTGGGCGAGAGACACCGAGAAACACAGGGAGAGAGAGGGGGGGGTTACCAGGTTACTAACTTCACTCCTGGACATCATTTCCCAGCAGCCAATCAGACAGCAGCATTACAGTAAGCCCGCCTCCTGCTGCAACACACCTGGAGATGTGAAACTATCAATTACACACTTAGACACACACACAGATGAAGATTTCCTCCCTCTCACTAGGAGATAATGATTACCCAGCATGCATTGGGGTGAGTTAATGAAAACAATGAACTCACGTGATCACACAGCTGTTGGTGATGTCACAACTGTGGAACCCCACTTGGTTACTGTTGCTATGCTTACATATGTGTGTGTGTGTTTGCACGCACTACTCATGTTGTGGGGACATAAATCTGTTCACTCAGTCACACTGTGGGGACATGGTCAAATTTTCGTGTAACGGTAACTTACCATGATGGTTAGGTCAAGGGTTAGGCCAGGAAACGAGATGCACAGAATGGGTGTGTGTGTGTGAGTGTGTGTGCGCATACCACTCATGCGTCACGGTGTGTTTGCAGCAACAAGAAGCAACATGATGGAGACAACACACACACAAATGTTTGTATTTCTATCTTAGCGAGGACCCTTATTGACATCATGCATTCCCTAGCCCTTAACCTGACTTTAACCTAACCCCAACCCAAACCCAGCTCTGACCTCAACCCTAAAACCAGGTCTTAACCCTCTGACAGCCCTTTGAAGGTCTGTCCCAAGGTAACAACCAACCTTTCAAAAAGGTCCTCACTTCCAGGGTCTAAAGCTCAAACTGGTCCACACAATGATAGATGTACATTACACACACACACACACACACACATACACACCCTCATATCTGTTAAGGGTCTGCCAGGGTTACCATGGTGATGAGATAAGTGTGTGTGTGTGGTTAAGCAGGTGGTGTCAGGACCAAACATTAACATCTCTCTCTAAATGCCATATTTCTCGTGTGTTACTTTATCAGTGATCAGAATTGAGGATCAATAAGCAAAATTTTACATGTGACCAATTCACATTTCCTTTTTCAAGGTAATAATATAAAATAAAAAAGGGAAAAATATCTAGAAAAATATACAAAATAAAATATGGCTGTAACTAAAGATTATTTTCACCAACAATTAATCTTTCTCCCTAAAGCCCAAACTCATGTCTTCAAATATTTTCCTTTCTTTGACCAACAACCCAAAAGCCAAACATATTCACTTTACAACTAGAGTTATATAACACAGAGACATGACATCTGATGAGGAGCCAGAAAATGTTTGGTAATTTCAGCTGTAGTGGTGTTTGTGAACTGTTGCAGCAATAGATTTCCATTTCATGTACAGACAGTCCCATCATTGGTTTGCTTGCCAGGATATTCCCCAACAACACACTTCGCATAGCAACCACCAAGCCATTCCCTAGCAACCACCCTGAACATTCTAGAACTACCAAGACACACCGTGGCAACCACTTAGCAACGGAGTCTGAGCCGTACACTGTTTATATCGGGTTAGTTAGCTATATGGTTCGATGTTGCGTTACATAACCGGTAAACCCCCGCCCCACTGTAGCATTATAAAAAGCTAGAACCAGGAAATGTTTGACATTTTCTAATGATAAAGCAGGGACGTAAACTACTGCTGATTAATTTTCTGTTGATTTATTATCATGCTACTCGCATGGTAATGCTAGAGAGTTTCTAATGTATTGAGCATTTACACCTTGGTTTATGAGCTAACCCTTGTCAAACCACAAACCAGATGCTAAATGTGCACGAAGAAGTGGAACAGGAAGATGTTTACATCTGGAGTTTCAGATGGAAGATTCAGCAGAGATGGATTTCAGCGCCCGAAGGTCTGAACAGATCCTGCCTTACTACGCCTCACTTCAACATGATACAAGTCCGGGCGAGTTCAGGGACTCACAGGAAGTCACCGACTGAAGCGGCAGCAGGCGAGGCCGGTGAAGGGAAAGTGATCTGACTGTCTTTGATTCTTTTGTTTCATCCACACTGGTCTCTGAAAGAAACTCAGCTGAACGTCTGTCTACACTGCGAAAGCTCCTTCATACACCTCTGTCTCTACCTGAGAGGTGCTGGATCTGGGTTTTCCCCTCATAGTTCATGATGCAATACCTCGACTAAACATGTGCTACTATTCTCCATATGCATGACACAGCATCACAGAAAAACAGCAACCGCTGTAAAAGATCATAGTAAGGCTGAGCAGCTAATCAGTTTTATATCAAAATCTTCGTTTAGCAGAGTGTAATTATCAAACAGTGTGAGCTACAATTTAGTTTGTTTCTAAATTAACTAACTAGGAAGTGAAGGTTTCAGCTGGTGACAAAGACAAGAGTTAGCAGCAAATGTCCTCAGCTGTAGTTACTGATTCTGTGAGTTCAACCAGCAAAAACACAGGCTGGTTTTTGCCTTGTTCATTTTGCTCACTGTCAGCGTCTGGGCTCTTTATGCTTGGCCTAAGATGGTTGGTCAAAGAAACGCCTCTGTGTTTGGTAACAGAGAAAATCAGGTGTGAGAAAATAATCAAACAGAAGAAATGATGGTTAGTTTCAGCCCAAAATTTAACTATTATATTTACTTAACTACTGTACAATTTTGAGTTACTTGTACTCGAGTGGTTTAAATTTAGTTAAAGTATGTAAGTATAATCAGGAAAATCAGGAAAGTCAAGTATTAAAAGTACTTAATGCAGAAAAATGGCCCCTGTGACTGTTACATTTCCATACATTATATCATTAGATTGTTGTTACTCATGCACTGATGCAGAAACAGCATTTTACTGTTGTAGCTGGTTGAGGTGGAGTTAATTAGATCTTTTATGTGAGACTGAAACGAATGGATCATAATGGATTAATCTGCCAATCACTTTCTCACTTTGAAAACAGTGAGAAATGCCATCATAATTACCCAGAAATCCCAGTGACATCTTCACAACGCTTGTTTTGTCCAAGGTTTCTGATTTCAGCTTCCCAAATGCAGTGCTGGAAAGTAACCAAGTACATGTTGTCACGTATTGTACTGAAGTACAAATTTGAGGTACTTGTACTTTAATCTCTGCAACTCCTCTGATAATCGATTCATTGTTTTAATGATTTTTTAAGTAAAAGTAGCAAAAAAATGTAAAATCTTCCTTTAATCCAGCTTCTCATGGTGGGCGAATAAAACAAGACATTTAAAGATGTCATCTTGGGCATTTTGTTCATTATTTTTAATGTTTCATAAACCAAACGATTAAGCATTTCTCACCATTTTGAGAATTTTTACAAACCAATCAATCAGTTAATCAAGAAAATAATCAGCAGATTCATCCATAATGAAAATAATCATTAGTTTCAGTCCTATATTAAACAGTTACTCTAATTGTCCACAGTAAAATGCAGCCTCCTCATTAATGCATCAGTTATACTGTATTATTCAAAGGGGGCTCTTTACTGCAATGAATATTTTTACTTTTAATACCTGAAGTGCATTTTCATTAAGTTTTCAGTGCTGGACCTATAACAGAGTATTTCCATAGTGTAGTTCCACAGTTACTTCTGAATACTTCCTCCACTGCTGAGCAGCTCTACAACAGTCCAGACAGAACCTGTATTTTATTTCTGCTGTTATGAGTACGCAGTGTGAAGTTCTGCTTTTTCCAGGAGCCACCAAACGCAGCATGATGTTAATCTGCTAAAGTGAAGTTGTTTTGAAGAAAGATGGACATAAACAGAGACAGATCCCTGAGTCAACCACAACTAGGTGGGGCCTGTCAATACCAAGTGTGTGTGTGTGTTTGAGTGTGTGTGCTGCTGACATTACAACAACAGAGGAATAAAACCAGTCCTTGTCTATTCAATGCACACAGACAGACAGGTAGACAGACAGCCCGAGAAGCAGACAGGTTCCTCCAAACTCCTAAACTCCGCAGTCTGAGATAAGTTACTTCCTCTCTTTTTTCTCCAGCAGAGCAGCGGGAGTTCCGCAGCTCTGTGGCCGCCTCAGAACGCTCCCTACTCGGCCACCTTAAGCAGCAGGCCCCGCTGCCTGGAGGACTGGAGACAAGCTGAGGGCTGCAACACACAGACCGCTATAGACACACAGACGGACAGACAGCCGCCATGATGCTACCCCGCCTTGTGTCTGTGTCTCACAACCACAATGTTATCATTATTAACGGAGCCCCTGTCTGTCTGCCGCTCCGTCCGTCCGCCCGTCTGTCTGTCCGCCGGTCGGTCGCTTCCGCAAACCCAGCCCAGCTCGGCTCGGCACCGGCCTGTCTCTCTCCCTCCCCGTCTGTCTACACCTGAGTGTCAAGGTCTGTCCCTGGTTAATCTACATGTATATGATGGAGGGAAGAAAGAAAAGAAAAGCGTAAAAACGGGAAAAGAGAGAAAGGAAGCGGTACTCACAGTCATCCACCGTCCGCTCCGCCGCGCTCTCTCTCTCTCTCTTCCACTCTCTGTGGATGTCGCTCTGTCAGAGCCGCTCCCTCCTGCTACCGCCGCGTTCTGACGTCAAGCTAGACGCGCTGAGCGCCAGCGTTTCCTTTCAATTCTTTCAAAATAAACGGCATAAACGCTGAACTACAGAAGCTGATTTGTTCTGAGATGAAAGAAAATGAATAGCTGATTTACACCAACCTAAAAACTTGGCTTATGTACAGTAAATGTACATGGTTACTTTTTTGGTAATAAGCAGAAAATAGTGACAGTTTACACTGATGAAGACCATGAGATGTGACTGAAAGCTCTGGAAACCTCTAGAAAGTGGAATCCAACAAATAAATATTTCCCCTTCATGTTTTCAAAGAAAGATTTATTGCGAAAATAGATGATTCTTAAAATTACAGCTGGTATAGTTAAAATGGATATTATTGATGAACTGATAAGGTGGCTTTTGGTATAAATTTTCACAATGAAGGCCTTACAGAAAGTTTTAAATAACAAATGTAAAACCAAATGAAAGTGAAAATAATGATTAAATTATTAAAAGATACTGAATAAAATAAAAACGTATTTTTTGATAGATTTAGGAAAATAAAAGACAGTTTAGTCTTTGACATTGCGCTTTTATTCTGACAGAGGTCTACATTTCCTTCCTATTTGGCTCTAACTTCGTCACGGTTTGGCTCAGGGTTTGTTTTTTTTCTTCTTCCTGTGACGTTTCTGCCTCGCGCTCAGCTGCTTCCCGCCTCCTGCGGAGTAGGAACATTAGAGATTTTATTTTTCAGCTGTCTCTTTATTACCAGAATAAAACGTTGAGAACGTCACTTCCTCTGCTTTTAATTGCAGACAGCGGTTTGCTCATCGGCTCCGAGTCAGATGAAGATAAATAAAATTTTTTTTTTAAATTTTATGTCACATTTTTTTTAAAAAGTGACATAAGTGGTCATCACGCCGTCATTTTTTCCACTGTTCATTCATTTAAAATTCACTGTAGAACTCAGAGCTGCTCATGAATTTAAGTTTTACCTTTTAAATTAATTTTACTTTACCAACCTGACTTTATTACACTGATGGTTCTATAATTTATTAGATCATATTATGTCAGTGTCTTATACTGTTTTATTATAACACTGTGTGTAACATTTCTATTAACATAAACAAACACAAACTTCATTAATTAATCATATTGTATAGTATTGTGGTGTATGCTGTTTCAGTAGATTTTATCATGTTATTCTTACATGTATCCTGAACACGTCACCTCACTGAGACAGGTGCTTGGCCAACAGTTCCTCTGGCTGAGCTGACTTCCTGTTGGTTCCCTGGAACACTGAATTGTGGGAAAATAATTTACAGTTTTTAAATTTCACTGGACCATGACTCGAATTCAGTGAGTCACGCAGTTGTGTTTGTGTGTGTCTGTAAAGTTTGTACACACTGAACATGGTAAATAGTCTTTGGGTCGGTGTGTGTGTCACACTGACCTTTGACCTGAGGTCACAGAGACTCCTGTGGTCACCAAACAAACTATAGAAGTGTGGGTGTGTGTTACTGCAGAGTCAGAAAGCAGGGGGGGTATCGGAGCATGTTGATGGGAACACGCCTGCACACTCACACACACAGTATTTATTACAGCCAGAGATACAGTGTTGTGAAGCCACACCCAAACAGGGTCACTAAGAATAGAGCCACCCCACACAGCTTCCTTTTCACTGACACATACTTCCTCCCTATGTGTGTGTGTGTGTGTGTGCTCCAGTGTAAGTTCTGTTATTTTTTAAGTAGAAGTACACACAGTACACTCACTGAGCAGGAGCTAGGAACTCCACACTGACCCTGGGTCGTCCCTCCCTTCGTTCTCATGGATTCACCAGATGTTGGAAACCTTCCTCTGAGGTTCTGCTTCATGTCGACACCCCAAAGTTTTTTCAGCATTAAACTGTGTCCATGGAGGGATGAACATGGTCAGAGACTCAGACACAGACTGTGACATTCAGACCATAACTGACTGGTTAGCATCAACATTTGCTAATTAGCCCTAAACACAAAGTGTAAGATAATTGTGGTTCATTGAGGGAAATAAAGGAAGAGTTATGATGGTAGGTTGTGTTTTTATTATCACTGTTACACCGTCCCGCCGCCTCTCTGTCACTGTGTCTGTTATTTGCTTTTGCTTTGTGTGGTCTGTGACACTGGTTTGCACTTTACTCACCGTTATTCCAGTTTTTGCTTTGAGTCTCTGTGGTTATTTGATTTTCCAACAAGAAATGTTAACTTTGATGTCAGGACTTCAAACAGAGGCCGTGGATGCCAGGCCCCCAAACCTCAGGCCCCTGGGCCCGGGCCTGGTAAGTCTGCTCGACCATGGGCTCACTGCAGAGGTCTGAGACCTAGAGATGTACTATGAACACAGCATCAGTTCATCAGGGCAGAATAAATTACTGAACTTCAAAAAGAAAAAAAAAATCATCAGCATGTCAATGATCAGCCAGGCCAACACACACGCACACACTCATCAATTCACCTGTTGCTAGGAGACCAGATGAATGCGCATCATTCGCTTAGTTTGCTCCCTAACAAGTTTCTGCCTCATTGAAACTGCAGAGGTGAATTTAGTCCCACGAACAGGAAGTGGTTTCTCCTAATTCTTACCTGTGCATCTGAAGATAAGAGGTTTCCACATGGCATCAGTACGTCACAGCACCGGAGGCTCAGTGGACCCTGAGTTTAGGCTGTCAGGTAAACGGTCTCTAACATGAAACATGCGGTTGGTGGAGCTTTTCATGATTTAAAAAAAAAAAACAAAAACTTGTGCTGCAGCAGTCACTGACACCGTGTGTCAGCCGTTCATTTGTCTGGTCACAGACTAAATAACTAATCAATAATGAAACTGCAGCTCTACCTTTGATAATAGATTTATTGTCTAGGTCATTTTTCAAGTAAAAATGCCAAACAGTTGATGACGCCATGTCCTTGGTGTTCCAGTACAGTAAATGGATTATTGATCTGACAAAACGAGGCATTTAATGAAGTCACCTGGTGCTGCGGGATATTATCATGACATTTATCACTGTTGTGACATAAACCAGACAATTAACCAAGAAAACCACTAATATCAGTAGGTTTCTGATGTTTTAAGATGTTTTCTCACTTTGGGAGCAGAATCCGAAAGTTTGGATTTCACTTCCGCTCTCTGCAGACGCCGTTTCATCGTCCGAAAATCTGTCCATCCCAAGGTTACTGACGCACACACCCGGAAAAAGAAGTGAGACAGGTGGAGTATGAAGGCAGGCAGAAATGGACCTTTTTTTTATTTGTCTTGGGTGATAAAACAACAGTGGACTGTCCTGACCAGACCCGAGTGAACCAGAAGAAACCAGACAAAATCCGGTTTATCAAACCAGATCAAACCAGACTAGACCAGACTCACGGGGACAAACGGAATGATCCGAACACTCTAACTCTGTATCACACAGCGTCACCATAGCAACAGCCACACAACGTTATCGTCAGCGTGGTCCAGTCAGGTCTGGTCAGATGGGACCTGGTCCAGTAATCCCTCCTCCCTCCCTCCTTCCCTTCTTTCCTTCCAAGGAGCGAAGGGATCGAGGGCAAGTCCATTGAATTAGGGTAAACAAGGAAGCTGATTGGTCCACAAACAGTAAAACCCCTCCCACCCGCCGTTAACCCCAATCATCCTATTGGCTGCCTACATCATTCGCAAAAAAAAAAAGAAAAGAAAAAAAAAAAAAACAGAGCGAGCCCTTCTCCCATTGGTCACCACAGCCTCAGGCAGGAAAGGCTGTTTTCCCCCCATTGGTCAGTTTCGATAACCCGCCAACTGTCAGTCACTCAGCAGCAGCCAATCAGGTTACAGTACCTGTGGAACTCTCTGGAATTATGAAAAGAAAAAAAAATTTAACCAAAAAAAGAGAGAAGAATGATAATGAACATGGAAACCAACCCATCAGATGACCTCGCAAGAAAAACAAACAGGAAGTAGGAGGAGCTTCCAAGCCTCGAATGGAACTTATGTTTCTGGAATTTCTTGTTTTTTTTTCTTTTCTTTTTTTTTTTTGATCTTTTGTCCTTTTTGTCCGTGTGTGTGAGTCGTACATCACTGTTCTTCCTTTCTTTTCCAACAGCTGACTTCAGTGCAATGCATCATGGAACAATCAATTGCTAGGAGAGGGTGTGTCACTACGTGTGTGTGTGTCTGTGTGTGTGTGTCTGTGTGAATGTGTGTGTTTTGTCCTGTTGTCATGGAAACATGCTGCAGGGTTAGCGCTCCAGCAGCGGGAGTGGTGCCGTGTTGCATTGTGGGAACTTGTTGTGTCCGTCTTTTTAGCTGGTGTCCATGGACTCCATGTTGGCGGAGCTGGAGTCCCTCTGGATGGAGTCAAAGATGGCAGCCAGCTCTTGATTGGATGAGATCTGGGACTGGAACTCCGACATCAGCGGCGACTTCTCTGCCTCGGGGATCGTCAGCAGAGCGACGACGGCTCGCATCGCCGACCGCTTCAGCTCGTCCTGCTTCTCGAACTCCTGCTTCACCGAGTTCGCCTTCACCTGCGGAGTCAGGCGAGAACATTTTACTCGAAGTTCGATTCAATTCTCAAAAAGAAGAAAACAAACTAAAAAAGTCACCAGAAAAACAAAGCAAGGACAAATTCACCGACATTCACTGTCTTCTGAAGCTGCGTCCACGCACAAGCAAAGGTCTGATGGATTCATACACTGGGTGAGAGCTCACATTTTCTCTCTTTATTGAGATATCGTTTTTAATTCAATCATTAGTGACAGTCCACTACAAACAGACGTTCCACGATTTTAATTCAGATTCGATTTTAAATCTGGTTTTTTTTATCATTCTCCTACAGTTTAAGCTCAAGATTTGGGATATTGTTATAAACCAAACCTCAGGTAAAAATAATCAGATATATCATGAAGCAGTTAACTGCTAACGCTAGCTGGCTGAAGAAGGAGCTTTTCTGTTTCCAGTGTGTGTTACTGGGACAGGATGATACAGTGACAAACAGGAAATACAGAAACAGATTAAATCCTTATCTGTCTTCAAACGGCTGAAAACAGGCAAATGAATAAATAAGAATAAATGAAGAGAAGAGTAAATGAACCTGTGATTTGATACTGAGGCTCCATAAAGTGACAGATTCACTGAAGTTGCTGTTTTTAAATTTGGAAGCAGCTTCAAAAGAAAAGCTCTTTCAAACTCCACAGCTCCCGAGTGTCAGGCAGGATTTAAAGCGCGACAACTCAAAATAAGATAAGACAGGACTTTATCGATCCCACAGCTGGGAAAAACCAGTAAACGACCTGTGACGTGTAATACTGGTGAAGGGTGTCTGCTGGTTGCGTACCTTGGTGGTGCAGGTGGCTCTCAGCGGTTCGACCAGTCTGTCCAGTCTCTGCAGAACAGCACTGGGACACAGAGACGAGAGTCTGGCCAGCATCAGGAAAGTCAGCATCTGAAAACAGCAAGTTCAGTAAACTGTGGGCAGCAGCAGCGAAACTGGCCCAGTAGCAGTATATAAACCTGGAACCACACACCTGTATTAAATAGGAGTCTGTTATTATTACAGGCATCTTAAATATGGTTATTATAGATAGACTGGTACCAGCGTATAAATCAGCTGGAGACAGGTTTGTTTTATACGTTGCTCTGAATACACCTTGGTTGCCACTCATTAAACACACATTAATGGGAAATGTTGGTTATGTTATGGACACTAAGTGCTGGCTGCTGTGGCCACATCAGTGGTTTGTGTGTGTGATCTGCTGTTAAGGGGAAGTTACTGTAAAGAGAGGAAACAACTGGTTTCTGCTTTCACAACAGACTCGAACGATGTGTATGAAATGATTTAGCAGTAACTGACAGAAGGAGGAAACTGCATTGTTTATCAGGCATCAATCCTCATGTCCCTATGAATACACAGACTTCTAAAGACCCGGGTTTTGCAGTATTCAGACGAGCGGCAGCAGAGCCGCGTTTCTGGCGTGTGGTAAGACCTTGATGTCGTAGTGGTCCTTGAGGCCATCCTCTACGTGGTTGAGGAAGGTGAAGATGTCGAGTCGGTCCAGGCAGCTGTCCAGCAGAGTGTACATGCACTCGAACGCAGCCTTCCTCAAGTCCAACCCATCATCCACCGTGTGTTTGAACGGACCCATCTCCACCTGCACAGACAGGACAACGGTCAAACACCTGAGCCCAGCCCCGCTATTGATTCGTCTGCATATCTGTGTCCTTATGTCAGTGTACTCCAGGTGCTCTCACCTCTCGGATCAGCTCCTTCCTGACTTTGGTCTCGTTGTAAAGTTGCGGTAAAACAGAGTCCAGCAGCTCCCGGATCAGACTGGGTTTATTGTGGGCAGCAGAGTTAAACGTTACCAAGGCAACGCGACGCACGTTCAAGTCCGGATCCTCCAGCGTCTTCAGGAAGTCACCTGAGGGGAAAAAATAATTAAATTGAGCCAATCAGAGCACAGACTCAGTGTTTGTTTTCAAAATAAAATAAAGGAACATTCCAACCATCTCCTTTTTAAACTCTGAGCTACCTCAAGTTAAGACTTTGCAACTCACCTATGCAGTTCTTCAGCAGTGGGTCGATGGGCTGTGGTTGGTCAGAGATGGTGAACTTCACGGCTGTTACCACGGAGCTCCTGGCGTACGATGAACCTACGCATGGAAGCAGATCCAGAAATTCTTTCATCAATTATACGTTCGAACCTGTGACACTTTGTTCTGATTGGTTAGGAATAGCTCAGGGGCGGGACTTCAATAAACAATATTCCTATTGATAAGTTTTTGTTTTTGACTGAATGAGGTCAGACTAAAGATTCACTGTCACCAGGAAGAAAAATGAGCCTTTATCAACAAAACTGATATAGTCCTTCTGATTGATTGGCTAAAGATTAACTAGCTGTCAATTTACAAATTTACACGACTTATTGATTACCTGAGAGCAGGTATCCCTTGAGGCGTGGCAGCAGGGTTTCGGGGTCGATCAGCGTCAGTTTGCCCAGACACTCAGCCACCACGTTCCTGGTTCCTTCCTCCTGACATTCGCAGTGTTTGAGCAGCAGAGACCAAACCGACTCCACGTACGGCTTCAGACCGGACACCGACGCTGAACCTGAACACAGACGCACAGTGTGAAACCAAACACACACACACACAGATTCATGTACAGACTGTGTGCGCTGCTGCTCTTACTGATGATCTCTTTGAGCGAGTGCAGCAGCAGGTACTGTCTCTTGGAGGACGAGATCTCCTGCAGGACGAAGGGCAGATACTCTGGAAGATTCCCCACCGCGATACTGCCCAAAGCATAGGAGGCTGCTGACTTCACCTGCGACACACACAAAAGGCAATCAGAATTAAAACACTAAAACAGACGCAAACGTTCTGGACATCCTTCTCTAAATCACTGCTGAATCTCTGAACGTTGTTACCTCTTCACTGGAGGAGGAAAACGCGTCCAGGATGACTGTCTTGAGCTCTGGTTGGCTGCTGAGGTCCACATGGTGTCCCACCTCGCCCAATGAGAGCAGAGCGAGCAGTCTAATGGAGTCTGTGGAGCGGCTGTTCTTCACATCCTGTCAAGACAGAAACCAAACGTTATATGAACCTGCTGGAAAATGTTTACCACAGAGGGAACTCACATTAACCTGGGCAGAGCTCACCTGGATGAACTGTCCCACCACAGCAGGTCCCTCAGTGGGACAGGCTCTGGTCAGAGCAGCAACACATTTAGCGATGGAGCAGTAGGCCTGCTTGTGAGGCAGAGCGGCACTCTGGGAGTAAACTGGACCGGTCAGCATCCTCAGCAGGTCCATGTAACCCAGACCAGGAGTTTCTGTGGACACCAGAGCCTGAACACACACACAGATACACAGAGTTACTAATGATATGCATGTTCATCCAAACATTTAGCACGTTTAGACATTAACCAAGGTTTTCATGAGCTGAACAGAAAACCAGGGGGTGCTCCAGAAAGAAGGTTATATGAAACTCAGAGTTCGTTGACCCTGTGTTCAGGGAAACAGCTGCGGAGACAAAGCTAACGCTGAGTCAGTTACTGTGGTAACTTTAGCTCTGTGAAGTCTCTCTGTCTCCTCCTGAATATGAATATTACAGATGCTAGAGATGTGATTTATTTACCTGTAATCACAGGTCATTAAAAACTTAATCAACGGACGTTTGGACGTCTGAATCCAGTCATGAACCGTTTGTCCTCTGGTGATATCAAACTGTAACAGTCTGATCAGCTGTCCTCGTACCTGGTAGAAGTCCAGCATCGCGGCGAGCGCTCCGCCCTGCAGCAGCGGGGATCGAACCAAGGCGATGAGCTGCTGAAGGATGTTTCCTCCGCTCAGCTGACCCAGAGAGGACGGGTGAGTCACCGCCAGCGTGGACAGGAAGCTCAGGGCCATCTGAGACACATGCATGTCGCTCTCCGAGATGAGAGGAGGCAGCTCGGCCAGGACCGCGTCCACCATGACCGGAGTCACCGCAGAGCTGAAGCAAAACCACGTTCACAGTGTTACCGGTGCTGATGGCTGTGTGTGTGTGTGTGGTTTGAAGGTGTGAGTGTGTTACCTGTAGTTTCTGAGCAGGATGTCCAGAGCAGCCAGTGTGCAGAGCTTCAGAGCTCGCTGGTTCTTGCGGAGGAAAGAGGCGAGGATGGGAACGGCGTCCGGGAGAACTGGCCTCAGGTCAATTTTCAACGGAGAGCCGGCGATCAGCGTCAGAGCTGCGACACAAACACGCACAAAGAGAAGACGATGAGGATCCAAATAATGGAGGCATAAATTTACCTGCACACGTTCAACACTTTTTTTTTGCTAATTATTAACAGATTTGTTGGGAGTGTTTGTTGTTAATAAACGATTTTCCGTCAGGGAACCGGATCCAAAACTGACCCGGCTCTCAGAACCCTTAGGATCTTGGTTTAACGTGGGCACTGATCCACTTTGACTGTACTTGAGCCACAACTGATGACGATTCACAACATACGTAAATATAGCAATAGAAGAGGGCGTCAGGGTCATGACAGATACAACAGGTTCACCTTTCACCGTCGTCAGTCTTGTGATCTCGTTCTTGAGGCGTTCTAAGAAGATCAGCAATGTTCCTGGAAGTTCAGCGGGCAGGCGGTCACCTACACAAGAGACGCAACATAAGACAATGAATCAGTAAGAAAAAAGATCAGCTGACGTCATATGACCGTGACTGACAGGTGGTGGTTACCTAGGTTACAGATGATCTGTCCCATACAGGAGATGGCTCGCTCTTTGACCTCCTGATCGATGTCGGCGGCTTTCAGGCGTTTGATTGTACAGGTGAACAGGTCGTTGATGTAGGGGGAGGGGTCAAAGCTATCTGAGCCCTCTGATTGGTTGTCCAGAGGTCGAATCACCTGGAAGAGACGGAAACAGCTGTGAACTCGTCACGTGACATCAAATGCCGAAGGAGCTAATGGAGGTTACGGGTTCGACTCTCACCTTGACAAGTTGCTGAGTGACAAGGAGAGCCTCAGAGGTGATCTTGTAAAAGGGGTCTCCCACGCACGCCACCACGGGCGGGACGAGGGCCGGGACGTGGGCGTGGAAGGCGTGAGCGGGATGCGTGACCATGATGACGTGGAGGCAGGCCAAGGCGTCGATCTTCAGGTTGGAGCTGCTTGACTTATCGTTCAGAGAGAAGATGATACCTGAGAAACACACACACGGATATGACCATCTCTCCTAATGCTCGTCAGCCTAATCTGCATATTCAACTGTTGTGTTCACAGGGGTGTCTACATACTTCTGGCCATACCAGTAGTGCTCACCATTAGAATTTAAAACAACTGCAAGACCATTAACACTTTGTCTTATATACCCCCGGCAGTATACTGGTAGTAGAAATAGTAATAGCAGTGTAGTATTACCAGGTATTAGTACTGGGATGTGCTGAGTCAGGGCTCCAGGTAGGACGTTCACCAGCTCTGTCAACATGTTAAAACAACACTGACGGGTTTTGACACTTTTCTCCTTCAGCTGCTTGTGAAGGGCTTTCACTATCATGGGAACCTGCAGAGGACGAGAGACATTCAGAGACAGAAAGTGTGAGAAAGAGAGAGAGAGAGAGAAAAAAACCACGAGACTGCTCGCTGTTGTCTGTGGCTGGTGGTGCAGGATGCTGAGGGCTTCCTGTCACCATCACAACAGAACCTAACCAAATCTGAGCTCTCAAAGCGTCCAACAGCGCCGCCTGCTGCATGAAAACAACACTGCATTCAACGAGAGGAGCATTAATTTATGGGTCAGTACGGTATGTGTTATACTTCACATACAACAGTACTTTTATACAAAAAGGAAAGCAATAACTACTAATTAGTTTTCTCTACAGGGTGTTGGACAATAATAAAAGATTCTCAGTGACATCTTCAGTTTTGTTTTGGAATGTGACCAACAGACATACAGCTGTTGAAGCTGCAGTCGCTGCTACAATTACAGGTCAACTCTTCCAAATCATCAGTTTCTGATCAAACCACCCCGAGTTCCAACATCACCTGGCTCTGCAGCATCGTTAGCGGTGTGTCTCCCTGCTCCATGGCGTCTGGATCAGCCAACCAGCTCTGAGCCGGTCTGGTCTGTTTAAGCAGCGACAGGTAGGCGTGGAAAACATCCGCCTTCACGTTCTCCTCCCTCTCCTGAAGAAACACAGGTAGGTCCAGTCACGGACAGGTATGATTTCATGCATTAGGTCATGATTTGTCTGATCAGGCCCATTGATAAAGGACAAGTTCGTCAAATTGACAAAAGGCTTTACTGCAATTAGCCTCCTGAATTAGTACAAACCAGTGTAATCAAGAGGTGGGGATTAGTGTGACTGACAGCTGAGCACCAGCTTCATAAATAGGTAGACATCATGTCATCTAAAGTAAACCTTTAGTCAGTTCAGACTAGTCCTAGTCCCTGGTTTACAAAGATAGGTAGAGATCTTTAGTATGGAGGTGACGGAGTAATGGAGGAGGAGGCCGGTACCTTAAAGCGACAGACGAGTGCAGGAGAGACGGAGCGATAAAACTCTGGTAGCATCTCGTGACGAGTTGAAACGACGGCATCCAAACACTTCGCCGCCGCCCGTCGAACCTTCCAGCTCATGTCATCATCATCGCTGTACTCATCGTCGCTGCCTGGACAGACACAGAGACAAGCAGACAGATCGTCATCACTCCATCTGACAAAACAATCAGTTGATCAATAAAGAAACCAATCAATAATATAAAGTTTATTAGCATTAGCATATTATCTACTCAATAATAGTCTGGATCAAAGGGATGTACAGAAATAACCAACAGACAGAAAAGCTGGTTTTTACATTTATTTAACCAGTGCTGACTCATGTTTCAGTACCTTGGTAGTCTTCGTCGTTCTGCTCTGCGTCCATGGCGTTGTCGTCCTCATCTTCATCATCAAAGTTGTAGTTGGGGTCGTAGGTCAGGTAGCGCAGGCAGATGGAGATGACCGTGGGAACGTGGGGGTAAACTTCTTTAGGGCACCTTTAACGACAAGTACAGAGCTAAACAACCAGAACGTCTACATCAGTACAGATTCTGGCAGCATCACTGTGAGTATCACCTCCTCACGAAGGACTCGAAGGCCTGGATGCAGTACTCTCTGAGCTCATCATCGTCAACGTTACAAAACTTCACCACCAGAGGAATGATCTTCTCCAGATACTCGCCTGAAGACAGGCGGACAGAGAGGATGTTACATGTGATGGACAGTCACAGGTAGTGTTGAGAGTGGACGTTTTGAAGGCTCAACATGAAAATTGTCTTCATCTTGCATTAAAAGTTTTCTTTATATTTATATTTAATGTTATATTCTGGTTAATATGCTGCTCTCTCTCACCGATCCTGTGCCCGGCCTGTCTGCTGATGGCAGCCGTGCACTGGATGTAGGTTCTGGTGGTCGACATGTTGTCGTTTCTCCCCAGCTCCGTCAGAAGGTGTTCGATCAGATCGATGAAGACCAGATTCCCGCAGGACATCACCAGGTGGCCCAGAGCCATGATAGTCCTCTGAAATGTTCACATTCATCATTCCACAACACAACAACTATAAATGACTGAACACCTAGCGCAGGTTCATCTGGTGATATAAGGGTTAAAAGGTGAGGCGTACCTTTCTGACAGCCAGTCTGGGGGAGGTGAGCTGTGGGAGCAGACAGCTGAGGATGGAGGGATGAAAGTTCACCAGCAGACCTCCCTGTCTGCAAAGAGTCAGAAAAGTTACTCATTTATTCAATTCCAGACAAAATGAAAAGCACAAAAATATCCAGTTTGAAACACTCAATCCAGTATCGATCCAGTTTAAGTTTTAATAATCGTTTGGCCGTTTTTTGGAACATCCTGATCACGCCATTTTCGTGATAGTTTTATCCTCAGTGATCAAACTCGTCTGTCACTAAACCAATCAAACGTTACAACCAGTTCTGTAGTCGCTGCAGATACAGGTGTAACAGACGGACGGGCGGAGACGGGTACCTGCAGAGCATGTCAGCCATGATATCGAGCGCCTCTAGCTGGACAGAGACGTCCTCCTGTTTGGCGATGGCGCTCGTCAGACGACCTGTTATCTTCTTACAAACACTGGCAGCTAAAGCAGAGCCTGAGCCGCAGACAGGTAGAAAGAGGCAGAGACAGGTGGGTCAAGAATGAGACAGGTCAAGAAAGAGAAAGGTGAAGAGGCACGGAAACAAGGAATAGTTTTACGGTTTAAGAAATACTCGTAGTAACAGCAGTAACCACAGAACCTGGGACAGTATTTTTTTACCATTTGAAGAAAGTGGCAACTCTCACTACTTGCATATATTAGTAGTATTCTCAGTACTGGTTGTAGTACTGTATATCTCTGGAAGGTAGCGGTCCTAAATGTAACTACAGTAACTGTACTACTTGTAGTCGTAGTATTTGTACCCTCTGAGCAGTGTACATAGTATATATTCGTGGGGACAGCTGAAGTACTTGTAGTATTTTTACCACTGGAGGCAGGCGGTAACTCTCCAATCACAGTTTTGAGTCCTATGGACGAAATGTCTCTGAGTTGTTCTTTGTCCGACAGCATGTTAGTGCACAGGGTGTCCACGATCGTCTCCACCTGGTACTCCTTCACCTTACTGACCAGGGGCCCCAGGCTGACAAAACAAACGCACACACCGAGGGTCAAACGAAATGCAGCCACAGCTAGAGTCACAGCCGGAGGTTAAAACAGGAAGTAAAATAACACCAGTAAAAACGCCAGATGTGTGCGCTTCCCATGTGGATCAATAAAGTTTATCTAAGTCTAAGTCTATGCGTGGTGTGTGTGTTTTTACCATTTGACAGCCAGGTTCTGAACTTCTCCATTCTTGTCTTCCAATAGTTTCAGAATCATCCTCACGACCTGCAAGCAATCAATCGATCAATTCCTGGATTTGTTCAAAACTGAAACTCTTACAACTCTCATTGGTCACAAACCCACAGCTTTTTAACACAGACCAGTGTAGCCCATACAAATGGTTATACTGGTAATCCAGAATAAACCAGTATGAACTGACCTTCCTCTCGCTGTCGTCGTCCAGTTTGATTGAATCTTTCTGTAGCTCCGTCATCAGGTCGTTCGTGGCCATAAACCTGGAGGAAAAGGAGACACGAAAACAGTGTCTGTCTCAGCCACAATCAAAGTGTGATTAACACACGTGACTGATACATCTCATACAGCACCTGCTCGGTCTAACCTTCACCATCCAGTGTATCTGATGGTATAGGATGATTACACTACTGCTTCATCTATATTATTGGTTTTCATTCATGAAGAGAGACAAAGGGAGAAAGGATAGAAAATGGTTAAACATCTTCCGTTCTGTGTGTTTAAACTTCTATGTGGAAATTTCCTCATCACATTTTTGCTGCTTTAATACAGAGTATATGTGATGGCACCATGTCCGATCCAATATTTATATTTTCCTCTGTAACACTGGCTGCACAGAGCACACATTAAAATTAGAGAAGCGATTTAGATGTGCTTAAATGGCTCTGCATTGAGGAAATATGTTCTGAACCCACCAGCAGAGACACATCACCTAAAAAGATGTGTAATTATCTCTCCCGCAGAGCATCTGCTGATACAGACTCTGTCTTAAAGCACTCAGATCAGGACTGAAATGACTCTTTTAGCTCTGCTTGTTCAGGGTCAGCAGCAATTTTTACAGCAACGGGCTCGGACACTGACAAGGCTCACAATTTCACGGATTTCTTGTACTGAGAAGGCTGCTGTCAGAAGTGATGAAACTGATTAGTTGTGCTGCCAACTTCGGTCGCGAACGTCCTCGAGCAGCGTAGAAAAATGGCCGTTTGCTCTGAATCTGTCGAATGAGGGTTTTTTAAGGACGAAACCGATTCTACTGTTCACTGCCTCTGTTTTAACAGATCATCAATACACATTATTATTGGTTTCTGTTTCTACGTTACCACAAGAAACACAGAAGTTAAAACACAAACTGAGATTGGCTGGGCAAAGCAGTGAGGTTTAACCCATTATCACCATACTGATTAGATTGTTTTATAACATGATAAAACAAACGTATGTAAAATCGAGCACTGCTTAGGAAATTATTTAAAAGAATGAATCAATATCAAAATAGCTACAGATTAATTTTCTGTCAATCAACCATTGATTGGTCGACTAATAGTTTCAGCTGTTTTATAAACTTAAGCAGTTGAAAACCCAAAGATATTTGATTTACTGTCAGAAGGTTAAGAAAAGCAGCAAATCCTCACATTTTAGAGACTGAAACCACAGAATTTTTTCAATTTCTGCTTGAAAAAATGACTGAAACCTTTAACCGATCATCAAAATAATGCAGAATTAATATCAGATCAACTAACCGATTAATGAATCATTTGAGAACTAATGAACAGTAAACACAATGTTCACTTTGATGGATCAGCTACCTGCAGCAGGTTTCAAGGCTGTGCTGGTCGATTTTCCATGTGTAAACAAATGAAGTAACGGCTTATTACAAACTGAATCACATGTATTTGGCCATCTGACGGCATCAGAACAGGTATGTAGATAAATCTGCGACCTCTGAGCATCAGACCACAGAGTAATTACACACAACTGTCTGCTGTGTTTAACGTCATTAAATCACATGCAAATGACACCAGGGTGCTACCAAATAACCACACACACCTCTGCACGCATCACACGGGTCGGTTCTAACCCTTTATTCTGCAGGAGACGTTGGATCGCAGCTGTGACTGGCTGAGAGTGTATTTATTAATCACTGCACACTCCGGCCTATATTAATCTTCATCCAGGCCTTTTGCATTTTGTGCTGCTGCACATGCATGAACCGCCACTTCGCACTTGTTGCAGGATTCAAATAGTTTGTTCCAGTTCCAGAGCGCTATCACTAACAAACCAGACCCGCCACCAACACATAGTGCCAGGTCTGGTGGGGCAAAGAAAATAACTCTGCCCACAGTCAGTTTGCTCCCATTCAAAGTTTTGGACAGCAGTGGTACTAAGGCTGCTGGAGCTCTGCTTTATGTCCCCTCTTTAAACTGCATATTCATTTAACTACTTTCACATAGGAAGAAGATTCTTAGATGCTTCCCAGTTAATGTAGTTAACCTAACTCTGATAAATGGCTTTAAAAAAAATCACCTTAGGCTCACAACTTGTCTTAAGTCTGTCTTAAAACAACCCTCAGGGGCCTATATGAACCTCTTCATAATGGACAGTAAAAGATTTCTCCTTAATGCAGTTTCAGTCTCCGTGATGGAGGAGGTTTGTTTTTCTTCAAAATGAATTCAGAGGTTTGTCTAAAGCTAATATGAGGCTTCTGCTGTCTGAACCCTCACTTGGTCAAATCGTGTGGATATCTTCCAAATTTATGTCTTTTATACAGGACTGCAAATGTAGTCACCACTAAAAATTAAGTGAGGATATTTTCAAAAATAATGCCAACAACAGTTTTTATTTGGCAACTAACTTCATACTATGGTTGTACGTAACAATTTGTTTCATTTATCTAGATTTTTAAAAATCTATTTATATTGATTAATTCATTGACTATAACAGAAAATTTATGCACCTCTTCAACAGTTCAAACTGAACATTATAACCTTCATGAAGGAGAATTTTCTGCAGGACTGGTGTATCAGACTGCATAGTTTGATAAAGTGCATCTTAAATTTGGTTGGAATTCACGCTGTGATCTGCTCCTATCTGATTACCTGTTGTTCTTACCTGTACTCCCAACCGTACCACACCCCCACCACGAAAAGACACTATGCTAGTGAGCAGAAACATACCACAAACCACATCATCTAGGCTTGAGTTGCAGTTAGCTGTCATGCTAATTTCACATGTTAAGCCCTATAGCCAACAAACACCGTAAACAGTCAGACGTTAGCTGACATCACGCTAGCTTGCGGCATGACAGAAGTTAGAGCTAACCAGCTAGCAGGCAAGCTAACCACTAACTGGCAGTGTTTACCTGCAACTCACCTGTCGGTTTAGCGTCGTTAGTAGCCGGTTATTAACGCTGTCGTCGAGTTTAAACCAAACGTTAACCACCAACTAGCTGGTAAACGATGTGACGATGATCAGACAGGTGGCAGGCTAGCTGTTAGCATCAGGCCTGACAGCGCCAGTCACTGTTTTTAACGCTTAATAAAAATAGTTTGAGCTATAATAATGCGAGCCGGGCAGTTAGTTTGCTTTGCAGGGGGTTTATTTTTACCTGAAATCCTTGTCGCTGGAGGTCATTTTCTCCAGCAGGTTGGAGATGTGGTACGAGGCGCTCGCCATGTCGGGGTTAGCCGTTAGCCTCCTGCTAGCAGACTGCGCTCAGAGAGTGTGTTCCGGCTGCGGGCTGACGGGCTGCTGTGTCTCTGGCTGGCTGTTTCACCCTCCTG
The DNA here is from genome assembly GCA_037833715.1 of Toxotes lorentzi. Classification (NCBI taxonomy): domain Eukaryota; kingdom Metazoa; phylum Chordata; class Actinopteri; family Toxotidae; genus Toxotes; species Toxotes lorentzi. Next base: position 1,100,031 of record JBBMJY010000015.1, on the reverse strand, counting down.
CTGCTCTGGATTTCTGAGGTAAAGTGTGTGGTTCTGGATCTGGTTCTGCCGCCTTCTCTCCTTCTACAGCGACTGTCGCATCCCGGGGCGCGGAGTTTGGTGTGTTTGAATGGAGCTCCCGTTCTCTCCGCAGAGGGGCGGGGTTAGCAGGACTGGACGCTGCGGGGTCGAAGGTCAGAGTTTGTGCTGTTTCTTTTATTTTTAACACGTTTTTTTCTCTCTCTCTGTCTTTGAATGTCCAATACAGCAGTGATGGAAAGTACTGCACTCAAGTACAAGTGTGAGGTACTTGTACTTTGTTGTATTGAGTATTTTCATTTTATTCTACTTCATACATCAAGTAAAAGTCCTTCAATCAAACTCACACTCAGGTATGTCTGATTTATTATTACCTTTATTTAACCAGAAAGTCCCACTGACAAAATCAACACGCACAGAATACACAAATGAACCGTAACAATGAATGATGACTGATGCTTTATATTTGTATTCGACTTCATTTCAGAGGCAAAAATCATACTTTTTAATTCACTATGTGTATTTGATATCTTTAGTTACTTTGCAGATTAAGATTAATAATACAAAATATTAATATATGATGTATTACCCTAGATTACAGTGCTTCACTTCATTTACAGGCTACCCATCAGTACATGAAACAATTAAAATGATCTTTATTTCCATTACGAGCTGAAATAATTAAAGTGATGTACATCAATTCAATGTATTGAAAATATAAAACTAAAATGACTCATTATGAAGTAAAACGTCCCCCTGTGATGTGTTATTAAATGTGACATTATTAGATCGTTAATTCTGATGCATCAGCATGTAAGCAGCATTTTACTGTAGCTACCCGAGGTGGAGCTGGTTTTAACCTCTTTATATACAGTTTAATAGTTTAGTTCAGTGGTTCCCAACCTGAGGGGAGGGGGCCACCAAAGGGTCACTATTTGCCCCAAAATGCTAGAACTCCCTTCTTCTTTCTATTCGATTATCTCAGTTTATTAATGACTTTAGGAAACAACTTAAAAGGCTTTAAACTGTGTTTGATCTTTGGATCAACCATGTTTTGTTTAAAGTGCTATTTAAATAAAGTTAACTTGATTTGATCATCTCCTCCTCATGTGAATAATCACTTCTGTCACCTGCGGCAGGTGTCTCCATTCAGAAACGTCAGTGAGAGCTATTTCCTGTTTATCGAATGAGTTAAACTGAGAGACAGAAAGAGAATCAAATACCAGTGTAAAGTGCTCTACGTGTGTGTGTGTGTTCAGAGCTATATTGAACACACACACACAGGAACATCAAACACACACTGTAATTTCATACATGAAAGAGAGAGACTGAGGATATTCAGGATGCTGCAGTTGTTTATTCATGCTCGTTGAATGCATTCTGTGTGTGTGTGTGTGTGTGTGTGTGAGTGTATGTGTGTGTGTGTCTGTGTGGTACTTGTCTATCTTTGTGAGGACCAGTTTGAGTTTTAAACCCTGGGACTTTGTGACACACCTTCCAAATGCTGTTTGAGGGTTTACACTTGGTTTTGCTCATAATCCTGAAAATAAAGTTCCCAAAATAAAAAGGTCTCTGTTCTTCAACCCTTTTAATCACAGTCATGAGACCAAAGCTTCACGTTAGAATCAGGTTTAAGTCAAGGTGGAAAGCATTGTGTCAGTCAGTGTCCTCACAACCACAGAGGTACAGAAGTGTGTGTGTGTGTGAGATGAGTCACAGATCAGTAGAGTGGGATGTTTACAAACCCCCAGGCGCTCTCTCTGTGTTGACACATAATGCAGCCACTAACATATGCATGCTGTGATTCTAGTGTGTGTGTGTGTGTGTGTGTGTTAATGCATTGACAGCATTTGACAGTAATCTATGAAATGAGGCTCCAGCTGCATCACACACACACACTCTCTCAGTCTTCCTCAGATGTCTCTCAGGAAATGATGGCGATCATGGCTGTGACGATGATGAGGATGCTGATGATAAAAAACATGATGAAGGTGAAATCACAAGCATGAAGGAGCTGATCAACCCTGTAAAGCCCAATACATGAAACACGAACCAGAACGTTCACATTTTTAAATCTGATTTGACTGAGCATCACAAAAGGCCAGAGAAAGAAGAACAGCTGTGTGTCGGTAAGAGCTGACGAAGAGCAGGAACGGGCAGAGCGGAGACACAGGTACGAACATGTTCATTTCCAGCTTGGTTTCAAAGTTTGACTGAAGTTTTGACCTTTTTGTGGCTGTGCAGGTTGATGTCAGCTGTCTGAAGCCCAGACATCCTGACTGAGAGCAATCAGAGTCACTGTGTTTACATCATTTCCTGTTCGATCTGAGATTTAAAACACTACCGACTTAGTGACTTTTCCTTTAGCACGACCATGACGTGTGGTTTGGAGTGAAACGACATCCATGTTCGCCTCAGGACGAACTGTGATAACTTTCACTTTGCTTCATCATCAGGTCAAAACTCAGTTCAGTACTTCGGTTCATGACAAAATAATTTGGGTCATTTGTGGTAACCTGCTGAAGTGTGGGTTAGTGGTACTGAGTAAATTCATGATTCATGCTAGAGGACAACAACACACATCTCCAAAGTCTTTGGTAATGAAAGCAGATGGAACTAATCTGATGCCAGGTGAGGTGGATCACCTGCTGCCTCGCCACGCGCTGCCACGGGTTATTTAACTGGTATTTGCAGAGTGTTGTTGTCATTTGCTCGTAGGTGTCAGACGTGAGTATTTCTGTTAAAGAAGAGCGAAGCGGATTATCTCCTACCGCACAAATCTGAAAGTCTGCCTTCAGAAGAAGGACTGGAGATTCCACTCCTCTGTGCATCGGCCGTGGGATACAGTTACAAACCAAACCACTGGTAAAAAATCACCAGATTTAACTGGTTCTCCAGGAAAATGACTGTGAAGGACCAGTGTGTGTTTTTGCTGCTGTTCCAGTTGAACAGAACAGGTGCTCAGTCAGATTATCACCTGGATTAAATCGTGTGGAAAATGTGTAAAATTGAGTTATTTTCCTGTTTTGCATCTGTCCAAAGTAGTTGTGGCCCCAGCTCAGGCTCAAAAATCTTCCGAGCAAAACTTTGGAAATAGCAGTTGAAAAAACAATCTCACCACAAGCCCTGTTAAGTAGGTGTCCCAGAGCTTTCGACCGCATCACTTGATCATCAGCAGGTGGATTTTTCAGAAATATGTAGCATTTTTGGAAAAGTTGAGACCCAAACTTGAATTTAAAATAAAACTGTTTGAGTTTAAACAATGTTTGCCACTGGTGAACAAAAGGTTTAATGACAATAACTTATGATAAATAATAATAGTAAATTGGCCTAAATGGCAGTAAAGCTGCAGGGACTCACTCCGAGTCTCTCTCTCTCCATATTGAGGTCAGTCTCTGCTTTTTGTCTTGAAGCCTGCAGACACTCATTCTTCCAGTTCACTGCTTCTTTTCCTCCTCTTCATCCTCCACCCGTCTCTCCACAGCTCCACAGGGATGAAAGACGGCTGCTCGTCATGTTGAAGGCTGACACTTAATCACTGTTGTTATCTGGCATTTTAGATGCAGTGGTTTGGATTATATTTGTTTTGATACCAGTGTTTTTTTTTCTGTCAAACCATGAGATCCAGTCTGCAGTAAAACACCAGAATCTGTTAAACTAAACTAAACTGGACATGTAGCTCTACCAAGCTCTACATTTTAATCTTCTGTCCTTTTAGCAACAGAAAAACCTTTTCATCTCAGAAAATTATAAAACAAACAAAAAATCCTTTACTGATGTGTCAAAATATGATTTGTTTTTCTTCTTGCATTGCAAAAGTTACATTAGACATGCTCCTTGACTTTGGAGGCAGATTATAAGTGAGTTAGCCAGACAAATTAACATTAACAGCCTATGTTAGAGAAGATAAACAATGTTAAATGAGGACTAATAGCAAACAAGTCAAAGGTCACAGGCACCTCACACAAAAAACGTTTGTCAGATACTGTGTGTTTCTTCTGTAATGTCAGTTTGGTGTCTCCTCCACTGCTTTGTTCTCCACTTTAACTTGAAAAATTAAAGGCTGAAAATCGGCAGAATTCCCCTTTAATCCACAGCTGGGTGAGGTTGGGGGATGAATTCCTCAGAGGCGAGTCAGAACAGGAACCAGACTTCAAATACCTGTGTGTGTGTGTGTGTGTGGTTTCCAGGTTAATGTGTCTGCAGCTTCATTATTATTGCAACACACATCAGCAAATTGCAGCTTGACTGAATTTTAAAAGCGTCTTTTCATTTTGTGTATTTTGTAAGTTTGTTCGTACGGCTGTACAATCACCTGTAAGATCACCGATTGTGTTTATGTTTCTGTATTTTTTTTTTATTTTCACATCTCTGACTGATGCACTATTCAACCAAAAACTTGTCAATAGGTCTTAATAGGTCTTCAATAGGTTTGAAGATGCTTCCTGCTGCTGGATAACATTTTGATTGTTCCACAAAATGTCAGAGCAGGTCTGGATTACCAGTTAGGCTTGTATGTACGAGTTGTGGTTGGTAATGTTTTTTTATGTTAGCTGTATTAGGTCGTATTATTCCATCACAGAAACAGTTTTCTTTATCAGACGCCGGTACCAGTGAACTTTTGGCCTTTTCGCATAAAAAAATGGACTCAAACCATTAATGAGTTGGTTAGTTGAGATAAACAGCTGGTGGCGCTGTTCTCCAGTCGGTTGCCATGATACAGTTGCAGAAGAAGACGGCGCCGCAAGAAAACGTAATTGAAACAGGTGTCGGTCAGACCTGAAACGGTGAAAAACTTTTGTAAGAAACTTGGTGGGAAAATTTAGCTTTTAGTAATAAACCAACTCTTCCACCTCAGTCATGTGTAAACACGTTTTTTTTTTGTTTTTTTTAATTTGGCCCTTCCACTCAGGGTTTGTTTTTCCGTAAACATGGTGGACGTGAACCCACCTTGTAAATATCAGCATCAGGACGACGTTCAGCTGAGAGGACACCTCTTTCTGCCATGAATGAATGAATGAATGAAGGCGGGAGGCGCGTGCTTAGGCGGGCAAATTAGCTACTAATGAATAATCGCTATAATTTAAGCACATTTTAAATACATTAATCCGAGTTTGGGTTCTAACGGTCGACCCGCACCCGGACCCTACTTGCCCCTCGAGCTCCTTGACGGTAATCACGTCACCCTCTCTCTCTCTGCCCACCACTCTACCTCGCTCTCCCACTCCCCCAGAGACCACAACGAGGCTCGAGGGGTAGAGTTACAGAGCGGGGGAGGGGGTAGAGAGACATAGACAAAAGACAAGAAAAAGGAGAGAGAGAGAGAGGGAGAGAGGTTCGCGTGCCCGTGTGAGGTTGAATAAGAGAGAGAGTGGTCGAGTGAGGTAGACTCAGAGTGCAGGGGGAGGTGGATCCCTGTGTAGTGCGGCTTGAGCTAAGGCTAACTAGCCATGTTGCTGTCGCTGCTGCTGCTGCTCCTCCCGCTGCTGGTGGTGTGTGTCTGCTAGCGGGCCGCCCTGGACTCCCTATCCACCCTGAGGTGCATCATGCCCGGCTGGAAGAAAAACATCCCGGCCTGTCTCCAACCGGACCAGGAGGGAGGTAAGACCGGACCAGACCGATCCGTACAGGTTCATACCGCGACCGGCGAGTGTGCCCCCCCCCTGCTGTGTGTGAGTGTGTTAGTACATACCTGTGTGTGTGCGTGAGCGCGTGTTCTAATTATCACCGGTACAATCTTTCGTGCAGCGTGGTTTGGCGCCACCGGTAGAGCTCGCGCACACGGTGACTGTCTTTAAATTAGTAAAAGTTGGTAACTGATACCGTGTGAATGTGTGTGTGTGTGTGAGAGAGAGAGAGTCGGTGTGTGTGTGTTAATCTGACGCAACGGGTGAGGTTACAGTGACGTTACGGTGATTTTTTTTTTTTTTTACGTTGTGTGCCGCTAACGTGTTTATCATTAAGAGCGATCACCGGTGACCGGCTACCGAGCAGCGGAACGAAGTTAGCAGGGCTGCTAACAGGCTAACCAACGGTTAAACCGGACGAGGAGCAACGGTTGGGGCTGGTCAACCGAGGGTCTGCTCTTCGCGCGCGCGCGCGTGTGTGTGTGTGTGTGTATGTAACGACCACCTCCACCGGGCTGCGGGCGGTTGCAGCCCCGGTGTTTACCGGTGTTACAGTAACGCCTGTGACCCTTCAGGTTCTGATGGTGTCAGTACATGTTGACGGGTTAAGCGTTAATGCTTCACGCAGACTTGTGCGACGCTGGTTTTTGCTCACAGCCGTTAAAATCGGTGACTCTAACGCTTTCTGGCAGCACCGTTTAATGTTTTCATAACACCTCTCCGTTAACATAACAGCACTGTGCGGTGTGGTGCTGTTAATCCGGTGGGTTTTTCTGTGGAGTGTAATATTTTGCGGTGTAGATGTTTAAGACCAGGCACCAAAGCTGTAATGAATCGATTAATTATTGGTTAATAAATCATTAATCATGCAAGACATCTGGACAAAAATCACTTTATAAACTGATCATTATTGTTATTTGTTAATGAACATTTTATTGAAATCTTAAATACAGAAATAAGACAGGAACCGATTCCCTTAATTTGAGAACCACCAAAAACTAACAACAATTGAGAAGTAATAAAGCATGGACCACCACTGACACTTTCTCCAAGGATAAGCACAACAGTCCATTGAGGAGAGAGTATTTTAGTCTCTCACAAGCAGCCGGCTGTCACATTGTTGTAGACCATTCTTCGTAATGAGGCGGGCGTTTCTTCCTCCAGTGTCTCAGTAGTATCCGTTTGGCTGCTGTAATTCGTCTCCTTTCGGAGCAGGAAAGGCTCAGTGGTTGAGCCAAAGTTAGAGTTAGTTTTTCAGAGATTTGGAACTTTTTGTTTTGGACTTAAATCATAATCTCTTGGATATTAGTCTGTAAGTGTTGGACATGTCCAGAGTAAATGTAGAATAGAGGCACTGTTTCCTTCACGTCTACTGGCATTAGGCTCCATTTATGTAGTCGCTGTGGTGTCTGATGCTGTCTGTGCACTGTTTTCAGTTGAATAAACCCATTGCCCATTGTTCACTGTTCAAACATGACTTCCAATCAGCAGGAGAAATGTTCATCACAGCCACGTCTCCTCTTCAGTGTTTCTTGACCTTGAGTGAGGGGTCACATATAAACTGATTATTACTTCAGAGCTGTTATTGTTTAACCCTTCATTAACTCATATATGGTTTGACTGGCTGTTGATCTCAGCGCAGAACTTAAAGTCTGAATTTGAGAGAAAAGCACAGTAAATGTGAGATGTTGACATCAGAGCTTATGGTATTTTTGATGCAGAGTGTCCAGTTTAAAGCCGAAGTTTTGGTAATAACATGGTTGTGTGTTATTTTTCAGTAGAAATTAAGTTCTAAATGTTGGTAAACCATTAAAAAGTACCTGGGATTTTGGACTTTCTCATAGAGGATCATGTGTGCAGTAATAAATGTTTGTATGACATAATAATAATAATAAAGGCTCACACCCAAGTTTCTCAACTTCTAATAAGCCATTAGCAAAAGCTAGACCCCTGTAATTATAAAGGTGAAGTGGTCATGGGCTCTGTGATGCATCACGTCTGTAAATGTTAATCAGTTTATAAATGGAGTTTGGTCCAAATGCCCTGCAGCTCTCTTCCAGATTAGTGGTCAGTGTCTTCATCTTCTGTGGTATTAAATTGAATATCACTGAGTTTTGAAGAGATGGTCAGACATTACAAGACACTTGAATATGTCAGTTTGGGCTTTAGGTAATTAATGAATGGATAAAATAATTTACATATGAAGAGATAATGTAAAACACCCTTGAAGAAGAATCAGACCAACAGATTTTTAACATGTTTTACAAGACACAACAAGATTCATATTCCACAGATGAACAAACCTGATTTGAAAAAGCATCGATGAACTAAAACGGACATGTCATCATTAACCTTAACTGTACGAGGGGTTGTTCTTCTCCTTATGCATGCGGGGTCAGATTCAACAAACCATTTTTAGCTCTTTTTTAGCTCTGGTCTTAGTCCAGGAAAAGACAAGGACTGTTAAATGATTTTGAATCTGACTAGCTTCAGTCCCAGTGGCTGTTTTTAAAAAATATTACAGTGTTGATTTAGTGTTGTGTTGTAAACCTGTCTGTAGCGCTCATGGAGCAATAGTAATGTAATCTTCAGGTGAACAGCTTCAAGGTAAACTGTGGTCACAGTCCTTCACAGTTATATTAAAATGTTAAATACAAAGAGCTGTGCAGAAAAGCATATAACAAAAACAACACAAGGAGGGTATAGAGTTCGAAAAAGAACATCAGAAAACCAAAGGCAAAGGAAGTAAAAATAGACAACAGGTAAATAATAGATGGACAAACCATCAGAGACACAGTGTACGAACATACACTACTGTAGTAACATGTATTAAGTCAGGTTTATTTGTATAGCTTGATATCGTACTGTGTCTCAGTGGGTTTTTCTACACTTCAGCTGTCTGAGAAGATAAGAATCGAAATCTGAGTCAAAAAATAAGAACATCAGGAGATGAAATTCAAAAAGAGATCTCAGCTCCTGAGATGCAGCTGGACGTGTAGGTGGAATAATATTTATTATTATTAATTCTGGATAATGCAGAGTTGAAATAAAGAGAAATTGCAAATAGAGTATTATTATGTTTGAGAACTTAGGATAATCAGGCCATAATTAAACATTAAAAAGAAAAAGGAAACTGGAAAACTAAACTGGACCGTGAAATTTAAAAATGGAAAATGAAATTTAAAAACGGAAAATGGAAAAGCTGAAGTGTAAGTGATCAAATCAAAAGCTCAAATTGAAACAATGAGGAAAACATGGACACCAAAGGCCGGTCTTTACAGCACGCTGACAGTGACACGCTGACAGTGACAGCGCCGGGTTCATGACCCTGATTTTTTTTTTTACCTGGCAAGTCCAGAAGGTACCAGCACCTGTCTGCCTCCAGGCCACAGTGAAAGTCTGAGCTGTGGCCAGACCTCTGCTGTCTGCTGCTCGACAGGAGCGTCCTTCCCACAAACATGCCACCTTCATCTGACTGTTAGTAACAGTGACAGCTGCAGCCTGTGTCCTGAGGAGAGCGAAGCTTGAATGGCACGTTTGGACCATTTGATTATTTCTTTTTAAGAAACGATAACACTGTTAGCGTTATTTTTAAAAATAAAGATACAGTAAAATGAATGTAGTGAAGACGAGCATGAGCCAGTTGAGGATGTTACTCTGTGTGTGTGTCTGTGTGTATGTGACAGCATGACATCATCCCACCGTTTTAAGCTTTTTGACTAAGAAGCAGAGAAAATGGCTCATACACACACACGCAGTAACACACAGCGTCGCAAACCATTTTCTCTTCAGTCGACACACACCCACAGACACACACACTGTCCTTTAAGAGGTGCTGATGTCAGAACTCTGCTCATCTTTGTCCTCAGGATTATTGAAGCAGACCTGACTCTGTGTGTTTGTGTGTGTGTGTGTGTGTGTGTGTGTGTGTGTGCATGCATGTGTGTGTGTGTGCGCGCGCGTGCGTGTGTGTACATCCATTTTCCTCAGCTTAATGTATTATCCCTATCGTCTCTGACACATTTTACCAAGAGACTCTCTCTCTCTCTTTTCCTCTGTGTGTGTCTATGTCTCTCTCTCACCATGACTCTGTGGAACAAACTGCTGATTGTGTGTATGTGTCATTGTGTATATCACTCTGACTTTATCCGGTTAAATGTGTGTGTTTCAAGTGTGTGCAAATGTTATATCACAAGGCAACACACGGCAAGTCCTTCCAGTGCTGCCTACATGGCCAAATGTATACGGACGCCTGAACATTACATGATTATGTGGCGGCTGAACGTGTCGTTCAAACACCCTCAGCATCAGGTTTGTTTTTTACCATACGACTTTTCACCAGTGTTATCTGGCATAAACCAAGATTCCATTACAACTACAAAAGGACATTTCTTTACTGCACAAATAATGAATCAGAAATGTGTGTACTAATCCAAAAACTAAAGTAATTCCAGTAATGCAACACAAAACTATACATATTCACTACACATGTAAACAATAGTCACAGATGTAGAAACACAACAATGGTGGTCAGCCCTGTGTTCTTCAGTCCTGACCGGCACATTGATGACCTTTATGAAAGACTTGTACCAGGTGAGTGAAGAAGCTGCTACCATGGCTGTAGACTCTCAGTCCCGTTTAATCATTCAACAGCTTATTACTTTTACCAAGTTAATTGTTGATCTTGTGATGCAGTGACTTCAGGAAAAGAGAAAATCATTCTCCAAACTGTCCGTTAACATGCGCACGTTGCTTATCATACTTAGTCGAGTTGTGTGTACATGTAAACTTTAGGTGTGGTGGATTACGTTCAGTTTTGTTTTCTATTCCAAATCAGTCTTTTAGTCAAAATGTTTAACTGAGTGTTTGTTTGCCGCCTTTCGTGTTGTGTTGTTTGCCTGTTGGACTCTGCTGCAAAGATGTGAAGATGTTTTCCAGATCTCAGTATTGAAGCTGAAGAGTGAAATGTCAGAACTGAGGGTTGAGATGAATGATCGTAGTATCCATGAATGCTGCAACAGAAAACAGACTCAGGATCAGGATCTGTTTACCATCCTTCATCTGTTACACCCTGACACACACACATACACACACATAACTACAGTAACACACACAGCCCTGGGCAGCTTCCAGGTGGACAGCCAAGCTGCTGGCATCATACATACACACTCATTTTCTACTTGGATAAGCCCAGCATGGACACACTAACACAAAACACTTATTAATACACACTTCTCTCTCTCACACACACATTATGTCTCAGTGTGTCTCTAACAGTCCAGCAGCTGGTGACACTGAAACCTGCAGAGAGAGAGAAGAGAGTATTTTCACTGTTTTCTCTGATCTATTTTATCCATGATTGTCCTTAAGAAACTCACTGACGTGTGTTTGTGTGTGTGCCAGCTGCATTTGTCTGATAAGTCCTTTTCGCTCTTTCTGTTGAGGAAGGTAGAAGAGGGTAGCAGCATAGTGCAGGCTGAGGAAAATATTGGTTCACCTCAAACCCCCTTTTCCACACACTGCACTCAGTGTAAATTTACATCGTTATTCATGCTGGTTCTGCCCATTGAGACTCAGAGACTCCGTGTGGGGGAGCTGAGAAAGCGTGGACTCTATGCAAACGTCCTCTGATGTGCCAGAGCGACCAAGTCCAAACTCCTGGCGATGGGAGGTCACAGTCTGATCATGGGTGGATTACTGAACCAGCCTACAGGGCCCAGACCGAGGGGCCCAATGCTGTAGTTGGACGGGATACTCTGTTTGAAGTGACTTCAGAGTAAACATTTCCATGTTGGAAAGTCAATGAAACGACCACAAAGAGACACAAAATGACCATAAAGATGCTCAAAAGAACACAAAGAGACTCAGTCCTTTGTAGTTGCTTCTATGTTGGAGGGGTGAGGGGCCTTTTTCATGAATGTGCCCAGGGTTATTGTCTCATAATCTGTCCACGGGTCTGATCAGCATCATGTTTTTTTTTTAGTGATTTAGAATGATTGTGATTTATCTCTATAAATGTAGTGTGCAGTAGACGCATGTGCTTGGTAAATAATTCTTGGCCTGATTGTCCCTCCTGAGTTGTGCTAACGTGCCTGTGTGTGTGTGTGTGTGTGTGTGTGTGTGTGTGGACCTCGAACCAGTCGACAGGAGACATTTTGTCTATTTTTAGATAAATGTGAGTCCTTTAGTTTGTCTTCAGTACAGTTGTTGTCCAGCTGTTTGTCCTTTTCTCTCACTGGGTTTAGGTTCAGGTTGGACCGAGCCTTCAGGGAATGAATGGAAGTCAATGCTGTGTCTGTGTGTGTGTGTCGGTGTGTGTGTCCATTAGGAATCAAGGTCAGTCACTCAGCAGTCCATTAAGAGCATAGATTCACTCCTCTCTCTCTCTTTTGTTCTGTTTGTTTCTAGGTCTCTCTGTCTGTCTTGCTCACCCTCAGGCTTCATCAATCACTGTCTGTCTGCCTGCCTGCCCCAGTGAATCATGGGTAGTTTTTAGCTGAACTCGTCCTCTGAACTTACAATTTTCTCTTCAGGGTTCTGAATGAAGTTTATGTGGTTTGAGGCTGCAGGTACTCTTAGCGACCAGGAGGGGGAGTTAGAGGATAAACTGTGTGTGTGTGTGTGTGTGTGTGTGTGTGTGTGTGTGTGTGTGTGTGTGTTTTGGCATGGAGAATCAGATTATACACACACACTGAAACACACAGAGACACACCGACAAGGCGTCCAATCGTATTACAGAGCTGCAGAGGCCTGAGAGTGATATGCAAATGAACCTACTCTTGTCATTTTTAGCCACAACACTCACTCTCTCTCTCTCTCTCTCTTTCTGCTTGTGTCAGTAAATGTGACTCGACCATCTGCCTGACTGTCAGCTCTGTGGGTATCAAGCGTTTGTGACGCAGCTCCTGGGGCATTGAAGCCCACAGGAATGTCTGACAGGTGAGGGGGCTCATTAACAAGGGGTGTAATTAGCATCATAGTAATTTTAATGATTAGTATTAAACATATTTTTATCACTTTTTGTCTATAAAATGCCAAAAAACTATAAAATGCAGCCACATCATTATGAAGGTATCTGCATTCAATAAAGTTTCCTAAGAAAGGCATTAAACAGACATACATTTCATTTTCAAAGGTCATAAATATTTTTCTTGCCTTCCTTTGGCAGAATTAAAACCTTTTTTGCATCTGAGTTTAGAAAAAAAAAATAAAACAAAAAACCAAGTGAAGTGATCAGGACTGGAACTTTGAACTGGATTCACAATGAATCCAAATGGAGCCAGCTATCAAAACCCATCCTCATTTCCTGTTGATCAAATAATCAAACTGACTCCTCTAATCACTGTTTGTTACCAAGATTAGTTTTGGTAGTTTTGTGTGGTGTGTGTGTGTGTGTGTGTGTGTGTGTGTTGGCCATATTTCCATCAGCATTTTTCGGTCTGTCAGACATCGGCGCTACGTGGGATACAAGAGCTGTCAGGACATGACAGGGGTCAGAGGTCAACACAGACACTCACACACACCAAACTGTCACTGTACACCCTTCAGACCAGCTGTCAGTCACTGTCTCTGTCAGTTCCAGAGGTCAAAGGTCAGAGCTCACTGAGATTTACTGTGTGTTTCATCTCACCTCAGGACACACAAATGTGTTTCCTGTGCGTGTGTGTGTTTGTATTGAGCCTTGTCCAGTTGAACCAGTTTACAGCCAGTGGTGGCAGTGGGAACACAAAGTCGCTTTTCACTCTGTGTGTGTGTGTGTGTGTGTGTGTGTGTGTGTGTGTGTGTGTGTGTGTGTTTGAACAGCTGAGAAGCCTGAATAAATGACGTGAACCTGTCTTTGAGTCCACTGATGTTCTGGAAAGCGAAGGCAGAAATGTAGGTCGGGAATCTGACGCCTGTGTGCCATGAAGACGAGTTTTCCTCTTATTAGCTCCGTGTTGCCTCTGATTATATTTGGGATGAAACATACAGTAACATGGTTATTTATCTCCCTGTGTGTGTGATTATGATTACATGTTCTCCAAGCCTCTGATCACACTCTGCTCTCTCTGCCAATTTATCATTTGTTCAGCCAGCACACACAGTGAGGAGGACCCACATGGATTAGTGATGCCTGCCAATGGGCAACATAAATGGATTAAGAAAGGGTGGGGTTTGGGGTGCTATTAATAGTACAACAATGTAAAAATACTACATACCACTACAAGTTAAAAGTCCTGCATTTCCTCAAGTAAAAGTACAGAAATATAAAACAACGGGTTTTGGTGTTTGCCCCACAAATTGAAAATAGAAGAATAAGAATAAAAAAGAGCAAACATGAGGAAATGATAAATAATAAATAATATAATAAAACAAAAGTAAAACTCTGTTTACAGACTTATATGAAATCTGTGAAACGGGATATGAACATTTGAAAAATGGCCTTTGTGGTGGAGAAAGAAGTAAGGTGTATGAAATAAATGAAAAATTAGATGTGAAGCCAATAATTAACAGTAAAATGTCTCCTCTGACTGATATATTGTTATTTATCGTATCATTAGATCGTTAATCCTGAGTCGTCGATGCTTCAGCAGCTTTTTGTCTTTTGGATTTTTCACTACTATTTAATTTTTGGTGAAACATCAGGTCAAATGAAAACATGAGACATTTGGAGGCAAAATGTCTAATGACGGCTCTCAAGCCTAATAACTGAGGTCGTGGCTCCAGGGGTCTTTCAGGGCCTTTACTGCACCACATGGGACTGACTTGGAGTCCTCCTTGGCCTCATTAACAGCCCACATGGTCAGATAGTCATGGGGACTATGTGGAGCCAAACTGCTATGCCAGCCTATCACCAGCCCATGTGGGGCTGACGTGGACATGCTGGTTTGGGTCAGTAGTCATCTGGACCCTGCACGTCCCTGCTGCATTGATGTCTGGGGCATTTTTATGCCTCAAAAACACACACACTTTCTATGGGTTTATATGTGTGTGAGTCTCATGTGTGTTTTTCAGCTCAGCAGAAAGCTCTGAGTCAGAGCGGTGCTCGTGTTAACGGTGAGCTGGATGAGTGAAATGGTGATGGGGAACATTTTGCTTGTGGCTCATTATCTGATTTTTCAAAATCTCAATCTGAGTCACGAAATCTTTACAGTTAATTTCCAGTGAGCATGTACCAGTGGACATGAACCCCTGACCTGTGAGCACATCACAGGGGAAACACAGAGATGGAAATGCATTCAAAACATGTGCCGGTGTTTGTTTATAATGTTAACAGCTTTCTGTGATTAGCCTGTAGCTTGTTAGCTCGGCCTGCTGCTCGTTGTTGTGTCTCTTTTGAAAGTGCAGAGAGCAGAGGGGTGGACTTATCTCAGCATCTAGAGTCCACTGAGTCAGTTCCTTTTAAACCCAGTCTGTCCAGTGTGTAGTTCCCCTCATTTACCACACTGGACACGTCAGCCCTTAACTAGTTAAAGTTAGGGACCAGGTGAGGAGATCAGCTGAGGTGGTTCAGCCTGTGATCACCGTCACACCGCCTCCTCTCCTTTCATCCTAGTCTCCTCTTTTCCTTCTTTTCCTCTCCTCCTAGTTTCACTGATCTCATCTCCTTTTCCCAGTTTTATCTTCTCTCCCTCCTCTTGTTCTTACCCTTCCTCTTCTCTCTCCTTTTCATCCTCCTGTCCTCCACTACTTTCCTTTCTGCTATCCCCTCACCCCCCTTTCTCCTAGTTTCCTCTCCTTAGTTTCCTCTCTTCTTCTAGTTTCCTTTCCTCTTATCCTCTCACTGCCTCCTTCCTAGTTTTATCGTCCTCTCCCTCATCTTCATCCTCCTCTCCTCCCTCCCAGTGTTCAATTACAGACCATTCTCTGGAATTCACACACACACTCTCTCTCTCTCTCTCTCTCTCTCTCTCTCACACATACACACACACACACACACACACACACACACAAAACACACACTCCATACCTGAAGAGCTCTCCCCACCCTTCACTAGAATGAAGTGTGTGTGAGTGAGGAGGAGAGGAAGGCAGGAAAGGAAACACAGCATATATGGATAGAGAGAAGAGGAAGGAAGGAAGGAAGGAGCTGATGAAGGATAAGAAGCTCGTCTCCTCTCCTCTCGCTGACTCTTAAAGTGCCCATTTACAGCGAGCACACACACATTCACACACAATGGAGCGCTGAGATGGAGGTGGTGTGTTAGAGGGCGAGAGCAGCGAGTGAGCAAAGCCAGCAGGAGTGTGAGAGTGTGTGTGTGTGTGTGAGTGTGTGTGTGTGTGTGAGTGTGTGTGTGTGAGAGAGAGAGCTGTGAGCCCTCTGATTGGCTGAGCCCGGCTAGATGCACCAACAGCCGAAAGAAGTAGACGGGAACGGAGGAGGAGAGGGAGGCTGCAGATAGAGAGAGGAGAGAATACAAAGAGCGTGTGAGTGAGTTAGTGCGTGTGCGTGTTACATGCTCGCTAATGTGTGTGTGTGTGTGTGTGTATGCATGTGTGACATCCAGAGGTGTGTGTGTGTACAGAGGCAGGCAAAGCGAGGAGGAGGAAACCTGATCTCTCTCTCTCTCTGTGGAATAACGCTTTCCGTTAGCTCTCGTCGTTATTTGCCTTGCTGTTAGCTCACATCTTAGCCCGGCCCGGCCCGGCCCGGCCCGGCCCGGCCCGGTTTGTAGTGTTGATGATGGAGCGGTTCCTGGCCCTGCTGCGCCTGCTGGGCAGGAGGAGGCGAGGGAGGAGGTACCGGGCGGACGACGATTACCAGGAAGGCTACGAAGACGTTTACTACTACACCAGCAAGTACAACACACACCTACTGAGTGAGTGAGTCCCATAGAGAAACACGGAGGGGCGCTTTGTTTCATTGTCTGGTGACAGCGCGGGTGAGAGGAGCTTATCAACAGATTACGACACTTGAAGTAGTCCTGAGTGAGTGAGTGTGAGGTCCTGTATTATAGATGAAGGTCGTTAGCAGAGCACTGTTCGGTTACAGCACACACACACTCACTCAGGTATCCAGGTGACAGGGGGGCCAGGTGGTTTGTGGGTAATAACAAGGGAGGAAGTGTTTGCTGTGGAAAGGAATGCAGACAATGTGGGGAGCATTCACGCTAATTCCAGGTTCAACCTCCTGTGTTGTTTTAGTCCATATTCTGGAAAACATGCTGCTCTGGTTTTATCATGGTCCCTGGTTTTATCATGGTCTCTGGTTTTATCATGGTCTCTGGTTTTATCATGGTCCCTGGTTTTATCATGGTCCCTGGTTTTATCATGGTCTCTGGTTTTATCATGGTCCCTGGTTTTATCATGGTCCCTGGTTTCAGGTGTGTTCCTGATTTCAGTTCTGGTTGTATCCTAGCTTCTCATCTAAGGCTGTTAATCACACCGTCTTCAGTACAGACAACAATCTGTCTGCAGCACCGGGTATCAAAAGCTCCAAGTTTCCATAAGTAGGAAACAAAGTAGGTATGCAGGTGCATTAACATTCACAGGAGCACCTTCCCTGGTGCTGACAACAGCAGGACTCTAAACAGCAACAAAAACTACAGTAGATCATCTCCTGCTGAGAGCGGGGAGTCAGTTTGCTCACAACGCCTCAGGTTTTAAAAAGGGTCTGGAATATGTGTTCGCTGCTGCTCTGAACAGTAATGTTTGTTATTATCATTTTGTACATGCTTAAATGAGAGTGAAGAATATTTTAGTATTTGTGGATGAACTCTGGTTCACAGCTCACCCGTCTCCATCTGTCTCCCTCCCGAGGAATCTCCAACAGGACTTGAACTCGCCGTCTCCTAAACTGTTTACACTTATTAAAGTGTTTGTGAGCGTTCCAAGCTGCGAGCAGACGATAAAAGATTCACTTTGTTGTCTCGTGTTTCTGAAAGAAGTGGACACAGCGTGAACCATAAGATTAACTGGACTATATTAGGGCAGCAGCTAACAATCATTTTCATTATCAGTTACTCGATTACTCCTTTTATCTGTTAAATGTCAAAAAGTTGCCACAGCCCGAGGCTGCGTCTTCAAATCTCTTGTTTTATCCGACCAACCGTCCAAAACCCAGAGAGATTCATTTTACTATCAAGTGACAAAGAAAAGCATCATATCTTAACATTTGAGAAGCCAGGACCAGCAAAGGTTTGGTAATTTTTCTTTAAAAAATCCTAAAACTATTAATCAATCATTTAAAGAGCTGCAGATTCATTTTCTGTAAGTTGACTAACTGATTAATTGACTAATTGTTGCATTTGTGGAACTTTGTAGTTTTGTGTGGAAAGTCTCACAAATAGCGTTTGTGAATATTTGTGGAAGCTTATTTGTGTAATTTTTACATTATTAATTTAAAACATTTGTTTGTGTGAATGTGTGTTTTTGTGCTAATAACTGACACTGAACTGTATTTTTCTGGAACATTCCTGTGTGTGTGGCAGAGCTGCCAAGAGACATTTCTTGCAGCTATCAGCTAACTAACTCAGTGAGTGTGTGTGTGTGTGTGTGTGTGTGTGTGTTTAGCACAGCGTGTGATTCTATATGAAGGCAATTTCAGGCTGGTTGACTGGCTAACCCGGAGACACACACACACACTTTCCCTCTCTCTCCTCAGACCTTGTTTAGTGTGATTTTAGTCCAGTCTGTGTTCATTTGTCACTGCCTTTTTGTCTCAGCAGCATGTACAGTATATACAGTATATACAGTCCAGTTCCTTCAGTACAGTACTGTCCTGATGCTGTCCTGGTTCGAGTGTCTGAGTGACATGTCATAGTTAAAGGTGTTGGTCTGAAGCCTCTGGCCCCGCCTCCATCAGTGATGTCACCTGTATCTCACCTGTAGGCGACTGTGCATCCTTTATAAGCAGACAGCTGCCTCTCTGCCCGCCCGCCTCCTCCTCTGTAGGCTCAGTGATCTCATTACATGTTGAAACATTATGATGCATAAATCTGCACATCAATGAGGTGAAATGATGTTGACTGTTATAAGATACAGAGTTCAGACCAGCGCGGTTCACAGCAGTCATGTGCTTTGAGGAGGTTGTTGACATAGAAAAATTTTCTAATTAAGGCTTTAAATAAGGACTTCATTTGCATAACTGGTCCTGTGTTCAACATGATGGAGATTAAAGAGGAAAATGGGCAGCAGAAGGGAGGGCTGGGCGTCTGACTTAGCATTTTGCTCATGAGTGCGGAAAGAAAACTGAATACATTAAAAGCAAAAAAAAACATCTTTATTTTCATCTGTGTTTGGCTGCCAACAACAGTGCTGTCAGACACTACACCTCCCTGTTTTAAATAGTCTCCATGTGTGAACGTGTTAGACTCCTCTCGACTCTGCTGGCATTCAGTCCCACGTTTTCTACTTCTCCTTTTGCTGGTGTTGGATTCCTGTTGGTCTGGAGGCGTTGTTCTTCACTGCTGGATTATCTATCACAACCAGAGAGAGAAAAAGTAGAGCACAAATCTGCACAGGTTCACCTTAATTAATGTGCAGGCCTCTCGGGATTCAGAGCACTTCGCCCTCATTATTTGGATATGATGTTTAATTAGTTTTCTTAATTTAAAGAACAACCGCTTCCTTTTTTTAATCGTGTGATTCCTATTTAATTAGGGAAACCAGGAAAAAGTAGAATATACGACAGGGTACAGCGCACTCAATTTACCGACAACCAGAGTCAGTGATTTACAGTCACTAGGTTCAGTAAGAGAACGTGTTTCTGTCCAGCTGTGAATACATTGCAGGTTGAACTGAAACCAAAAATGCATTCTTGTACTCGTCAGTCGAGTGAGCTTCAGTGGAAGTGATGGGACTCATCACTGGAGCAGCTTGGCTCCTCAGACAGTGCTATCAGTCCATTAGTGATCCTTCTGTTGGTCCAACACTTCGGTTCACAGTGAAATATCTCAGCATCTATCGGATGGATCAATGTGAAATTTGGTCCCGACATTTATGATCCAAAGAGGATGAAACCTAATTACTTTGATGACCTTTGTGTCCAATAGTAAAGGCTTATGAACTCCAAAGGACAGACTAATGCTGTTTAATGTTCCAACATTAAGTTGTCTTCAGTGTGTAATGACACTGTAATTTTTAAAAATCATTTTGTGTAAAATGTCTTTCTGAAGTCTGAGAATTGACCTGATTAAAAGTCTCAGGCTCCAGATTTCAGATGTTAACCTGAAAACCTGCATCACAAAGTGGGGGCATTGATTTTTAAAGACCGTGGTATTAACCTGACAGGGAGGGATTAAAGAAAGAAGTTACCGAGTTGCATTGTGGGAAATGTAGGATTCTGTGTGTTTCATCTTGACCCATACTGAAGACTAAAAGTCAGATTATCTCCACCTCCGTTGCTCCAGTTTTAACTGTTTTTTTTTTTTTTTTTTTTTTACCCTGAAAAATTTGCAGACGTTGTCTTGTGCAGTAAAGGTCGTTGCTGTTATGTTCTGTCAGTGGGACAGTGTCCAGCTGAGGAGCTGAAGTATTCCTGGTTTGTTGATTACAGTGCTGTCGCTCCGTCCCATCTGTTTCTCACACACATGGAAACTTGTCAGTCTGACTGTGACTGTTAACACTAATTAAAGGTTTACACATCCGTCCTCTGCTCTTCCCGTCTCTGGAACAGTGTTATTAACACTCTTGAGTGTGTGTTGTATGTGTGTGTGTGTGTGTGTGTGCTTACATAAGAAGATGTCATGGTGAGTCAAACCCACATGTTTAACTTTGGGCGGTGAGTGCTGACACACACACACACACACACACACACACACACACACACAATTTCAGTGTTATACTCTGATTTGGTTATTTTGAAATGCCGGGGGCTGTGATGATAACCTGTACTGTGTGTGTGTGTGTGTGCACTAGTGTGTGCTTTAGTGTGCATGTGTGTGTGTGTGTGTGAACACTTCTTTCATCTCTCAAAATCACTCTTTGTACGGTGCAGAGCTGCTCTCTCCCCTCAATTATTCATCAGCTTGTTCCCATGGAAACAGCTGCAACCGTGTGTGTGTTTGTGTGTGTTTTTTGGTGTGATGGGGGGGGTGTTGGTTGATTTCACAGCAGGAGGATGGGCTTCATCAGCTCATTATACCATATTATTACATCTGATGTGCATACAGGGGCGACTGTCAGACCTCTGGGATTGTAAACTGGAGGCAGCAGCACCAGCAGCTAGAGGTGCTGTGGTAGAAGTACTAGTAGCAGCAAAAGTATTCAGTTGCAACTAAACTACATGTTTAATTGTTATTTTATTGTAAATGTAATTACCGAGTTGCTTGTAAACATCTGTGGTGGTTGTTAGCCATGTTAGTGTTGTGACTCGGTCAGTCCTGTGGACTTTCACGTGAATCCCACCAGCTCTGGAGATCCGCTGAACTTTCCTATAGCGCCACCCTGAGGTGGACATTTATGGACTAATAGTAGTAGGAGTTTGTTTAGCAGCAGAAGCTGATTTGATGCTTAAGTTTCAGAAGTAGTTTTTGCTTCTGTAGTATTAGCAGCAGCAGCTGTAGTATTTGTAGTAGCAGTAACTGCTGTTGTTAATGATGATGTTTTGGCTTAAACATAGTAGTAGTTTTTTCAGCAGCAGCAGCAGCAGCAGTAGTACTAGTACTAGTAGTAGTAGTAGTAGTTAAGAAGGAAACTTCCCGGAAACTTATTGTCAGGAAATATAATATTTCATCACCATAGATAAATCCTGAGCAGTTACATCTCCCTGTGAACTCGTTATTCTCCAAGTAATCAAACAGAAAGATAATACAACAGTACTGAGAAGGAAATCCAGCAGTACAGATGTATATGCAGTAAACTGTGCTGCCACGTTGTCTCCAGCAGGGGGCGAAACAGGCTCATAATGGAGCATAGTGGAGTGTGACAGCACAGATCAGAACAGACCAGTACAGTTCAGTTCAGATCAGTTCAGATCAGTCAGAGAACAAAACCTCCGTTATATAAGAACACATTACTATAACGTGAGGGGTGGTTGAGAGACATTAACAGAGAATGGCACACAGAGAAAGAGAGAGAGTTAGATTTAATACGTTGACCTGCATTTTACTGCAGTTATGGTAATATCACCGTTAATACCTTTAATACACACTCTGACACTAATCCGGTGTAATCTGCTGCTGAAACACTGACCTACATGTCTGACCACTCCACTACCTGCTGGAACAGGACACGCCCTCCTCCAGCGTCAGCCAGTACACAGAGAATCACAGAGAATACACCAGCTGGTTTCTCATTAGTTCACATGCCAAATGGCCAAATGACAACAAACACTAGTAAACATTAAACACGTACACGTACATGTACACGTTTACACGACAAAGTGACATTATCATCACTGATCTCAGAGCAGTGGAAGCTGAGTCAAATGCAGCTTCCTTCGCTTCCTTTCCTCCTTTATAAATTCCTCCGCTTCATCTTCTTCTCCGTCCTTATCCTTTTGTTTCCTTCCTTCATTGCTTCTTTCACTTCTTTCCTTCCTTTCATCCTTTCATTTCCTTACTTTTGTATTTCTTTTCTTCATTCCTTTATTTCTTTCTCTCTTCCTTTTACTTTCAGTTTCTTTACGTTCTCACGTTACTTTTCCTTTTCGCTTCATCTTTTCCTTCCTTCCTTTGCTTCTTTGCTCCTTTTCCTACAGTATTTCTTTCTTTCCCTCCATCCTTTTTTCCTCTCTTTACCCATTTTCTTTCTTATTGCTTTCCTCCTTCTTCCTCTTCATTTAGTCCTTTCATTCATCCCTCTATCTCTATTCAATGGCTCCCTCCATTTATTTCCACTTCCTTCGTTCAAATGCTTTTTCCATCCATCCATCCAGCTGCACAGAAACACATTACAACATCCCTCCTCCCTCTGCCTCTCCATCAGCTCCCCCCATCCTCCCATCTGCGCAGACTCTGCCACCCCTCCCCCCTTCCCTCCCTCCTCCGCTGCCTCATTTTATGGAGGAGCTTCACATCTGCAGCACTCCCTCTCTCCCTCGATGATGGTTTCCATTTGAGGAGGTCGTTCGTCAGTCAGTCAGTCGCTCACAGAGGAGAGGAAGAGGAGGAGGAGGAGGTGTAGTTTGTGGCGGCTGCATCTGCATGGCGCTGGGGGGGGAGGTGACGCTCTGCTCGGCTTCACGATGATCGCCGTGTCGTTTAAATGTCGCTGCCAGATCTTGCGCAGGGTGAACAAAGGTAGAGAGACATAGAAGAACACTGGGAGACAGAGAGAGAGGGGCTGGATGTGTGTGTGATGGAGGGCTAAGCATGTTTGCATGAGGAACATACATGTGTGTTTGCATGGTAGAGCGACATTTGGTTTAAACTGCTGACATTGAAAAGAGAGAGTGGGTTGTTTATGACTAAATCCAGCTCTGTGTGTGTGTGTGTGTGAGGGAGAGAGAGAGAGAGAGAGAGCATGTATGTGTGTGTCTAAGTGTGTTGAAAATGATCCCCTGATGGATCCATTCAGTCGATCGCTGCAGGTAGCTTTGGACGGGAGACCTTGAGCGTGAGCACAGAGAGAGAGAGAGCATCTCATTTTCATGAATGTAATATTCATGGTGTGTATTAACAGGGGAGAGCGAGGATAGAGGAGAAAGGAGGGCAGACGGAGAGAGAGAGGGAGAGAAAGACTGTGTCAAGGTTTTTGTGATATTTTTATCATGGGATGTGTTTTAACGTTTTTTCTCATGAAGTCTGGTGCAGTTTGAAGCTTCAGGTGTTTTTTGGTTTGATATTTCTCACATTGTTCAGCTGCGGTGGAAGAAATATCCGAATTTTTAGTAAAATTAGCAAAACCATAATGTAAAAGTCCTGTGTTTAGAATTTTACTAAGGGAAAAGCACATTTTAAAAACGTATTATCAGCGAAGTAACAGTATTTTTTATGACTGTCAGTGTTAAATTTATATCAGAGCTGAGCCATGTAGTTGATCAGCAACAGTTTGGGCAAAGGATTCATCTTTTAAGTAATTTTTAAAAATAAAAATGCCAGAATTTCACTGGATCCAGCTCCTGAACTGTGAATATTTACTTCTGTTCTGTGATTCTAATCTGAATCTATTTGGGGATTTTTCTGTTGGTTTGACAAATCAAGCTGAATCAGTCTGAACACATCAGAACAGTTAAGTCACACCACACGTTAGATAATCACACCTTTGATAAGTGAAACTAAATAAGCAGTATTAACCAGGTTCAGGTCCACTCTCCTGACTAAAGATATTAACTCATTTGTGTAGTAAAATATCGTCCAGTTTCTTCACTGTGAGCATCAGCTGCTTTTCTCCGGTTCATGTTGATCTTATTGAAACTGCTTTGGACGGTTGTGGCAGACTTTTGATGTTAATTCACCTGTTTCAGAAGAAACGGAACCGTTAATGGATTAATCTGATCTTACTTTGATTTGTGTCTTATTGTGATAAGTTTGTGTCTCTTTGTGGTTGTTTTAACTGTCTTCACAGTCGTGTCTCTTTCGTGGTCTTTCTGAATCTCTTTCTGATTGTTCAAATCCAGGGCCCCCCTAAAGCCGGAGCCCCTGGGCCTGGGCCCAGCAGACCCGTTCATGAGTACGAGTACGGACTGTGACGAGCACTTTTATGTTGAGTATGTGCAGTTGTGATTGGAGCAATGTGGTGAGTGTTTTTGCAGATGACCTCTGCTGTTGAAGGTCACACAGCTGTTTGTACACCTGACGCTAACTCCTCATGTTGTCTGAGGAAGCTTTTAGTTTCCTTTTGTTCTGTGTGATAGTATTTAAACAGTAAAGTTTGCTCACTTTATGTTACGTTATCTCCTGTGAAGGATTGTATTTACCAGAGCAGAAGAACATCCTCTGGTCCAGAGGCGTGCGTTAGGGCTCACGTTACACTTAGAGGACATCTTTATAATTCTTTTATTAATGTCTGGAGTATTTTTCCTTTATTTAATAGTAAGAATTATACTTTCCAGTGCACGTACAGACAGGAAACATATACTGATCCATCTGTGTGTGTTTGTTTGTTGAGGTAGTTTAGTATTTTTCCAAAGGTACAACTATAGACGACATTTAAATGGGATTATCAGGTAATTTTTAGGAAATAATGAGGAAAGTTTCCAGAGAACAAGCTGGAAAATAAAGCGTTAGCTACATTTTTACTGCTGCTGTTACTTGTCCGGGCTGTAGGTGGCGCTGGTTGCACTGTTAACTGAGGGCTAATATCTAAGAGAGCATGTGACCTCCTTAAAGACTTTTCGCTCATTTATATATGTACTGTATGTTTGTGTTTGTGTGGATGTGTGTGTATTGTACATGGAGAGAGAAGGGAAGAGATGCTGCTGCTGTCCTACATCTGGAGGAGGAGGCTCAGCTTTCATCTTCGTTTAGCTATGGTGTGTGTGAGTGTGTGTGTGTGTGTTTTCAGTCTCATTGTGTTTCTGAACTCAGCTGCTGGCACCAAACAGAAGAGAAAAACGATTAGAATTAAGTAGAATGAAATAAAATAGAACCAAACTAAAGACCAAAATAGAACAGCTCTGCACTAAATGAAGCTGGTGCTCTGTCGTGCTCAGCTGCAGTTTAAGGTTCAGGATGAGTCTAGACCAAAGCCGCCAGGGTCAGAGTCACATGATCACTTAAACCCTTTGGTTTGGTTTGAACTGCACTTGTGGTTTAGTCTTTAAGGTTCGACTCAAAACCTGGTTTAACTGAGGTTTAACTTAAACCAGGCCCTGTCAGGGACATTTCATTTGGGCTCAGATGGTGCTGGTAGATACTGAAATCTGTGAGGGTTTCGTCAGTTGTGGTTTGTCTGGAACTGGTTAAAGCAAGTGGTGGACCTACAGATCTACATATAGGAACTGGTAGAGCCTCAGAACCAGTTAGAGGAACTGGTCGAGTTTTGGAGCCAGTTAGGTTACAGTGCAAGCCTGAAACAAGTCAGAGAAGGTGGTAGAGCTTCTACAGTGTGTAATAACATGTTGTGTGTTGCTTTGTGTTTCAGATGAGGGGCCGTACACCAAACACTCTGCCGGGTCAAGACCTCCAGATGGAGCGCTGGCCATCAGGAGGCAGAGTATACCAGGTAACACACACTTACACACAATCACACATATTTATTGTGATGGTACATTTTAATTTATTTTGTTATCTGTGATCTGTTGTATCCACTGTTCGTGTTTCCATTTTGAGCTGATAAAGCTCACAGTTGAAGATAACAGCTCTGAAAATAGAGCACGCACACAAACAGAGAGCTAGCTGATGTTTTCTATCTCTGTGACCTGCAGGAAGATGCTTGCAGTCGCAGTTTATCTCCCACCTGGAGCTGGTGGCCTACTTGCAGCTCGTATCTGAATCTTGCAACAGATTTATCTAATAACAATATATGAGGATAAAGCCAGTGATACCTGATAGCTGTTATATTGATGAACGGCCCTCCAGCTCACTGTTTCTCCAGTGTTTCATACAGATGTTAGATCTTAGGAAACTGGTTTTAAACCAGTTTAAAGGAAGTGATGGAGCCTCAGAGGCAGATAGAGAAACTAATGCAGCTCCACATTTAGTAAGACAAATTGGTAGAGCTTCAGAGCCACTTATAGAAATTGGGAGAGCTTCAGAACCAGTTAGAGGAACTGGTCTTGTAAATCAGGATCCCATGTCAGCAAAAGTTAAAAAACACCACTGATCACCCTCTTAGTAGAATTTCAGATGACTGATGCTCAGCGGCAGACTCACTTCCTATTTAGGCTCAGAGGACATTAAAGATTTATCATAAAATCTGAAATCATGCAGCTTTAACAAAACTCTGTGTTGTACTTCTTCTTCTTTCAGCGTAAAGTTAACGGCTGCTTTGTGAAGTAACACTTTCAAAAGTTCCTCCCCCGTCGTTGCAGGAAACTGGTTCATCTGGCGGTCTGAGTTTTTGGGGTTTTATTTTTCAGGCTGTGAGTCAGAGCTGATGTTTCAGAAAAGGTGAAAAGGTCACTGTAAAGCTTCTTTGGAGGAAGAAGATGAGGAAGCAAATTCAGAAGACAATGATGGTCACTGTCAGATATCAGACGTCTTAATCCTGTCTGAATGAGCGAGGGAGAAGCCTCATCTGATTAATATTAAAATATAACATTTTAATTTTAAAATCCTGCTCTCCGTTTTATAACCTGGGGACTGGTCACATCACACTGTACCAGCTCTGCACTGAAATATCGTCCTCTCTCTCTATCCTTCTCTCCTTCAGCTAAATATTTCAGGCGTTTGATAAAATATAGATGGACGACAGAATAGAAGATGACTTCACTTCTCTCTTTGTCCAGATTATTTTATTTCTCTGTGCTGTTCTTCAGAAGAGGAAACTCTGAAGCCAGAGCGCAGAGAGAGAAAAGAGGCCGAGGTGGAACAAATAGAACTGGAAGAAAGAAAAGAATCAGATTGTCCCGTAAAATGATTTTATGGCGACTGTTCGACCAATCACATGCTCTCCTAATTGTGATGCAGACGAGTTTCGGGGCTGCTCGGTGGTGGAGCTGATGAAGAAGGAGGGGACGACGCTCGGACTGACGGTCTCAGGCGGCATCGACAAAGATGGGAAACCCCGGGTTTCAAACCTGCGACAGGGAGGCATCGCTGCCAGGTAACACTTTCTGTTCTATTTTATTCCACTGCTTTCCTTTTTTTTATTCTCTATCTTTAGTAACATTTCCATCTTTGGTTTTGTTCTGTTTAATTACATGCTGGTGTATAGATGGAGTTGTGTGCTCAGAATCAGCTGTCAGCTGCAGAGATCTGCTCAGAGCTCTGGATTTTATGAAGCTGTGGATGTAAAGAGGAATAGATTAGTTTGTTTTGATTTCTTGAAAACTTCATCCAATCTTGTAGCACAAATAAAGTTGGTATTCTTATTGTCAAATTGGTTTTAAAGTCGCAAACGTCGTTATGTTGACTGCAGGCTCAAGGTTTGTGTTACTTAGCCCGATCACGTCACGTCAGCTCCATGGAATCAGTTCTTCAGGTTAACTCAGCTCTTGAACTGGTTTGTTACAAAGATAATCTGGATTTAGCGCTGACGTTCTGACTTTGTTCAGAAGCGACCAGCTGAACGTGGGTGACTACATCCGCTCTGTCAACGGCATCAACCTGGCCAAGTTCAGACACGATGAAATCATCAGTCTGCTGAAGAACGTGGGGGAGCGGGTCGTCCTGGAGGTCGAGTACGAACTGCCGCCCGTCTGTAAGTGCTACAGTTAGTACAGTAGTACAGTTTAAATTTGGTCAGAGGTGATGTTGACGTATTGATGTTGTGATGTGTTGCAGCGGTGCAGGGGTCAGGGGTCATGTTTAAGAACGTGGAAGTCACTCTTCACAAAGAAGGAAACAGCTTTGGATTTGTCATCAGAGGTGAGGAAGGCTGTGTGTGTGTGTGTGTGTGTGTGTGTGTGTGTGTAAAAAAGACAAGATAAATACATGACATGACTGTGTGTCTTGTAGGTGGGGCCCATGAAGACAGGAACAAGTCTCGCCCCATCGTCATAACAACCATCAGACCAGGTGGACCGGCTGACAGGTGAATGACCTCCGAAAAAACTCTGAACCCCTTTCTCTGTTTCACCTGACAGAAACATTAATGTTAACACAGCGACCTCGTCTTGTGTTCATCAGACTTCTAAAAGCAAAGTTTTTCTGACATAAAAGTAAAAGCAGGAGCTTCTGTATAAAAATGAAAACTGTCCTCTCTCTCTCTCCAGAGAAGGAACCATCAAACCGGGCGATCGGTTGCTCAGCATCGATGGGATTCGTCTCCACGGCAGCACGCTATCGGAGGCCATGAGCATCCTGAAGCAGTGCGGGCAGGAAGCTACACTGCTCATCGAATACGACGTCTCTGTGATGGGTCAGTTAATTCTCTAGCAGTTAATACTATTTTGATAATGTAATTAATTGTGTAATTGTTCAAACAAAAATGCCAAAAATGTGATGATCACATTCATTATTCTCAGTTTTCTGCTGTTCAAAAGCCCAAACAGGAAATGAATTTATCAAGAAGCTTAATCAATAATTAAATAATTATACATTGCAGCCCTACTACCAACAGTTCACAGCTGTTATTGAAGTTGAAATACTTCAGTCAGTATCAGATAGGATCATAAAAAATAAAATACAATTTTGTGTGTATGTGTTTCCCTTTGTCAGACTCAGTTGCCACGGCGTCAGGGCCGCTGCTAGTGGAAGTTGCCAAGGCGACAGGCTCCAGTCTGGGCGTGGCTCTGTCCACCTCCATGTTCTGCAACAAGCAGGTCATCATCATTGACAAGGTCAAACCAGCCAGCATAGCAGACAGGTACCTGACCTCTGACCCGGAAGGACTTAATTACACCAGTTCATATAAAGCGGAAGTGTCCAAACTGTTCCTCAAAGGGCCGTGTGGCTGCAGGTTTCTGTCCCAACCAATCAGCTGTCCGAAGACTGAGATCAGTTGATTAAATGAGTCGAGTCTGGTGGGTTAGAACAAAAACGTGCAGCCACACGGGCCTCTGAAATAAAGTTATGAGGTTGTGGTCACACCAGCACTTAAAACAGCTGGATTTCAAAGTAAAATCACTTCATTTCAATTGAATCACAGCCATAATTAGATTTGTTCATGTGGGTGGAACCTTTGTTATGTGTGTGCATTTTGTGTTTGTGTGTGTAGGTGTGGTGCTCTTCATGCAGGAGACCACATTTTGTCTGTTGATGGGAAGTCGATGGAGTTTTGTTCTCTGGTTGAAGCCACTCAGCTGCTCTCTGCCTCCTGTCAGACCGTCCGCATGGAGATCCTTCCGCAGCACCAGGCCCGACCGGCCCTGAATGCACCACAGCACGGTATAAACATACACAGGCCAGGCCCAAACTGCCCCTGAACGTTCCACTAACACCAGAAAGAATGTTAAATACGTAATTACATGAAAAACAAGTAAGATAACACAGTGTACATATAAAAGATTACATAAATAAGATGTAATCTTTTATAAAACTGCGATACAGGCAGCACCTTGACCTTTGAACTTTGACCTTTCCTCTTGTTTTGACCTAAACACCCTCCTCTGTGTGTGGTTCTGTGGGGTGTGTGTGTGTGTGTGTGTGTGCAGTCAAGGTGCAGCGTAGTCCCCGCCCCCTCCCCTGGGAGACTGGAGGTTCCGCCCCCATCCTCCCTCCCTACCACTACAACACGTACCACCCTGACCAATCAGCTGCCAGATCGCACAACCGCCACACAAACAACCCTTGTACGTCCACCTCTCTCTCTTTATGAAGTGTGATGTCTTATTGTGAAATAGATGCTTCCACCTAGGTCAAATTAGGATGGGGGGGGGGGGGGGGGGGGGGGGGGGGGGGGGGGGGGGGGGGGGGGGGGGGGGGGGGGGGGGGGGGGGGG
>JBBMJY010000015.1:1028681-1069938 GCA_037833715.1 Toxotes lorentzi | reverse complement strand
TTCAATCCAAAAAAAAACCCTTTGGACGTCCCCCTCCCTCTTTTTAGGAGGTTTGGTTTATGGTTTGGAGAGGAGTGTTCCCACCCCCTCCAAACCCCCCTCCCCCCCCCCCCCCCCCCCCCTCTCTCTCTGTAGCTCTCAGCCACTCGTTCTCTCCTGGCTCCATGTCGGCCTATAGTCTCTCGTCCCTCAATATGAGCACCCTGCCCAGGAACATGTATCCCACAAGTCCACGGGGCACGCTCATGAGGAGGAAGGCCAAGAAGAAGGACTTCAAGAGCTCATGTGAGTGTGACCTCTGACCTCTGACCTAAGCTGTAGCTCTATAATCTGCCCCCAGTAACACTGCCCCCCAGTAACACTGATCAGGGGATTTGATCAGTCATCACAGACACCGTTTAGAGGTGACGTCGTGAGAACAGAAAAGGTACCTCTGGGTCCCGACTCTCTTTCCGTCTCTGTCTCCATCAGTGTCCCTTGCATCCAGCACCGTGGGTCTCGCCGGACAGGTCGTTCACACGGAAACCACAGAGGTGATGTTGCTAGGCGATGGCATCATGGGGTTTGGCCTGCAGCTGCAGGGCGGAGTCTTCGCCACGGAAACGTTATCCTCTCCACCGCTCATCGCGTACATCGATCCCGACAGCCCGGCCGAGAGGCAAACGCTTTTACTGTTTCCTGACATTTTACAGACCAAATCGTTAAACCAGATCCAGGTAAACCAGTGATCGCAGTGACTGTTGGTGGCAGCCCTGAGTGAGCTGTCGTCCATGTTTGTGTGTTTGTAGGTGCGGTATCCTGCAGATCGGGGACAGGATTTTGTCCATAAATGGAGTTCCTACTGAAGACTCCACTCTGGAAGAAACCAATCAGCTGCTGAGAGACTCGTCCATCACTGCTCAGCTCACGCTGGAGATCGAGTTCGACGTGGCCGGTACACGTTCACGCACACACCATTTATCTCAGTTTATCTTTAACCCCTTAATGATGTTCCTAAATTCATGTTTCATATGTGAATATATTCATGTTGTACCTCGTTTGAAAGCTTTGAATCCGCTCTTTAAAGCTGCTCTGGGCTTTTTATGAAACGATTTACGACACAGATGATTTAATGATGAAATTGATGTTTAAGGTTGTTGCAGAACGCCGTTACCATCCCATCAGTTTTATTTTTGACGTTAAAAACCAGTGTTTTATGTCTTAGTTTTTGCTGACTACTCTCATGCAGAGACCAATGGTCTGGTGTGTATTTCTTCTTGTTTTGGCTGGTTTACACTCAGTCTGTGTTTAGTTCTGCTTCTCTGGCGTCTCCCTGTAATTTGTCAGACTCTTTGTTAATGAAACATGCTCCAGTTCTTATAAATAACCGCCTACTCCTGAAAACCACATAACATGTTGACACTGATGAGTCACTGAGTGAATAATCCAGAGGAGGAGATACTGAATGAGATATCATTGATGATAATCACAGGAGGCTAACAGCTCAGCTGACACAAGCAGCAGCCACATCATATGAACTCTGACCTTCTACAGTGACACAACTCTGTGCTGTACAAAAGTATACGGACACTTGGCCAGAAATTCTTGTGCTCAAGGAAAAGTGACTGATTCAATCAGAGCTCGTTGGTGGATTTATAATTATATTCATGGAAAACAGACAAAAAGTGCCACAAAAATGTTACTGTGCTGTATTAATATTTTGGTGTATTTGTTCTTCAGCATAGTTGGAGAGATTTGTGAAATGACGACAAAAACCAACTGACAACAGACGTCAAGAGACTTAAAGTCCCTGAGAACATTTGGAACAGTCACATTTCTCAGACTTTGTGACTGAGATGATAAAATCTGTGTCCCTCCTTCTGTCTCAGAGTCGGTCATCCCCAGCTCTGGAACGTTTCACGTGAAGCTCCCGAAGAAACCAGGAGTGGAGCTGGGAATCACCATCAGCTGTGAGTACAGAAGCCACAGCTTCAGGCTCCGCTTCAGCTCCTGTACAGGAGCATCAGACAGGTGCACAAGAGCCGATTCAACCTAACCATTTTGGAGGATGACGTTTGTAGTGCTATATATAAAAGGGGTGGACAAAATAAAAGGAACACCTGCTCGCCAAGCAGTCAGTGGGTTTTCAGCTTAACTAACTCTCTGGATGTTTTAACAGTAATGAAGTGTTTTCAACACAAAAATAAAACAAGGTTATTGAAATTTAATTCTTGGTTTGGTTGTACGTCGTGGAGAAATCTGGGAAGTGAATTTTCTATTTTAAATGAGGGATTTCATTACTTAACACTCAGGCCTGGACCTCCTCATGTTGTGATAGACATTTGAAAGTTGAGTATTACATTTCCTGCCTTGATTTCATTTTCCTTTTTAACATTTAATCCTCATCTTTAGTAGCAGTGGAGCAAACATGTTAAATTATTCACAGTTTTCTGTTTGAACTCTTCTGTCTGTGTCTGCAGCTCCGTCCAACAGGAAACCAGGTGATCCTCTGATCATCTCTGACATCAAGAAAGGCAGCGTCGCACACAGGTACACACACACATAAACACACACACAAACACACACTATAGAATCCGATGGTAGAATAAACTCAAACATTAAAGTGTCAGCTGTGTTTAAACTCAGTCAGATCTGTAGTCTGTAGTTGGCTGGTTAATTAGGTCCAGGGTTAACAGTCCAGGACAGTGTGTAGTGTGTGTGTGTGTGTGTGTGTGTGTGCAGTTTATAGGTCATGTGTTTTGGAGTGTGTGAAGCAGAAAATGTGAGTTAAAGCGCTTCTGCTTGTTAACCAGCAGTAGCATCTGTTTACTGTACATGATTTTGAACAGGACCGGGACAGTAGAGCTCATTAAATTAACCTTTGTTTTTTTTTAGGACCGGGACACTGGAGCTCGGAGACAAGCTGCTGGCCATCGATAACATCCGGGTGGAGAACTGCTCGATGGAGGAAGCAGTCCAGATCCTCCAGCAGTGTGAGGAGCTCGTCAAACTGAAGATTCGCAAAGACGAGGACAACTCAGGTTTCGTTTCTCGCCGTTTATTTCTCTGCCTTTAGTGCAAAATACTCCTGAGGGAGTTTGGCTCCGAACTAACAATCGTCAGTCATCATCTGCTGTTTCCTCTGTTCACGTCTGATGTTGTGGGTTGTAATGAACGTTGTCACTAATGAGACTTCAGACTGACAATCTGTCTCAGGACCGTTCTACACAGCGATTCTCAGCTTTTAGGTTTTAAAATATTTTCACTCTGAAAAAGTGACAAAAATAAGTGCACTCAAAGTGTGCGCTGTTGTCCCATAATGCACTGCAGAACATGAAACATGAACAGGAACACGTTTTGCTTTTTTATGCATGATGTCACTGCGACTGTCTAGAACTGAATCTGCTTTTACTCTAGATTCAGGTCAGTGAGATTTTTTTAGAAGCTGAACAGACGTCTAAAGCAGAAGTCCGACAAATGTTTCACAGAGAAGAAGCTTTACTGTTGAAGCAGCAGCTGAGGAAAGTTGAACCTCATGAGAAACATGTAAAGAGAGAATTACACTTCATGTTTTAGATAAAGGACACATTGAAACTCAGCAAGGATCTTAAGAAACTTTAATGACCATTCATCTTGAATGACACCTTGAACATAATCTGAATCATTAGAACCTCCTCAGTGACTAAAACTTCCTAAAGAATCTGGAATCCTCAAAAACGCAATAAAACGAATCCAGGATCCCTGAAAGGGTCCAGCAAACCCTTAGAACCTTTCCACTGACGCTGTAGAATCCCATCAGGGACTCCCAGAATCCCCTCAGACACCTAGAAACACATCAGGAACCACTCGCTTTTTCTATTATTGACTAGAACCAAGAAACACGGTGACGAGACTCTAAGAAAACACCCAGCGTTGAATGAACCTTTATTGAACGTTTCAGATGAGCAGGAGGTGTCTGGCAGCATCATCTACACGGTGGAGCTGCAGAGGTACGGGGGCCCACTGGGAATCACTATCTCAGGCACCGAGGAGCCCTTCGACCCCATCATCATCTCCTCACTGAGCAAGGGGGGACTGGCAGAGAGGTAAACGCATTAACACACAGTGAATTTAATCACAGCATATTAAAGCTTCTTCAGCTGTTTCTAAAATTAATCATTTAATAAGGTATAATAACGTGCACATGACACTTTTAATAACCTTTACAGTCAGTCACAAATGTAAAGGTTTAGTAAACAGGTACTTTAAGGTGTACACATTGAATATAACAGAGAATTATTATAACCATCACTGATTTTATTTTACTGTAAAGTACGAGCTGTGGCTTGAACAGTGACGACAGGCTTGAATTCTAAAGTGAAACAGTGACGTGTTGAGGATGAAGTGGAGAATGTCGCCCTCTGCTGCTAATAATAAATCATATCAGAACTTCATTCAGTTTTTACTTGATCTTTATCATTCGTCTACTTTTATGTTAAATTTGACTTGATTTTTATTTTTGTTTTATCATATTTTTCTGACTGCAGTGAATAGTTTTTATTTCAGAAAAGAAATGAGTGCAGGAATCTTTTTTTGTCTGATGATGAACATACTGTAATGAATACGTGATGCAGATAAAATCTGTATTTGTGTGTGTGTGTGTGTGTGTGTTGTAGGACCGGAGCGATCCACGTAGGCGATCGTATTCTGGCAATCAACAGCAGCAGCCTGAAGGGGAAACCTCTGAGTGAAGCCATCAGTCTGCTGCAGCAGGCGGGAGAGACGGTCACTCTGAAGATCAAGAAGCAGGGAGAACGTACGTATGCACACTGTTTATGACAAACAGGCAAAACTGAACTTTTGGTTTGATAAGTGCTTTATGTTTGTCTCCCTTCAGTGTCGAGTCCGAAAGCCTGCGTGATTGGTCCAGGTCTGGGGTCGGGGCTCGGTCAGGAGAACCAGGACGGGGAGGAGGAGCCTGTCATCATGGTCGCACCTTCGTCAAGCCAGAGAGCGTTCAGCACGCTGCCATCTGTGGACAGCGCTGTGGAGTCCTGGGACGGGTCCAACATGGACAGCAGCTTCACCACGCCGGGTAGGAAACTGAGCGCTGAGCTTCACCTTCATGTCCGGGAATCTGCAGGTCCTAAAAAGTTCCGAGTTCAGTTCCCTGTAAAAAAGGCCTCAGGAGGTTTTAAAAAGTCTGGAGACTCTCGATGGACAAAACAACTAACAAGTTTATTATATATCTTTTAACTGGTTAATCTATCCATCAGTTTTCTGCCACTTACCTGGGTTCAGGTGTGCACGGATTAATGAGACAAAGGGCCCCTGGGCACAGAAAAGTAAAAGCCCCCACCCCTTATAAATAGCACCGAGGCTAAGTGTCTCCGAGGCTGTTCTGTCTCTTTGTGGTTGTTTTTTGAGATTTCCTGGTTGTTAACTGAGCTGTGGGACTTTTAAACAGACTCTGGGTCTGTATTAAGTTTCATTGTGTGTGTTATTAAAAACATCTTTTATTTGATGAACACTGCTGAAACAAGTTATAAGTCAATACAGCTCCTAATGCCTGCAGTAAGAAAATATCTCTGTTTGTTTGCAGCTCCACCGTTTCAGTCGTCTCCGTACAGTTTCCATGAGTGGCGCAACGCCAAGACAACCAACAGCCAATCATCGTCCTCCACTCGCCAGCGAGCCAATCCGCTGTCTGATCTGGGTCTGAGTGACGACGACTGGGACCGCCCACCGCTCGGAGGGTGAGACAGAGAGAGAGACAGGCAACGGATTTCTAATTTGGAAAGAAATGGAAATCACATAAATGGTCACAAATTAGAACAGGTTTATACAATATCTGTTT
Source organism: Toxotes lorentzi (assembly GCA_037833715.1). Lineage (NCBI taxonomy): Eukaryota > Metazoa > Chordata > Actinopteri > Toxotidae > Toxotes > Toxotes lorentzi. Next base: position 1,064,123 of record JBBMJY010000015.1, on the reverse strand, counting down.
AAAATGACTATTGATAAAAAAATATGTCAGATAAATAAGAAATTGATTGATGAATAAAATATAGCCTGGATAACACGTAAAAAAACAAAACAAACGATGTTCAAAAGGATCTAATATTTCTGAGAGTGATTTTTAATCAGCTTTGAATGATAAAACTTAAAACACTGGGCAGGTCTGAGCTTCAAAAAACCCACTGTTATAATTATTTACAGAAAAAGAGTCACAGGGAAACAGACTGTAGTATCATGACTTTTACCAGGCTGTTAATTCACACAGGCGACTGAGAAAAACTAAAACAGCTTGCCCCCCACCCCGCCCCAAAAAAAAGAAAATCTGCAGCCGCTTTTTATACATGACATTATCATATTAACATTCCTTATTCAAATCACTGGTGGTTGCTAGCAGGGAGCTAACAGCAGTAACAGCAGTGTGTCTCTGTCTGCAGAGCCTGTAACCTGCCCAGCGGTCTAATCACTGACAGCAGGTACCACACTGACCTTTGACCTGTAACCCCCCCCACAGTCCTCTGTCACCCTTCTGACCTCCAGCTGAAGCCCTGGTGGAGGTGGAGGTGTATGTTTGTCACTGCACATGCCCCCCCACCCCACCCGTCGTAAAAACACTCTCTCACCAGCATGACCCGTCCTTCACCAGCCTCCTCAGTGTGTTAACCTGTCAGGCCGTTCTCCTCTCTGATTGGCCGACCGTTCACCTGTTCCTCCAGGTTCACTGTGGGGCATGATGGGACAGAACCGGACCAGGAGGAGAACTTCTGGTCTCAGGCTCTGGAGGATCTGGAGACCTGCGGCCAGAGTGGCATCCTCAGAGAGCTGGAGGTGAGTAGTACTGTTACAGTTGCTGCTGTCTTCTTGATACAGTTTCTTTTAAAAAAAGATGAATTATTGCCCAGCCCTGTGCAGTGTTCGTGGTAGTAGGGGTAGTAGTAGTATTTAAAGGTGTACATTCCTCTCCTCTGAAAGAAATACATGTTTTTACCTTCTCTGGAAATGCAGCAGTAAATTTTAGTGACTGAGCTGAAAAGAGAAATGACTCCTTCTCTTCCAGGAGTCTGGAAAGGAGACGCACCTCCTCGCTCTGGTATCCTCCTTCCTCCCACTACTAACTCTCCTCCTGTCCTCTCCTCTCTCCTGTCTGTAACCAGACTTCTAGTGTTGTCAAACATCCGACATGTTAGCTGTTTTTGAATGTGACTCTAACCGCACCCCAGCAGCAAGCTACAGACCATGGTGACGTTATTATGACATCTTAGTGACATCACCCAGCTTCTGACCAATCACGTGGCAGAGTCATGTTGCACCGGGCATGGCAGTTTGAGCAAGGCATGCTGGGAGAGCTTGTGCAAGGCCTGATGGGTAGTTTGTCTTTGGCCGCCATGAAGCAGAAATGCCAGTCATGCATGTGACTGATGAGTCCTTGATTCTGATTGGCTGAGGAGTGACGTGAGAAGACTAAGTACCGCCATTCAACATGAAGAAGAACAGGTAGAATCTGAGAAGAAACAAGACCAGATTATTGAAAAGAAAACAAAAATCTGTCAACAGGAACAGTTTCTAAAAAACTACTGTTCAATAGAACAGCAGTAGATCCACTCAATAAAACTTAACTAAAAAGAAGTATGAACAACAGTAGATTATCACAGAAGCAAGAACAGTTTCTAGTGAATAGAAATAACAATGGATCCTATAAGTAGATCCTGTCAGTCGAGACAAGAGTAGATCCTGTCAATAGATCTTGTCCTTAGAAACAATAGAGGGTTCTACGAATAGAGTCAGAAAAAACAACAGAACCTGTCACAGAGCAGCAGAAGATCCTATCAGAAGAGGCAACAGTAGAATCTGTTTGTCGATCTGTCAGTAGAAACCTGTCCTGTAATCATGCTAGCTGGGGTCAAAGGTTGTACACCCAGGTGTCCTTTAATCTCCATGTTTTTGATGGATCAAAGTGTTTTTAACCAGCTGTCTTCTGATTGGATGGTTTTGATTTATTGGCTTTCTCTGATTGGCTGTCTCCAGGCAACCATCATGTCGGGCTCCACCCTCAGTCTGAACCATGACCCCACCCCACTGCGCAGCACTCTGGGACGCCAGGCAAGTTTCCAGGAACGCAGCAGCTCCCGGCCACAGGTAGGTCTCACCTGGACTTTTACACTCGACTATACCTGTTTGATGTCACGTCTTGAAAGTTCGTGCTTGTATCTTTGACATTTTTAAGAAAAATTCCTTTGAAATTTCCCAGGTGACCCCTAGGTCGAACACCTTGCCCTCTGACCCCCAACGCCGAGCCTTTGCCATGAGGAAGATGAGGCAGGAAGTCAATGAGATCCTAAACCAGAACCCAGTGGAACTCCATAAGGTGACACTCAACACCACACTACACTTTGACAGAAATGTTAGTTGTCAGGTTGTGATCCCTAACAGAGTGTGTGTCTGTATTTGTAGCTGACTCTAGAGAAGGCCTCAGACCTGGAGGATTTTGGTTTCAGTGTGTCTGACGGGTTGTTGGACCGTGGTGTCTACGTTAACAACATCCGACTGGGAGGCCCAGCAGAGAGGGGCGGCCTACGAGCCTTCGACCGAATACTACAGGTACAAAAACCACAAGGCTGATGAGAATGTCATCATTGCAGATATTTGGTTATAAACCAAGATGCTGGATTTTCATTCACTGTACAAGAGACAGTCCATCCAATAGCAGCGGAGATATTTCAGTCTGGACCAAAGCGGTGGACTGACTGCCCACTGGCACCTATAGAGCCATGTAGTTACTGTGGCTGATAAAAAAGATAAAGCCTCTGAAAAAGTCGATCACCACACTTTGTCTCTGGATTAACCATATTCTTTTTCTGTCTTTCAGATTAACCACGTGAGGACTAGGGACTTTGACTGCTGCCTCGTCGTTCCTCTGATCGCAGAGTCTCCAAATCGCTTGGATCTCGTCATCAGTCGAAGCCCCACCTCCTCTTCTCTGCTGGCCAATCACACTGATGGCACTGCCAACAGTAGCCACTCCCCAATCGGCAGCGAGCTGGGACCGTCTGACCTTTCTATTGGCCAAGCAGATGATGGTGGTCCAATCAAGTGGAGCCAACCTGGAGATGGGCTGGGGGCAGGGCTTGGGATGGGGCAGGTGAATAATAGTTCCTCATAGCAGACAAAAACTGGATCAAACTGGTTTAAACTGGTTCTAACCAGACTGAAACAGAGAGGTCAACGTGGTGAACAATACAAATCAAACTGCTTTAGACCCATCCAAATTCAGAGTGGACCCCTCATGGTGCTACACACACCCTCTGGATGAACTTTGACCACTAAAGTTTGACCCTTGAACTGCTAAAGCAGCCTGAAAGCACATTAATGGACCAGAGCAACTCCTCACCTTTTCACCTGAACCAGTCCTGCAAACTGGTACTACTGATGTTCCTGGAACCAGAACTATGACTACTGACCCTACTGGAACCACAGCCAAACCTACTGGTCTTATTGGTTCAAGATTAATAGATACTGGTTCTATTAGCCCAGAGCCATGGCCATTGGTTCTACTGAAAGCCAGAACCACAGCCAATGCTCTTACTGGTCTAAGATCAATGGTTACTGGTTCTACAAGCCTAGAACTAGGGCTGTTTGTCCTACTGAAACTAGAGCCATGGCCAATGCTCTTAATGGTGCAAGACACATGGGTCCCAGTCTTGGCAGTAACAGAATCATGGCTACTGGTTCGAACAAAGCCAGAGCCATCGCCAGTGGTCTTACCTGTTCCAAGACATGGCTCTGGCTCATGGTCTCGGGGTCACAGAACCATATGTACTGGTCCTACTGAAACCAGAGCCATAGCCAATGGTCTTACTGGTCCAAGACATGGTTCTTGCTCATGGTCTTGGTGGTCAGACCGCTGCTTCAGTGAGTTCTAGCCTGTCTCGTCTTACTAGAACCAGAACCATGGCTTCTGGTTGTACTGGCCAAGAACCTTGTACTGGCCAAGAACCACAGCAGCACAAAGACTGCTGAATCCAGACTCCGTCCAGAATTCAGAAGTAGCTGATGGCCAGGCAGGTTGCCAAGGAGACAAGGGATGCTCCGATCAGGGTGTCTAAGGCTGTTGCATTGGGATTATACAAACCAGTGCTGATCACTGACTGGTTTATGTTCTCAAACCTTTTTACAGGAGGAAGCTCTTGCATGAGAAACCCTTTAAAACCCAGCACTTTGATTTATGTCAAAATTTTACCCTTTATATTCTCCAAGCTTGAATCACTGGTCAAAAATATTAGTATATTATGCTTCTACTCGCTTTAAAGATAATAAGCAGCTCCTCAACCTCAGTGTCTGAATGATTACAAAGACGGTTGAGCAATCCAGTCCATCAGGTCTTTCCATAACAGAGGCCAGGCAGGGTGTGCTCAAAGTAAACTAGTTTGTATGAAGTGTCGTCCTCATAGCTGTTAAGACCCACACTCAGCATTGCTGGAAAGGGAATTTCCAACAACGCTGCAGATGCTGTTCAACAATCTGTAAAGCACTTTGTTTGAGGCATACTGATGCCTTAATGCTGCTCCTTTATCTTGCACAGCTGGTGGAAGCTGTGTGGCAAGGACCAAAAAGGTATGGTTCCCACTGGGGGTTTCGTGGCAGAAGCACTGTGATTGGGCCAGAGGGTTTGGTTTAGGCACAGGATTAAAGATTATTATGGTAAAGTGCAAGTGCTGAGATGGTAAACTATAAGCATATAGTAGAAAATGACTGAAACTTACTTAAGTTTTAAGATGTGGTTGGTGTTAGGTAGGGTTTAATGTAGGTCAGGTTAGGATAAGAATCAAAAAGGGTGGGATCCATATTGACTGGACTCCATGTTAGTGACAGCTGGACAGTACCAAGGCCTTTTGCTCGTCTTTGTACTGTTTTGATCTGTTTGTCAGAGCTTGAGCTGACACTTAAGAAAGTTTTGGTGTAAACCACATGATGGCCAAGCGACACAAAACAGTATTTGATCAAGAATAGCTGTTAAGACCCAACCTTCGTAGGGTTCTCTTAGGGATCGAAACTAAAATGAGTAAATTATTTTTGGCCTTTTTGGTCTCGAATGGCTGCAAACCGCCAGATGTCACTTGGTTACTAATACCTGGAGCTTCTTTTTATGGCATAAACAAGAGGAAATTCTTAAGGCCTTTTCCGTTCATATCCACCAAAACTTAAATATTTCACCAACTAAAGTCCCTGAAGGCAGCATGGTTGAGGTTTAGATTCGATGAATGAAATCATTCAGTTGGGGGAACAAAAATTATGCAACTGTTAGTCTGGGTTTTTGTAGTATCAGTATCGAGACTAAGGTATTGTATCAGATTTAATGTTAAAACATTGTTCAAACAATATCGAGTTGTAGTGTGGAAGAGCTGGCAGCCATGATGGATGTAGCAGCAAAAATGTTTTTTTGGGTGAATTTTGCAATCAAAAAAGTAATTTCCAGTAATTATCAGCTGGTACTGATCGGAGCATCCCCAATAAAATGGACAGACAGACAGACAGAGGGGTTTAGTGTTAAGATTTTAGTTCTGTGCCATGAATGAGCTGCAGACATGATGACGATGAAGATGACACCGAGCAGTTCAATAAGAATTTTTTTCTACTGTTTACACCTGTTGGACTGGCCACACTGTGTGTATGTGTGTGTGTGTATGTATGTGTAAGTGTGTGCGTTAAACACAAGGCCAGTTAAGCCCCTCCCACCTCAACTCCTCGTCTTGGCTTTGCCCCTCCCCCCAGACCAGTAGGCAACCAGGATGAGAGACAGATGGCAGTTCTGAGAGATTCAGCTGATTGGCTGGAACCAATCAGAAAACAAGCGCTTCCCTGCCTGTCTGTGATTGGTTCTGCTCGACACACAAACAAACCAATCAGCTCCCAGGATAAAGCCAAGCATGCCCCCAACCCAGACTTCCCCCACCCCTCAGTAACAGTGATCTATTATGCTAATCGATCTGTGTGTTTTTGATTGACTGTTGTCAGTTTTCTCTGTTTGTTTGTTTGTTTCCATGGCAACTGAACCTAAAAAGATGTAAAATAGATTAAAAAAATGGTTCAGTCGCATCGCTGTTCACATCCAGACCATCAAACCCTGAAAACCTTCACCTCATAACCACAAAAACAACAATGTTACACGAGAAAAAAAGTCCTGTTTGAACAGGAAACCTGTGACAGTAAATACCTGTGTGTGTGTGTGTGTGTGTGTGTGTGTGTGTGTGTGTGTGTGTGTGTGCGTGTGTGTGTGTGTGTTCTCTGGAGTGAGGTCAAGATCTTCCTGCTCTCACCTCAGTCTGAACTCACTATTTAAACTGGCCAATCAGAACCCTCCCTTATCTCCAACGGCCAGTAGAAACCCTCCCTGACCTGAACCTGAAAACCTGCTTTGCAACAGGTTCTGTGTGTTTTGGATAAGAAAACTGTGATTGGTTGTTTCTGCATGGATAGCTGTGATTGGCTGTTTCTGTGTGGATAGCTGTGATTGGCTGTTTCTGTGTGAATAGCTGTGACTGGCTGTTGTACTCTGTCCCAAACTTTGTTTACAGTGACATTTTGAATCTGAAGCACAGTAATAGATGACATATGCTATTATTAAAATGCTATATTAGCCTAATGTGGATACCATAGGGTTAATACGAATTTAGCACAGGGATAACATTAGCTATGTTAATCACTTCACCATCTGGTAAACATTGCAAATGTAAGGTTAGCTCATGCTAAAACGGCTATTGTATGGTTAACACACAGTTAATACAAGGCTAACATCGAACCAACATGTTAGCATATGTCTAGCATAGGGCCATCACCTGGCTAACACAGCCAGTATGTGGTTAGCACCTAACACAAGGTTAATATAGGGCTGTCATCTGCCAAACACAGCTAATATTTGGGTAGCACACAGCTAACACACCTGGCTAACAGAATTGGGTGTTAGCACATGACTAGAACAGAGCGAACACCTGGATAACGTAGTATATGGTCAGCACACACTCAGAACACAGCCAACACAAGGCTACACTTTGTAAATTTAGCTAGTAATCCGTTAGCACACAGCTAACACAGGGCTAACACCTGTCTAACACAGTTAGTATATGGTTAGCACACACCGAAACCATGGCTAACACAGGGCTCACACATGGTAAGCATAGCCAGTATTTATTTAATATACAGATAAAGCAGGGCTAAAACCTGAATAACTCAAGTAGATAGTTGTCAGCACAGGCCTAGAACAAGCTTAACACAGGGCTAATACTTGTTGATCATAGCTACTATTTGATTACATCTTAGCTAACGTGGACCTTACCCCCAGGTGATGTGTTGCCATGTATGGCAAACACAGACGTTTGTAAGCAGCACAGGGCTAACACTGCTTGTCGTTTTAGCACCTGGTAAACATGGCTAAAATTCTATTCACAGTGCTAACACAGCTGTATTGTTAGCCCTTTGCTAACACAGCAAGCACATGGTTAGCACATGCCCAGAACAGAGGTGACACATGGCAAACACGTATAGTTGTTAGCACAGGGCTATCACAGTAAGTCTTTGTCTAGTGCACTGCTAACACAGGGCTAACACAGCTAGTCAGTGGTTAGCAACAACCTGGAACGAGGCTAAGACATGGCTAGCACATTGTAAAGGTAATATTTGATTAGTATACAGCTAACAACTGGTTTACACAGCTCGTATATAGTTAGTATACAGCAAGCTATCATCACTTTAGGATGAAAATTACACAAAAACTGAGCTCAAAAGCCAACCAGTTACCATAGCAACAGCCATGCCAGCCAAGACAAACTGTTCCACCAACTGAAAGAAGCAACAGAGCTGAGGGGCGGGGCTTCAGGGGGGTTTGATGAGTGAGATCTAAAGCCATACACACTGTGTTGCTGTGTGTGTGTGTGTGTGTGTGTGTGCGTGCGTGCGTGTAACATTGCAGGGATTTGCACTCTAGTGATTCACCTCAGCAAGACATCCAACCACACACACAAGACACACTCACAGACACACACACATGAACACACACATGCATTGCACTGCCATTTGAAATAGTGGGTCAGATTAGTTTCCATGTAGCTTCACCAACCAACCAAACTGTATTTTTCTTTAAAGGAACAGGGATGTTGTAAAGTATTTTTGTACAAATTTAATACTTTGGTAGCATGACGTTCCTGGTGTTTGTCCTGTCGGGCTCCACTGCTCTCCTCCACCCCCCCTTTGTATGGACGACTACTGAGCAACAATAAAGATGAAGACCTGCTGGGACGACTGGATTCCATGTGTCATCTCACACAAAAACACATACATACACACATGTCTGTTTACATTTTTTTTTTTATCCTATATGCACTGGGAGAGACATTTTACAGCTAAAATTATTTACTACTTTTATACTACTGAAAAGTATAAAAAGGAAAAAAAAAAGTAAACTTCGCTGGGAATTAAATTAGAACCTTTACAAATACATCAAACATAACAAGGCCTATAAAACTTATTTTAAATTTGTAAAAAGAAAAAAATGATATTAATGATAATGATGTTTTATAAGTGTTTTTTTCCCCGCTGGTTAAAACCATAGACTGTAAAACCGGATGTGACGCTCCCGCTCGGTGCTCTCCTCTCCTGCCTGCTCGGTGAATCGGTGTTGGATTATTCCGGTCTGTTTTCCGGTGTGTTTTCGGGGTTAGCAGCTGCAGCTCGTTGTTTGTTTGTTTTTTTTGCCTTTCTTGCATATATTCGTCACCACACAACCGGTGAAAACATTCACCCACATTTCTGCTGAATACTCAACCACCGAGCCCGACAGGAAGCATGTCCACAGCCCTGGAGAGCTACATCAACCGTATCCTGCCGCCGCTAGCTCAATAACATGCTAGCTGCCCGTTAGAATGGATGGAGAAATGCTAGTTAGCGTAACAAGCTAGGAGAGATATTTTTGTTTACTTATTTTTTAGTGCAACTTCACTTTTAGCAACGCCGGAGTGTAGTTAAAGGTTATTTGTGTGGTAAAACAGTGCAGTTTGTTATTTTTGTGGAATTCTGCAACGTTCATTCAATGTTTTTCCCAGAAAATGTTGTTTCTTTAACTGTGATTCAGGCACTGTGGCCATAGTCACCTCAGACGGTAGGATGATCGTGGTGAGTTAACACGTTTCTTTATTAATATACTGTAGAATTAACAGAATAATTATTGAGAATATGTGACAGTGTTGCTATAAGGTGGCGAACAGTGTTTAGTCTTTTCTCCATCAGAATCTCCTGTAAGTTTCTGGTTCCATCTTCACGTGAGGACTTTGTTTGGACTCAGTGTAAATTGAATCTGTTATCCTGCCACTGATGCACATTATTTAATTTGAGCTTATGTTGTGGGTCTTTAATAGAGTAAAATGTATACACTGATAATGAGGAATATTTGTGGCCCAGCCTCTGTCTTGACCCTGATGTGCTGTGTTCGGGTTCAGGGAACTCTGAAGGGCTTCGATCAGACCATCAACCTGATCCTGGATGAGAGTCATGAGCGGGTGTTCAGCTCCAGTCAGGGGGTGGAGCAGGTGGTGCTGGGACTCTACATCGTCCGAGGAGACAACGTGTGAGTCAGAGATATTCTGCTTCTTCGTTAATAACTCAGCTGCATTTTCAAAAGTGTTAATGTGACACACACACACACACACAGACACAGACACAGACAGACACACAGAAGAAGTTTTCCCTCCATCACCGGCTGATCTCAGAGGATGTTATCATTTAGGGAGGTTAGCGTGAACTGATTGATAGATTGATAGATCGCTCAGCATGAATCACATGAACAGAGAGGTAGGTAACAAAAGGCTGAATTTTATTCCACAATTAACTAAATAAAGTATAAACAAATAAATAAAAATAATCGGAGAAAACAGAGTTCAGAGTCAATGTTTATTTAATTAGCCAACAATCACACACAGGGTCATGGCAAATGAAAAATGAAAGGATCAATAAATCCCACTTCAGTGTGATCAGTTTGTTGATTTGCACACGTGTGTAGAGTTTGATTAACGTCTGTCGTCGTGTTTCAGAGCCGTGATCGGGGAGATCGACGAGGAGACCGACTCCACTCTGGATTTAGGAAACATCAGAGCCGAGCCGCTCAACTCTGTCGTCCACTGACCCTCCGATCTTTGACCTCCGACCCCTGCTGTCCTGGTCATTTCTGTAGCAACAGGAGGAAGGTGGCAGCATAACTCGCGCTGTGTCCGAAATCGCTTCCTCATTCACTCATTCACTCCTCCCGGTTCTCTCAGTAATCAGCAGTAAACTGATTCGTCACGATCATTTTGTTGTTACTCACCTGTTGAGTCGCACACCTGTGATAAAAAGGCAGAAGTTGCCGCGTCTCGTTCCATTGTCTGACATTTGTGGACAAATTACAGAAGATCAATTTACACACTTAGAAAACACGACGGAGGGTTCGTGTAGTTTGACGATAGAAAACAGGAAGTGGTTTCGGACACAGCGTTTGTGTGGATGAGTGTCACAGGGGCCCGTTTTAACACCGGATCGGCTGAGACCATCTCCAGTCTGTAATAATGGACTGAAACAACAGCAACAACAACAACAACAACAGTTTACCCAGAAAAGTCATTGACCGTCTCTCAGTAACAGGCTCCTGTCGTGACGTGTTTCAGTTTGGATTTTTATAAATGAGGACGTGGATTTTTTCTGGATGAACTTTTTTATGCTTCAAGTGTTTTTGTCAGATTGTGATTGTTTAATAAAGTTTCATTTCTCATATTCTGACTCTTTGTTTGTTTACGGATCATCAGACTGAGCAGATTTAATCATTGCATTTCTCACAGGTTCCTTTGAACTTTCTGTGGAAACATTAACGACAGAAAAGCCTCGAGAATCATTTTAAAATGTGTGAGTTTATTTTGATCTCATCCACTTTAACGCAAAGACAAAGCTCCATAAGGATTCATTACCCGTTTTCAATGAAGAAATTAAAAATCAAATACGTTAGTAAATGATTTAGCATTAAATCCTGAGAACACTGAAGGTTTGTCTCCTCAGGGTTTAAAGCTTTTCTATCTGCTAATGAGAAGAAAACACAAGATCAGATCAAAACCTGGTCTGAGACCGCGTAGAACCTTTATTCTTCAGAGAAGGTTAAATTTCCTTCAACTGTCCCTTTAAGATCCGGATCTGAGGCTACAGACAGAGAACATGTACGGGATCAATCAACATCTGGACCGAATCCGTTTCTAATCTGATCATTAACATTTCTAACTGCTGACCGTGTGTTAAAATAGTCCAGATGTGTGAGAACAACACAGTAAATGAAATGAGTTAGAAACGTTAGTGTTGCAGTCCATCAGGTCAGCGGCTGTAAATGCTGACGATCCGTTTCTAATTGGAGTTTAGTCCAGATGTTCTGCAGCTGTTCGATCACTGATCGGTAAATTAACCAGTTAACCATTAATAATTCCCTGAATTACAGCTTTTAGATGTCTTATTGTGTTTATTACTAATTTATGTACTAATCAGTATGACGTATTAAAATGTGTGTTAATGAGGCAGCAGCAGTTCTTTCACCAGAGTGTGTTTCTCTTGTATTTGTGCGCCTTCGTCTGTTCCCAGCGTCAGAGCCTTCTGCAGTTCATTCATCTGATCTGGACTCGGAGCTGGATCCTCATAGTGAAGCCGCAACCAGGACACGCCTGAAAATACAGACGACATCAGACAGGGTCAGGAATCCTCTTCATCTTCTTCTTCATCATCATCATCATCAGGGCCGTCCTCGTTGACCTCTCACCTTTCCCGACCCTCTGACCCAGTGACACCAGCAGCTCCGCACCCACGCTGTGATTGACAGGTTCTCCTGCCCTCGATCGTCCCACCCCCAGTTTACGAAGAACTTCAGCTAAAACCAAACCGTCCACATCCAGGACTACTCCTGCAGGAAGGGGGGGGGGGTTATTAATGTGATTATTAATCCCTTCACAATAAAAATACCCAAACTTGTTTGTGTAGATTGCCTGAGGTGGATTATCAGTCTGCAGAGATATTTCTGTAAAGTAAGTTCATATTAATGAGGTGAAACCAGACGCTGGCTGGAAGAAAGGAAATCTTTTTTTTTTTTTTTTTACCCTCTGCAGGAGTCGTCAGTTCGGTCTGATGCTCAGCTTTTCTCAGGACTCGGTAATAATCTGTGCCGGAGCACAGAGACCGAGCCGCCTCGGGGGCCACACCCTGAGCCTCCATCATGGCCTGGAACCTGGACAGAGCTGCTCCACCAATCACAGCATCAGAAATCTGCTTTCTGCCTTCTGATAGGTCGGACACCAAATCAGTCATCATCAGCAGCAAACCACCTGCAGGAACACAGACAGCGCTGCATCATATGTTAGAGTGAATCCTTGTAGTTGTGGTGTTGGTGCCTGGACGTTTGTCCTGTGATAACAGCTTTCAGACCAGTTTTTAACAGCACAGCTGATACAGGACACCTTTACACGTGTTCTGTATTTACAGGTAAGGTGGGCAGCTGTCATTGGAGACCGATTCCCCTTTAGTCTCGGTGGTCCTGTACACCTGGTTGTTGAAATGTGGGAAAACGTTGCAAACCGTTGCTTCGGTTTAACTCCAGAGATTTAAACTGTGAAGAGAAGTGAAGACACCGTGTGACGTGAACGTGACAGGTGCACGCAGGCGTGGCTAAAAACAACAGGTAAAGTTAGTTATTGCAGTTCGGCTGCTCAGCATCTCATCTACAGCTGCAGGACCGTAAGGTTGGTCACTTTTAAAGCCTTTACACCTGATTGCATGGAGTCATAACTAAATCAGCTGTAAACACGCAGAAACGATGCACATGATTTTTAGGCTCATTGTGATTTAAACTTCATTATCTCTGACCTCCATCACGAACAAACGCCCATAAACCTGCTTAGAAACCAAAGAACAAAAATGCTCCGGAACCTCGCTGAGAATCATCATGTTTTAAAGTTTTCTTCAGTACTAAACTAATCCAGTCACAGTTTTCTGTACATCGAACAATACATAATAAACAGGAACTGCCAATAGCAAATTCGGCAAATTTAATTCTCCAAATATGTAAATGAATAAAGACTAAAAACGGGGTTGAATAAGTTGAATAATAAGCTGACAGTTTTCACAGAAAGTGAATCTGCAGACATTTTGAGTGCTGATTAAATGTTTGTCATTGTTTCATGGAAAATATGTCAAATATCTGCTGATACCAGTTCTTCTAATGTTTGAATCTGCTGCGTTTCTTTGTCTATATGTGATTGTAAACTGAATATTTTGGGGTTTTAGAAAGTTGCTTGGACAAAACAGGACGTGAACACCTCACCCTGGACTCTCGGGAGATGTGGTAAGTTGAATTTTCATATTTAATTTACTTTGTTTGGAGGTTTAGTGTCAAAATTTTAATCCTGTCTGGAAAACTTGGGTTTTTGATCTGACTTGATTTTTATTTTAAATCAGAATTTTACTGAATCTGACCTGAAATGGAAACTTCAAAACCAGAAATTCAGATTCTGGTTTTCGGTGGTTTCAGTTTAGTGCTGCTTAAATTGACTTGAAGAAGTGATGGATGCATGAAGGAAAGAGTCCGAATGTGTTAATGTGTTCAGGGTACAGAGTGATGTGCTGTAATGTACTGTGTGTACCGAGAGTAGCAACCAGCTCCATCAGGTCTGTGGGTCCGTTTCCCTTCAGCGTCTCCAGAGATTCAATCACCTCCAGACTGTTGCCCACACATCGACCAATCGTACCGTCCATGCAGCTGAGTACTGCACCTGTCCGCATGCCCAGACTGTTTCCAGCGCTCACCTAAAATAATGATTCATCATTATTTACGGCACGTCCTTTGACTTGGACTCCTCGGTGTGATGAACCTGCCTGCTCACTATATGAACAATTCATGCATGAGATATCTACCTGAGATTTGCTCTGCATACAGATGTTTTGATATCCTGTAAACTCAACTAACAGCTGGAATCTGTAATTAATTCCAGTATCTTGTATTTAGCCGTTGAAAGTCAACTCTTCCTGCTGCTTTTTCACATTAAGAGACCGTTAACGCTGGACACCTCTGTTTTGTTAGTTCATGAGAAAGACGGAGTTGAAGTCAGAGTTTAGTGAGTCTTAGCACAGTTTTTCATGTACATACCAATGATTGCGCTAGTTCTTTAGCACTTTCCAGATCTTTATACAGAGCAGCTCGTCCAAACTTCACATCCAGCACCAGAGCAGTCAGAGACTCAGCACCTTTCTTAGAGATTATAGAACCTGAAAAACACAACCACACATTGAAGTGCAGACTTTTACTGGCGGAGCTGCTTTGTAGTAGTGTCAGGTTATGCTCAGTACCAGTAATGAGAGGGAAGCTGTCCACAGTGCTGGTGGCGTCCCGCAGAGCGTACAGGACTCGGTCTGCAGGAACCAGGGTCTCCGTCTGACCCACGATACAGCAGCCCACTGAGCCCAGGATCCTCTGAATCTGCAGCCAGGACGTTTAAAAGACTCAGTTCCTGTAGCGTGTAAATACGTGTGTCTGTAGAGTCAGATAGGAATGAATGTTTAGTTGCACCTGTTCTGCTGACTGGTGGATGTTGAATCCTGGTATCGACTCTAGTTTATCCAGAGTTCCTCCTGTATGAGCCAAGCCCCGCCCACTGATCATGGGCACCTGTCAAAGACACACCTGAGGTTCAGTTCCATTTTCATGAAAACAGCTGCTCTCTGCTGCGGTGGCACTACGTTTTTGGGAAACCCTCTTGTTTGCAGTTTTACCTGGAGTCACATGATGGACATTAGTTTCATCTTTCTAAGCACAGAGAGAAGTCCAGGATGTGTTTAAACTGTTAGCTTAGCTTCATCAACACAGAGAAACACACCGTACAACATCTCCAAAGCTGCTTTAAGCTAAGCTAGGCTAGATTTATATGATATGACACTGTTCTGTTAAAGCTGTTTATTATCTGTTATTTACTGATGCCTTCATCTGATTCTGGGTTAGACAGCAAACTGGAGTGTTTCTGTAATAAATCATAGATTTTAGCTCGTCTACCTTACAGCCACAGGCGGCGAGCGCAGGCGCTAACACCAGGCTAACTTTATCCCCCACTCCACCTGTCGAATGTTTGTCAACCACGGGCCCCGCCCACTCC
Source organism: Toxotes lorentzi (assembly GCA_037833715.1). Taxonomy (NCBI): domain Eukaryota; kingdom Metazoa; phylum Chordata; class Actinopteri; family Toxotidae; genus Toxotes; species Toxotes lorentzi. The sequence goes on along the minus strand of JBBMJY010000015.1, from coordinate 1,048,927 downwards.
TTTGGCCATGACATCACTTCCCCTGATGACATCATCTCTCTGGTCAGGGTCTCGGTCTCCGTGTCGACCATCCCCTTCTGCCAGATAGCCATCAGCATCGCCCCTTAACGGACAAAGGGACATAAGAGATGTGAAGTGTTGGTGAAAAAGTTCTGATAAAGTTTTGTCAGTTTGAATGTGCGTCGGCCTGTTTGTACCTGTCTGACAGTCCTGGATGGTTTCGTTTGTGACGGCCTGGATGAAGGTTTTCACCTCTTCGTCACTCAGCGTTCCTCCATCTCGCTTCTTCTTGATCAGATCTGGTATCGACAGCATGTCAGCCTGGAAAAAAAAAACAGGAAACGGTTCATGAATCCGATCAGAACTTCAACGATTAGACGATTCATTGATTAGTCAGTCGAGAGAGAGATAATCGGCAGCTATTTTAATAATCGATTCATCATTTAAGTCCTTTTTTGAAGCAGATTCCAGCTCTGATCTCTGATCTTCTGTCACAGTAGCCTGCTTATCTTTGGGTTTTGGATTCTTTGACAAACAGGAAGTCAGTGCAGTGATTGAAGGCCGGTGTGATGTGCTCCCGTGTCCTGGTGTGAGTGACGACTCTGAGCTGCAGCTGTCTGGTTGATTTTTTACTAAGACCTGTGACGATGCCGCTGCAGGAGTCTGTCCTGTAATGAGTAAACTCTGAACACATCACAGACTCAAACCTGATTAGATCTGAGACACAGATCCAGTCCTGTCGACTATAAATAACAAAAATCTTCAGCAAATTCTGGTCAGCTGCAGTAATCAGTCTAAAGCACCACGAACGTTTGGTTCCCTGTGCAGTTCAGTGCTCTCTCTTCTCTGCAGACTCACCGCTGCTGCTTCTCTTTGCTCTGGCCACATGAATCTTTTGCTTGTCTTCGGTGTTGCAGTAGTAGCAGTGCAATAAAGATCTGAACTGAAGCACAGCGTGTAACTCCACTCATCAGTACCTCACATTAAAACATGAAAGCTGACAGTTTACCAGCTTCAGCAAAACACTTCAAATCCTGTTCAGGAATCATTCTGGAGTAATGTTTGAACCTGTCCCCACAACATCAGTAAAGCACACACACACACACTCACACACACTCACTCAGAGCAGCGTACCGGGTTTGGTGTTTGCAGTCCGTGAAGCCGACTCATTGACCCAACAGCTCATCATAAGGCAGCCACTGGTCGAGTCCGCCGGCCAATGGGAGAGCAGGGAGGAGGCGAACATCCGACAGAGCCAATCAGGTTTCAGCTTTTGTTTACTTAATGTCCACAGAGACATTTTGTCTCTGTGGACAAACAGCTTTTGTCCACACACAAAGCAGCTCCCTTTTTATCGCGGTATCTCCGTTTCATTCACACTCCAACATAAAGGAGCAGTTCAACATGTGAGAGATGTGTGAATCCTGATGTTCTTCTTCAGTGCACGGTACCGCAGCACACACACGGTGATATTTAAAAACAGCTTTCAAGGACTCAAACTGTTTAAAAGCCAGTGACAGAAATTAATTGGCAACAATTCGGATAATTGGTTAATTATGTAATTTTAGTATTTTTTTAATTATCTGGTAGCCGCTTCTCAATGGAAATATTTACTGCTTTCATAGTTTTATATAACAGTGATATCAGCATTTTTATTTTTTGAATCAGACAAAAAAGTCATTTTTGCATCTTCACTGCATTGTGACATTTTTGAACCTCGTTAAAGAAGATAACTGTGTTATTGTCTTCTAGGCCAAGGTGAAACCGGTCAGTCATTAACTCAGGGTCAGAGGTCATAAACCTGCAGACTCTTTCAAACTGACAGAACCACACACGAAGGCCGAGGGTTAACTTTGTAATAAATGACAGTTTATTATAAAGATTACAATCTGTTGCGTTGCAGAGCTCATCAGTTGTCATCATGTGCTCTTTAGTTTTTAGAAAAAGGAAGAAAAAAACTAGAAGTACACACACACCACTCACTCCAGAAGAAACTACAAACATACTGTAAAAAGAGGAAGCCAGAAAGGGGGGCGCGTGGCCGGGGGTGGGGGGGTTGGGGGGTGGATGGGGTGGGATGGGGCACAAATCCATTATAATCAGGAGGATTGTCAGGAGGAGGAAGGTTTCACACACAGGTTAGAAAGCCAGGATTCTCAGCCAATCAGCAGGAAGCTGAGGTGTTACCATGGTCCACATATTTGTTCATATCGTCATCAGATTTCTAGCGGCAGCCATTTTGGCTCTTTATTCCTTGTGTTTACACGACTGTCCTGGTTCTCTCCTGCCACCACGTCGGCCTGTATGTGATTCTCCGGCTGTGTATTTATATTTATTATTTATACGCAGCCACGTGTCTCGCAGGTCCTGTTCACACCTGGCATTAACATGCGCCTCAGGTGGGCCCATCACAAGTGGGATGACCTGATCACAGAGTTCACACCTGGCATTAAATCGTGTGTCCACCTGTGATTGGATCTCACTTCACTGCTCTACATGCAAATAAACACATCACTTCTCTTAAAGAGAAGAAGTAGAAATCACTCCAACACAGACTGGTCACCTGAGACGCATGTTGTTAAAACCAGGACTTTTCACTGGGGGAGTCTGACTTTCCATGATCAGCTGCTAGTGATCTGTGAGAACGTTATTTTCAGCTGTTGCGTTAGCTAACATTGGTTTAGGTAAAGTTCATCTAAGACGTTTGGTCGACATTGGTATGTTAGCATAAAGAGGGACTTTTAGCAGGGACCTGAGGTCAGAGGTCAAGAGGTCACAGGACCTCGCCATCACTGATCTACATCCAACCTGATTTCATTGTTGTGCTGCAGAGAAAGCGACGGCTCACTGTGCTAGAAGGCCGAATAGGCCTAAAGGAAACAGGCGAGAGAGCGAGATGAGTCTCAAAGAGGAAGAATGTCACATCATATCTTCAGAGAAGAAACTACACTCAAGGAAAAAGAGCCATCACCAGCCCATACAACTGCCAGAGATCCAGAGTTTGAGGGAGAACCAGAATTGTTCGTCGATTATTTCACGTGCAAATCACCAATACCTGATCTGATGACTAGAAGAGAAAGTCCAAGGGAAGAACGCCATCGAAAGAAGAACAGTAAGAGGAGCTGGAGGATAAATAGAAAGATGATTGATCGAGCATAAGAGTAAGAAGGAAATCTAATCAGTATATAACCATGAAATGTGTGATTGACAGTGATAAGAATACTTTAAATGATTATAACAAAATGATGTTTGTGTGTTTGATAAAGTTAATTACTGCGCAGTCCACTTGGGGAAGTGAAGCTACAGTGGAAAGTACTGGAGAGACCAATAGGACACAGATGGTCTGGAGAAATGTGAAGTACCAAGATTATAATGGCAGGATCGGCTAACAGGCAGGTTGCAGGTTCTTCACCATTCAAGTTGTTTTTGTCATACAAGTCACGTCCCATCTGTTGTACAACCTGGTCTCTGTGGTAACAGGAGATGAGCTAATGCAGGAGGTCTAAATGAGGACAGCAGAAAGCAAATAAAACCCCGAGATTTTAGAGACGTAAGGGCACATTCTCAGTTGCCTGAGGACACTGTGACACTCTCGTCGAGGGAACAACAACTGAAAAGACTCGGCCGCCAAAGTACAGCCCGGCTGGGCTACTGCATACCACCAAGAGAAGCTGAAACATTGAACTGTTTTTGCTTAAAGCTTCTGCCAGCTCTTAATAAAGTACATCATCTGCATTTAAAGTAAAGGTTTCCTCTAAATCTAAGGGTTTCTTGAAAGTGTCAGTAGCCTCTCATCATTGATGTATGTGTGTGGATAAGTCAGGTCCATAGACAAAGGTTTTTGGTCTAGACTCTGAAATTAACATTTCCCCAGCAGCAACAGTCTACTTAACATCCAGCATCTACAACAACTGTTAGAATTAGAAGGAAGCTGCCGTTAACCAAAGTGGCTTCAGTGAGTATCCATAGGGCAGACCAATAGGGGTGCTAGTGAAAAGGTGGTGGGAAAGGCTTTGGGAAGAAGAAGCACCTGGACGAATCTCCTTCGCCTCAGCCTAAGTCTGATGAAATCAGGATCCTGTTCGGGTATCGAGTCAGGCAGGCTAATTTGGACCACTTTAATGTGGACGCTGAGCAGGACTCCTGTACTGGAGAGCCTGGGTGACACTCTGTACAGTAGACTCTAGTCCATCATAATATATACTACACAAATATTCAGTATATATCTGTTAAATGTGATATTCACTCAGTGTTACCAGCTGCACAGCAGGTACTTTGTTCAGTCAACTTTTAAGTTGATCTGTTTAACCTGTTACCAAACAGCTGCTTATTTCCACATCCAGCTGTTACAGATCAACATGATCCTTCATCTGGGCTCATGTTTGAGTCCACCTGATGACTCTTAGTCCAGTGTTCCCTCTCTTTTAGCTCTGGTTTTGGTCTCTACCAGCTCCGGAGGGAAATATCTGGCTCTTTAGCGTTAGCTCTTTAGCTCTGACCACCTAATTTTAGAATTTCTGCATCTGTTGCTTGACATTTAGTTTGAGAGAGTGTTTGAAAGGCCTGAATGATTCATCTGGTCGTCAGCACAAACCTCAAATTATCGTCCGAGCTCAGTGTTGATGTTTCGAATGATCTTCCTTAGTTTTGTGCCACAGTAGATTGTCCGTGTAACGTTAGCATTAAGCTAATGGCTGATATGTAGCTGTTAGCAGAGTCTGAATATCACATAAGGATAAAGACTTCAAAGACTACAGTCTACCAAAATATTACTGTATAAATTTTATTTTCTAATATACTTTATATATTACACTATAGCTACATTATTCTACCATAATATATATTATAGAGACTATATAGTCTGCTGTAATGTGCTGTACATAGACTATACATTCTACACCTCTGTGGTTCGCCATGGGCAGGTATCCCCATAAAAGGACATTGTGGTAAACTTGTACAACTTTGGAAAATATTTATTGCAGCTTGGCACGTGTTCAGGTACTTAAGTTGAGAAAAAAAAAAGATAAACATGGTAGATTAGTAGTGGAAACAGGCACTGAGACGTTGATTGTGCTTTAGAGGGGAATCAGGAGGAGGGTTGATTAGTGTGAAATACGGAGAATGGAGGAAGTTGTAGCAATGCGATGGCAAGCACATGCTTCAGCTAAAGCGCCGCTAATGCTAACAGTTCTTCATCAAGAAAAGTGAAAGAAATGCACCTTCCAGCGACTCCACACATCTTCTTTACAAGCTCTGTCTGGTTTGTTGTACATGTTTAGAAAGACAATAAAAATAAAAATGAAAGGTCGTGGTTTTAGCAGCAGTTACTGTCGTCCTTGGAGCTTGGGTCGGTGACTAGCTTCTCATCTAACAAGATACAGCAGGTAAATCCGACTGCTTTGTTGTTGGAAGGTGGATTTTTTCCCCCGTGCTTCTAGTCTTTGTGTTGAGCGAGGCTAAACTTACCCTAGACCTTCTTCTGTACTGGACTCAACAGATCGCACTCTTCTGATATCTGGATACGATGTGAACGAGAGTTTTTGAGAGCATCAGAGCTGCAACAGTTAGTATGTAAGAATATATATTTGTGTTTCGAACAGTTGGCGAGACTTTGATGAGGTCTTCAGGGGCGATCACGTTACAGTCCCGCTAAACGAATATTCGCTTCATCTTCCATTCACTTCCCTGTTCACCTGTTTGAATTTGACAGGTTGTTGCAGACAGTGCTGCACTGTGTTCAGGTTTATTTAAACTATCACACTACCAGACTAGAAAATGCAGTTTACAGACTGATCGCTCTGATTGATTTATTACCTGAATCAGATATGTGACATTGTTTCCTATTTCGGGTCCGAGTGCAGGGAAAGTTTGTTGAACTTAAACGTAATGTGACCGAATCTGTTAATCATTTAAGTCGTACTTCAAGCTCAGTTGTTAAATGTTAGATGGTTTCAGGTTCTCAAATGTGAAAATTATATGCTCTTCTTGGTTTTACATGATGGTAAATTGAATTTTGGACTGTTGGATTAAACAAGATGTTTAGTGTTGTCGCTTTGTGCTCCACAACATTATGAGAGGCATTTTTCAGTTTTTGTGTCTAACACTAAAAGATTCATTAAGAAAATAATCTGCAGATTAAATGTTAGTTGCAGCCCTAAAATGAATTTATGGCCTCTGGGGAAACTCTGTATGGTCTGGAGGAAACTCCACATATGGCAGGGGAGAGGTCCCCAGTATGGCAGGGAGGAAACTCCATTTACGGCCTGTTTCTGATAAGTTACCATTACTGCAAGAGGGTCATGGCAGGTACAGCCATACTCGATTCATTTAATTTAGGAACTATGAACTAGAGTTAAGGGAGTTAACTTAAGAGTTTCACTGTGAGGAAAGTGTAAGAGGGGAAGGAGAAAGGTATTTTCTGTACAAATGGCTTTAAACAGATAGCACCATGTACAGTAAGCCCTCAATAAGCAGGTTAGAAACCAGAGAGGTTTACAGTTGGAGCTCTGCTGCAGCTCTCCCTGAAACACACAGCACATCAGCACAAAGTCACACTCATTGACAAATCATTATGAATTCCATAACATCACCAGAACAACCTTGAAATTCAACTCATTGTCAAATCATAAGGAACTCAAAATCATTTTCCAAACTATTATAAACTCTGTAAATCATCACCACCACATTATTATTACTTGTTATTCATAAATTCTAAATGATCCGCATTAATATATGAACTTAAAATTAACACAAATTCTTCATGAGTGATATTTGGAGAATATGCTAAGTCACAAGATCTTTCTGAAAAGGAGCGGAGAAGTATCCTCGGCTGTAATCTCCTGTCGTTAAGGTGACGACTCTCAGTAAGCTTACTAGTCGTCCAGCTCCGCTAGTAAATGTCCAGCTAATCTCGTCTGGGGAAGCAGAATGGCACGAGGAAAAGAACCTGTCTCGTTATGTTTGTAGTCAGTTTGTCAGATCAGCTTTTTGATCAACGTATCTTCACCTGTTGAGAATGGCAGCTCTGTGTCCAGGGATAAATCTGTTGCATGTTACTGTAACACTGTAGAAAACTGTGTGGATGTTAGAGCTGAAGTGAATAGTCGATTAATCAATTAGTAGGTCTGTGTAGATTCCTTTTGATTAGTTTTGTCTGATAAGAACCTGGGATGTAGCTGCAGGATTTAAAAAGTGCGGCCAACATCATCGGTCCTGTTCGTCATCAGCATCAGCTCCGGCCCGGTTTCCTTCTGTCCTTTAAATGGAGCAGTGACAAATTTGATTGAAGGTTTTTACAGCATGAACAGGAGGCACTACATGTTAACAGACGTCAAACTAAAGAACGATACTAAAACCAAATACTGGACACAGAGCTTGGTGCGACCACTCTTCACAACACTGAGTTGATCGAACAGCTGACGAGCCAAAATGTCACCAAGATCACTCAGAGAGCTGGGCTCTGCGTTGGTACAAATGTCTAAAGATTCAATCACTGCTAAGATATCCTAGTCAAAGAGATGGCCTAGTGTCTGACCAAAGGTCAGGGGTTATGAGGTCACAGTTTAGGATGTCTAGAGGTTAGTGGTCAGAGGTGAGGGGTCAAGTGGAACCATCTAGCAGCTGTCTGAGCGCCCTCTCGATGTTGATCCGGTGTCCCAGTCTGGTGACGCCCAGCTCCACATAGTCCTCCTTGGTGAGGGCGGGGAGATGGGAGCCTTCGATCTCGTGCTCTTGGAAGCGCTGGCGGTGTTCGGCCAGGCCCACGCTCTCCAGCCAGTCACCCACGTCATATTTATTCCACAGGTTAAGGGGCCGCTGCCTCCATGGCCGAAGGGCCAACAGGGGGCCACTGAGGACCGGGGAGGGGCAAGGTGAGGCGTGGGGTGAAGGTGAAGGGGAACGGGACCTGGTTCGTGCGCTGGCGCTTCGCATCACAAACCGAACCTCCTTTGGTTCTGAGGGGAGACTTAGACTGGATGACTTCAGGATGGTTAGACCGCGACCCGAGCTCAGATCTGGCCTTTCAGAGCAGGGGGTGGGGGATGAGGTGAGCCCTATTGACCTATCAGAGGGGGAGGGAGAGGGGGAGGGGCTCCGACGGGTGACAGGGTATCGACTTCCTGGTCGGACTGTATAGCTGGCGCCATATCCTCTCTGGGAGATGGTGTGAAGTTCACCGAGACTGGAGAACAACCTGCAGCACAGTAAACGTTATATTAATGACATAAACATCACTTCTAGCTCGTTATCATTTGAGGCGTTCACATGGAGTCACTAATTGATCCTTTGCTAACCCCCTTAATAAGTTTTGCTGTTCCTGTTAAGCTTTGCGTTCTCACACGGTGACGTGGAATTTACCAAGATAATGGCGGCAGAATTCTTTGTAGATTTTTTTAAAGAGAGGGAGACAAAGCATCCTCTCATTTCTAGTTGATGTCAACTTTGGCTGTTTAAATTACAGCTGTCATTAGCAGATTTAATCCGCTAACTAATTAACGCTCATGTTAGATATAAGGGCTGGTTGAGCATTTTTGAAAATTAAACATGAACATGATGGTTACAAACATGATACCATGCTAAAAAGCTAAAGCTAATATGTCATAGGCACATTTTTTAATAGGAATAAACCTCATACAGCTACGGACTGTTAATATTGTTCTACCATTTTGGATACTTAGCTTTCTCTAGGACATACTTGGACAAGCAACAAAGACATTAACGGTATGCTAACTCTTAGAAGTAACATTAAGTTAATACTGTAGATAGTATTAGCTAACAGCTAATGTTTGCAGCTTACATTTGAACGGATGAACGCACAGTTTAATCAATTCTTTGTGCTTTTGTTCTTGTGTTTTTGGTTTTTGAAGGGATAAAAATAAAGTAAGTCTCATGTTGTGAAACACAAAGCTTGACAGGGCTTCCATGACTTATCATGGTTGCTAATCTATGACCGAGCAATCGCTTTTTAGGAGAGATGTTTAGCAACGGTCAGTTCCAAAAGGTTTATTCCAAAAACGGAGAGTAATGTCAGATTTTTAGTAGTTAGTCATCTGCGAAGAACACGAAGACACGTGTACGTTAGTTAGCTGTTAGCTAATGAAAATCATCTCTTATCAATAACGAGAAATGTTTACCAGAGATAAAAACCTACGATTTATTCTCTCCACTGTCCACATATCTGGAACAACACAAACAACAGATTCTGTTACAACACACGCACACACACGCACACACACGCACACAGGTCAATACTACTGCAGTATTTACAATGCAAGGTAGTTCAGTGTACCTGGCACCTCCTACTGGTGACCTCCGACCTGGGTCAAGTGGGCTCGGCTCCTCCCCCAGAGAATGACTGTCCTTGTTGAGCAGCTGTAGACGATTAGCCAGATCCAGTCCCGACCCGGCCCTGCCGCTCAGCTCCAGTGCTGATGCTGACCGGCTCGTCAGATCCACAGCTGACCCTGACCCCTGACCTCCCAGTGCTGCCGGACGCCCTCCTCCTTCATCTGGGCTGAGGCCCCGCCGCTCCTCCCCGCGATCGTCCCCCCCGCCCCACAGCTTGGACCTCCTTTGGAATAGGTAGCGTGGCTGCCGCCCACCACCGCTGGTTGGAGAGGAACAGAGTGGGGAGGAAGGAGAGGAGGAGGATGCAGCAGAGGGGAGGAGCTCACTGTCTGATGATTGCTTCAGCAGCGGATCCCGAAGTGCGGAGCGGCCCCGGCCGATTGGCGAACGAAGGCGAGGCTTCAGGCCTGATGGGGAAGTGGAGGCGGATGAGGGAGATGGGTGAGCAGCAGGTGGCGAGGAGGGGGAGGATGGAGCAGGAGGGGAGGCCAAGGTGATGGAGGGAGGGAGTGAACTGGGCGAGGAGGAGCTGTCGTGGAGCCTTTCATCACCTCCTTCCTCCTCATCTCCTCGTCTACCTAGGGAATCAGGACCACTCTCTCCTCCCCCTCCCTCCCCACTTCGTCGTGGCAGTATAGTGAGAGAGGATGGGGGAGGAGGAGCAGTGGCACTGGCGAAGGCAGGGGGAGGAGTCACCAGACCAATTCTGCGCAGCTCCTCCCTGGTTTCCTCATCACTGGATGACAGCAGTGCTGGTGGGAGTGTCACTGTGTAAGCCCCACCCTCCTCCTCTGAACTGCCCACTGTGAGACTTCTGCGCCTGTCAATCAGAGCAGAGTGACTCTCATTGGCAAGCGGTGGCAAGGGAGAGGGTCTCCATCGTTCAGGGGAGGGGCCAGCAGGTGATGTCACTCCTCCCTCTGTTTCTGGACGCTCCACCTGTCCATCGGGGAACAGGGGCGGGGTTATGCGTTTATGCCTGAGCTCAGGGCTGGTTTGAGGAGTAGTGCGCTTGGTTCGCTGCTCTGGGCTTGTCTGTGGGGTGGTCCGCTTGGATCGGGGCTCAGGGCTGCTCTGTGGTGTGGCGATAGGGGTGCGCTTGTGTCTGCCCTCCGGGCTGGCAGCCGGAGTGGGGATGGGCGTTGTGGAGGCAGATGCGTGTTTAGTTCGAGGCTCGGGGCTTGGCGTTCGGGCGGTCAGTGCTCGTTCTCGTGCAGCAAGAGCCAGGGCAAGTGGAGAGGAGGGGTCTGAGGCGGAAAAAGAGAACAAAGATGGACAAAGGTTTTTACATGGGTGGATCTGAATGTTTCATTTTATTGTTGGAGTTGCTGACTGTGCTCTCAGGTGGGTTTAGTACATCTCCAAAAGGCAGTTTAAAGTTTTTCCTGTCCTCTACTCTCCTTCCGAACTGTGGAGTCTCTCAAAGGATCTGTCCTGGGTCCTCCACTAGTGTTTTGTGGAGATTTCTGTGTTTTCATGTCATTTTGTTTTCACTCTTATGCTGATGACATGCAACTGTATGTATCTGTTAAATCAAGAACCAACAGCAAACTGAGGGACTCCCAGTTATCTAATGTTGGACGTCTAATACTTCATCCGACACAGTGAAGAAAAAGTCATATTTGGATTATCCTTGATTCCAGTTTTGCTTGATGTGAGTGAAGTATTACACTCCTGATGTTATGCACTCTGTTGATTTGAGTTGGAGGAAGTTAACAATACTTTAGTGTTTTCCAGAACTGATTTTTGTTACTTGATCATTGTCATTAACTCAAACATAATTCTGTTTCCAGACTCTTAATGAGAACAAGAGAGGTAAACTGACTCACCTAGAGGTTTCCCCGTCAGTGGATGGAGGAAGGTGTGAGGTGTTGGTGAAGGTGATAGGACCGGGGCGGGAGGAGGAAGCTCGCCGAGGTCATCCATCGAATGGCTCTGAGTCAGGAGGGGCGGGACCTGGTTTTCTGACCCTGCCCCCTCAACAGACAGGAAGAGAGATGACCGCCGGCCCTGAACCCGAGCACGCTCTGAAAGAACTTGCTGCTGGTACAACTCCGCCCTGCTGGGGCTGCCGGGCCCGCCTCCGTCTGATTTGGACGAATCGTGATCTTTGATTCCAAGTCCTAGAAGAAAAAACAACAAGAGGTGAGACTGATTGGAGTGATGACTGGGAAGCTATGGCTTTGTTTCTGTGCCTTAAACCTGAGCACGTAATGGGACACTGTGAGCTCAGAGAGTGAACAGTTTCCACCAGAGGAATCAGGGTCTACATTAAGTTCCATGAGGACATGAGGTTTTATGGCCTTAAAAGTCTGTGCTCAGGGAACAATGCTTTCTGAAGGACATCGCTAATTGGTCAAGGTATCTGATGGAGCAGCTGCTGAGAGACCAAGTGAGTAAAACTGAAAGGTTATTAATATTGTGTTTATGTGCATAATAGCAAACATGCAAAATAAAATGTATTGACCACAGAATACATTTGTGTTTGCTCCAATGAAATTATTTCCCGTCTAAATATAAATTCTGTGCTCAAAACTTCCCATGAAGCATTCAGGAAACTCGACACACAAAGATGACACGTCTGAACGATCCTAACCCTGCTCCTCTACAGGAAGTTGCTTCAACAAAGGCGACTTCCTCCTCTGTGGTTTGGTGGGTGGAGCCTGCTGTCCCACGTTAGCATAAGGGTTTTCTATTGGTCGACCCCGGCGGCGTGACAGCGGTGAGTGGCCGAGGGCGGGGCTGGTGCTGTGGAGAGACAGCGTGGAGGTGTGTGTGGCGGTGTGAAGCGTGTGTGTGGCGGTGTGTGTGGCAGTGTGCAGCGTGTGTGTGGCGGCAGCGTGCGCATCAGGCTGCAGTGGTGGTGGCGTGTCCTGCAGGATGATCATCGACCTCGCCTTCCTCTGCCGCTCGGCGTGGGCGTGGCTCCTCGCCGGCGAATCGGATAGCTCCTGGAGCCTTGGCTCTGCTCCCGGCTTGAAGCTGGAGCGGGTCAGCCCCTCCCCTCTGGCCGGGGGAGGAGGTGGTAGGAAGGAGGGAGGAGGTCCAGAGTCGAGGAGGAAGAGCGAGGACGTGGAGGAGGCAGAGGGAGGAGGAGGTGGAGCTGTCTGAGGAGGAGGAGGGATGAAGCTGTCTGTCAGCGAGGAGCTCCGTGGAAATCGACTCTCATTGATCAGAGCCGTGATCCTGTCGTCCTCAGGTGTGCCTGTCGTGGTAACCATGGAGACGTTAAGATAAAGCTACCCAACAACAACAAACTTGAACTTTTCTTTTAAAATAATAAAAGTATTTCAAACTGTTTAAGCACATGACTCAGTGTAGATAGCACAGCATTCTGAGAATGTCATTTTTGATGTATATTTTTAATTACCCAATCCACAGATGATGAGTTACGTGTCATCGCAGCTCATCGATAAATACAAGAATGTTCACACTCAAAGTCCAAAGGTAAATGGAGCCAGGCAATCTGTTTCCTGTTTTAATGCTAAGCTAAGCTAACCGTTTCTCTGGTGGTGAGCTTCTCATCTAACCCTCTGCAAGAAAGCAAACAACCTTATTTCCCAAAATGCTGGAAACTATTCCTGTAAGTGGTTGTGAGTGACATATTGTGTCTGTGTGTAGGTGTGTGTGTGTGTGTGTGTGTTTCACCAAAGCTCTTGGTTCTGGACATTCCTCTGGGCAAAGGCATGGTGCTCTTCTCTGGGGCTGAGGGTGGCACCAGACCCTGACGCTCAAACAGGGACTGTACACGCACACAAACAAAGTCGTAATTACAACTGAGAGGTTAATGAAAATGTAATTTACAAGCTGTAAGCTGGTATCTTTGATACGACATAAACGCAGCATTAGCACCATGTTTGTGACCTCCCCTAAACTGAGACTCGTCTTACATTAATCTCAGCCTGTGTGATTCGTCGGCTGGTCGGTCGCTGTTTGACCGTCGCCGCCCTGAAGTCGTCTGATGGACGGGCCCTCAGAACGACTTCCTGCTGACTGCCGGCCAACATCTCATCCAGTTTCTCTGGAGGGAAGAGACACAAAGATCAACATAAACAAAACCCAAAAACACTCAACACCACAACAAAATCACGACGCCAAACTTCAGACATCACAACATTCAGCTTCCAGGGCCGTATCCAGGACAGTCGGGCTGCAATTCATGGTTATTTTCTTATTTTCAGGAAATGAGGCGACACCTTAAATGTCTGGTTTTGTCCAATGAACAGTCCAGTACTCAGGTATTTTACTTACTATCAGAGAAAACTACAGAAACGATAAATATTCATTTTTCAGAAGCTGAAACGAGGATTTTACAGACAAGTGCTAATTATCCAGATTGTTTTATGTGTTCCGCGTCCTCAGCTACGGCCCTGACTGAAACACCATGCCATCACTGAAGCATCGGTCCAGCACCATCATGCTCAAACACGAAAATCAGAGTCACTGCGGTTTTACAGCACAACACGATCACACACATTTAAACTGAAGCCACCAACACCAGGTCCATGTGACTCACCAAAGCGTCTCCTCCTGGCTGCAGACAGAGCAAAGGTCAACACACACTGCTACAGTTTGACTTAACACTGTGTGTGTGTGTGCGTGCGTGTGTGTGTGTGTTTTACCTATCTCCTCCAGGTCAGCAGTCATGGACTTGGATCGGAGCGTCAGCGAGGTGCTGGGCGCTCGTTTCGGAGGGGGTGGAGCTGTAAGGTGAGAACCAATCAGATTACAGTTAGAGCACAAACATGGACAGGAAATAGCTCTGCACGTGTGGTCGACTCCTCGAGTAAACGGACAGCGAGAAAAATAAGTTGGTTTTCTTTAGTTTGAGCTGAATCATGAGACACAGTCACAGTCAGATCAGAGCTACATGAGCTGAATGATGTAAACAAAGAAACAGCTGACAAATAAACAAAAATAAACAAATAATAATGAATGATAATAACAGATGCACCTTTTTTCCTGAGCAGGTTGGATTCTGATTTTCTGGAAACAGACACAACTTTCATCAGCAGACGACTTCCTCCCTGACGGATCAGAGCGACGACCTGCCGGTGACCCACCTTCACCACATCTGTACCGTTCACCTGGACAGCGCGCACACACACACACACACACACACACACACACACAATCACAAGAGATGACAGCAAAGCATTAATTATCTTTTAACAAACAGAAATCTAATGAGGCCACAGGTGAGAGGACAGGTGTTACCTCTATGAGAAAGTCTCCAGTCCGTAGCCCCGCCCTCCAAGCCACACCCCCCTGGTCGACTGACTCCAGGTACTGAAGAGCGGGAAACGCTGGGGTGGGGGCAAACTCCTCAATGGGCGTCTCAGCTTGAAACAGACAGAGAGAGAAGACGTGTTTTATTTCGTGTTGTAAAAGACATGAACTGACGTGTGACTGAGGTTTAATAAAGATAAACTGCGTCTGCTTTTATTTTGTCGAACTGAGGGATGAGGTCTTAATGGTTTGACTGGAAACCAGAGCTGAGATGTGAATAAGACTCAGCGGACCGTGTCACTATTATGAAACAACAGAGCGAGGAGTTTTAAAGCTCTCTGCTCTTCCTCTGAAGACTTCACTGTTTTAAATATTCTTCTTTTTTTCCCTTCCCAACACCTCCAAACACCCACCACTCCTCCATCCATCCATCCATCTATTCATCCCTGTTTCTACCTTTAGCTCCTCTGAGGACGAAGCCGAATCCCTCGCTCTCTCTCTTCTGCAGCACGGCCGTCTTCTCCTCGATCACGTAGTCGCTGACAGAGAAAAGACAGAAACGTACGTTTATCTCAGCGTTTTCAGGTTATCTGCTCAGTGTGGAGGCTGCATTGGTTTTCAGAATTAGGTCCTAAAGCCCTTTAAACAGAAACTTCGTACTCGTCCCACGTCTCATTTTACAACCGAGGAAATCTGTGAAGCGTACCTGCTTTCAGGTGCGGCAGGTAAAACATGTACTGAAATATCTCCATGTGATGCTGCTTCATACTTCTTTATACTGGACTCATTTATTTGACAGCTTGACTTTACCAGGGGAATGTAAAGTTAATTGTAAAATAAATAGTAAACTAATGGTTAATAATTCGACTTCTTTAAAGCTGCTGTCTCGGTAAGTGATGCAGCGTCAGTGCAGGTGGTGTAGTGACGCTGTCTTACCTGTAGGAGGTGTAGTTGTCATAGGATCCTACAGTATAATGTCTGAACAGTCTCTTAGTGCGGTCCTCCCTTGTCTCTGAAACACATATGAACATACAGCACTACGTCACATTTAAGTACAGTCCATGTAAAACGAACCTCATGGTACAAACGCGGCACAGATTAAAGTTTATAATAATTTATAAATGTGTGTGTGGAGAATGGGCCCATTCCACCACAGTGTACAGTGTATTTGTGGTATTTACCCAGTCTGGGGTCGTATTGTCTCATCTGGACTTCTTCAACACAGTCGGCAGGAAACCAACCAGTTCTTCCTTTAACGCTTCCTTCCCAGAATCCTCCCTCACCTATAGACAGCACTGCAGAGCCACAGCACACACAGTCATCATTACTGCTGTGCATACACAAAACAGTGCTGCATTTTAACGGATGTGCAACACGCACGTCCGTCTTTCCTGTCTCACCTTTCACTCTCTCTCCTCGGTGCAGCTGGATCTCGCCGGGCCCCTGAGGGACGTGGGACCGGGTGGCGATGAAGGTGCGTCCTGGTACGGCGCTGTACAGCCTCCTCTTCCTCATCTGGGGGGTCAGGGGAGGGGAGGAGGGGGGGCTGGTTTCCACGTGACCTCCACCGCTCGGGCTGCAGACAGACAGGTCAGAGACAGACATCTGCAACTTTAATCCAGTTGTTTAAGCAGCATCCGAAGATGAAGACGTCTCAGTTACTCAGTGACAGTTATATTAGTGCACAGCAACACGGCACCTCTGCTGCTTTCAGTTTTAAGCTTTACTCTAACCAGATACGCCAACTGTCGTCTGCACCAGTGAAGCTGCCAGCTTCTACAGCCACAGCTGTGTTCAACACAGACACACTCACTAAAGCAGGAAATGTTTCGCACTGAGCAGAACTGAATTTATGTGAATAAACTCGGTACGTTAAATTCACGGGTTCAGCGGAGTGAAAATCTGCTTAGCTTTTAATCTGAAATGACTGTAACACTGTTGGCTTAAGGCAAGACCAACAATCAGCTACACAAAAACACAACTATCCAAAAAATACGTCCTTTCTGATTCCAGACTCTAGACACTGTATGTGAATGTGTGTACCTGAGTCGACGTGTGTGTCGTCGTAGAGAGTGTGTGTGCGTGTCGTGGTGTGTCTCCAGGCTTTGGAGGGAGGGGCCAGGTGAGGAGGCGGGGCTTTCCAGAGCATTGTCACTGGCTGAGCGAATCAGAGAGCGTGGAGATGACAGACCGTTTCCAGCCGACGTCCTGGTCACGCCGGCTCGCCGGCGTTTGGTGTAGGAGGGAGTTTCTCTGAAGGGAACTACTTGGGCACATAGAGACATATGTACACACACAAACACACACACACACACGCACGCACAGACACACACATGCACAGAGTTAACCAGCTACCGTAAAATGTGCTCATAGAAACATTTACACATGATTTAAATGTGTTTAAACTTTCAGCCAACTCACCAACATCAGAGGCTTTATGGAGCTTAATGATTTCTGCAAGATCAAAGTTCCCAGCAATGATCGCCACCTATGCACACACACACACACACACACAAAGGAGTGTTAAAGCATTATCATAACTACAACAGCTAACATTATTTTTCTTAGTGTCAGAAAACCAAATGCAAAGACCAAAACCAGCAACTTTTTGATTTTCATTTTGAGAGTTTTCTGACTTCCCTCCTCTGTTTTTGGCTCTGAGTTTCAAGCCAATTGGTTCTTACTGAAGATGTAAACCTTTAACAGGTCGCATGTATAAGTTTCAAGGCCTAAAACAGCTGCTCACTGTGGTTTTTATCAAACAAGCGGGAGGAAATATATAAATCTTTTGTTGGGGACTAATTTCGACGGCGGATTAATTGGTGCTCCAGGAAAATTCCACAAACCTTCATGGTTTAAAAATGATTATTCATCATGTGTCTGAACCACGTCAAACACGTCAGGTGTGAAATGTCCTGAAAGGTGAGTCGGGTTTTTATTGTACCTGAAAGGCAGTCTGGTTGTTGTAGTTCTTGATGTCCTTGTTAGCTCCTCTGAACAGCAGCACTCTGGCACAGCTGTCCTACAAAACCAGCAACCATTGTTTTATTAACGACACAATAAAGGTAAAAACGCACGACACACACACGTGTTCAGAACACAGACTGAACTGTGTCACTCTCACTTTAGTGTGTGTCCAGTGTGTGTTACCTGGTTGTAGAGCGCACACAGGTGCAGTGCGGTGTTTCCCGAAGCATTCTGGGAACTCATGTCAGCGCCGTAGAACAGCAGGTGCTCCAAGTGCTGCACGTTACCATAGCGACATGCCTGAACTCGCACACACACACACACGCACACACAAAATCATAATTGTACAGGGCTTGAACTTATCATCAGCGCAAGTAATTTAAGTGATTGTGTGAGTGAGTGAGTGAGTGAGTGAGTGAGTGAGTGTCACCTGGTGAATTTCCTGCCATCCGTTCTCATCAGTCATCCCTGCAACCATGACAACAAGAAATCTTTCAGCGGTGAAAAGACACAATCAGAATTAATAAATAACAAAAGTAGTTGTACAGAAAGGTGTAAAGGGCAACACACACACACACACACACACACACACACACACACACACACAGGTGTCAGCTGGATTGACCCTCTTGAGCCTCCGTACCGATGGTTGCGTGGTCCTGCAGCAGCAGCTCACAGCAGTAGGGGGCGCCACCCACCATGGCAGAGTGGTAGAGAGGAGTGAGACCTCTGCTGTCCTTGTAGTCGGGAGACGCTCCGAGGTCCAGCAGGGTCTGAGGACCAGGACCAGGACAGAATTCAGTGTGTGGATGAAACTGTGAAGTTAAACTGTTAGTATTAAGAAAATGGCGCCGAGCACACATGCACTGCAGTGCGTGTTGGTGGGGGTGGAGCTGCTGCGGATGCAGCTGATATTTCACTGGAAGTCTCAGATCATTCCTGACAAACACAAAGGAAAGCTCAAAGGCAGCGTTGATTTTAATAAACATAAACCACCACCGTCTGTTTATGTCTCTAACGTTCGTTAATAATTAAAGCTCTTTCCTCTCTAACACTGTGTTTTAGTTACATATATATCTGTATTTCATGCTGGGTTTTTTTTCCTTATGTAAATCCCATCTGCATTATTGTGTCGTTCTACCGCACAATATGTCTTAATAATTGTTGGCAGCTAAGAAGCATGAAAATGTGCATGTGCTTATTCCTGTTTGCTGCCTACACTTTCCTGCCTTATGTCTATTCCTGGTCCTTTCCCCACGGAACTGACCACTGCAAACACACGACCTGAGTGAGTCTATCACAGGTGTGATCCACCTGCAGTGAGGAGAGAGATGTAGAAATGCACCTCACAGATCCACTAAAATGACAGTTGCAACTGATAAATACATTAAAGGACAGAATGAGTCACATCTGCGCCTGAAGAACTGGTGTTAAAGCCTCAGTAAGTCTGGGCCCGGGTTCTGGAGGAGGTGTCGGTGTAAGTGAGAGGAGCTGCCACGAGATCCCCAGTGTCTGAGCCAAGCCAGACTCGACACTATCAAACTGTACTCAAGCCCCAGAGGCTCACATTTCCATTACACCCGACAACAATAAGAACGTGTCGCACCAGAGAACACGCTGATGACTTAGCTATTCCTGAACGGTGGGGCTATAAGGGCTCCTATGGGATCGTTAATATCACAGGGATCTCTCCTCTGCGTCCTCTTTGCTTTGCTTCCTGTCTGAGCGGGCCTTTAAGGGACGGACGCAGTGAGAGGCCGGCGCTCGGCAGTGGACGGGGGCGTTTCCTCACAGTGAGAGCAGCGCTGTTCCTGCAGAGGATGGCTCGATGCAGAGCGGTGATACCGTCTCTGGTCCTGAAGTCCAGGTGAGCCCCTCCACTGCGGAGAACTTTGATCAGCTCACAGCTCTCCTCCAACTGCACCGCCAGAGTCAGAGGACACTCTGAGACAGAGGACGACACACTTCAGTTATTACTGTTCCACGGTCCGAGCACGTCACATTTACATAGAAACATAATAAACAGAATTACAGTGATTTTAAAAATGTTCAGTTGAGCTGACTGAAGAGGTCTCCCTGAGAAACTAGAGAAATAAAAGGACAAACTAGGCTAGCAGTTTCCCCTTGCTTCCAGTCTTTGTGCTAAGCTAGGCTAAAAACATGTCAGACCACAAACAGAAGGACCTCCTCACAGGTCGGACATGTTCCCTTCCTACGTAATGATTCAAACATGGTGTGTGTGCGGTTTGTTCGTACCCCCGCTCTCAGAGTCATGGAAGTTGGGGTCCAGGCCTTTTTCCAGCCATTTGGAGACTTTCTCCACGTTCTTCTGATGGACATATTCCATGAAACGCTTCAGATTGGCCTGAAAAACATATCACGCTATCTGTGTTTTCATCTTCTGAAGAAACGGCAGCTCTGTGTGAGTGTGTGAGTGTGTGTGTGTGAGTGTGTGTGTGTGAGTGTGTGTGTGTGAGTGTGTGTGTGTGAGTGTGAGTGTGTGAGTGTGTGTGAGTGTGTGAGTGTGTGTGTGAGTGTGTGTGAGTGAGTGTGAGTGTGTGTGTGTGTGTGAGTGTGTGTGAGTGAGTGTGTGTGTGAGTGTGTGTGTGTGAGTGTGTGTGTGTGAGTGTGAGTGTGTGTGTGAGTGTGTGTGTGTGAGTGTGTGTGTGTGTGTGCGTGTGTGTGTGTGAGTGTGTGTGTTT